>CATQJA010000856.1:0-70000 GCA_958295435.1 Mesorhabditis spiculigera
AAAAGGAATCATGAAAAAAAAAAAGGGACGCAACGGACGCACCTGAATTGTCCAGCACTTGACTTCGTCCTCTCCGGCCGTGAAGAAGTACTGGAGTTGGAGGGCCTCGTATCCGGTGTGCACAATCTTGTCGAGATTCGACGTGGCGCCCACTTCCTTGTAGAACTTCTCGCGCTCATCCTCCGGCATCTCGATGCTCTTTAGTTCAAAGGCACCTAAAAATACGTTTCAAAAAGCTACCGGAAAAAGAGCCTCACCTGAGAACGGGATCAGCTTGGCCGCGGGGTCGTTCTCGTCAATCCAGGCCTTAATTTTCGGCAGCCACTTGTTCTTCTGAAAACGAGTTTAGAAATTAAAATGAAAAGCAAAAAGTACCTTTCGAATATAATCAGCTTCACTCAAGTTGACCAGGTAGACGATCGGCTTGGCAGTGAGGAACAGGTGCTTGTTCAGGATCTCGATCTCCTTCTCGTTCCATGCCTAAACGGCATCACGGGAAGTAGGAAACCAAGGTACCGCTTTCCGCACCGGCGTCTTCTCGTCGGTGAGCATCTTTTGAACCTTGAGTAGCGTGTCGTATTCGAGCTGCAAAAAAAGTCAAGCTAAAGGCGGTGCGTTATACCTTCTTGGTCTTGTCGTTTGCCCGCACAACTAGCGTCTCCAGCTTCTTGACAGAGCCGTCCAAATATTGTAGATCCTTCAGGCGCAATTCGTCGGAGATGATATCCAAATCACGGACCGGGTTGATCTCGCCTAGAAACAAAGTTTGAAGCAAAAAATGTCGAGCACACCTTCGACGTGCGTGATGTCGTCATCATCGAATGCTCGGCACAGATGGAAAAGTGCGTCGCAAGCCGAGACGTGGGACAGGAAAGCATTTCCGAGCCCTTGTCCCTCAGAAGCACCTAGAAATCAAAGTTGCCACTAACGCAAAAACAGAACACCTTTCACAAGTCCAGCAATATCGGTGACGTTCAGGAAGGCGGGAACCTTGCTGGCAGGCTTGAAGAAGTTGACGAGCCAATCAAATCGTGGATCGGCGACCGGGACCCTAGACAAAAAGTTATGGTGAGAAAGGCCGATGAACCTGCTCTCGTTGGGGTCGATGGTGCAGAAGGGGAAATTCTCGGCCTGGGCCTCGCTCTTCGTGAGCACGTTGAAGAACGTGCTTTTGCCCACGTTGGGCAGACCCAGAATACCGACCTAGAAAAGAACGATTTTCCAACGGATTTGATGAAATCTGCACCTTCAAGTTGGTGCCCAGGCGGCCGATAAGTGGCGGCGGCTCCTCGACGACCTTCTTGGGCGGCATGGTGGGTCCACTAAAACGAGGCGATGAACAAGTAAATAAGTAAAATCCAGTATCACGAACACCCAACCCACAACCAGGTAACGATAGCAACAACTTTTTTTGCATTTCTTTTTGACCAATTGTGGCTAGAACAAATTTATTGAGACCCATATGAACAAATGAGATACAATGTCACAACTTACGACAAAAACGAAACAATGAACAATTCGGGTGGTAGATCATGTGTAAGGGACATCGGGATGGTGTACGTTGATGGAATATGTTAGACACAAAAAAAAGGGATAAATAGCCAATTGTGGTTCCAAAGTGTTTAGAATTGACGAGGCGGGGCACCGGGTCCTCCGTAGCCGGGCTGCATCATTCCCATCGACGGGCCGCCGACACCACGAACAGCTCCCTAGAAAGAAACACGTTAATTTACTTCTAGAATTTGGTACCTGAAGTCCAGCGGGAGCAGCGGGTCCAGTAGGGGCGATCGGCATGCCACGTCCGGCGGGCTTGGCCTGTCCGGGTCCAGCGTTGCCGCCAGCCTTGGGGAGACGTGGGCCTTCCTCATCCTTGGGCGGCGGGCCCTCGACCGTCAGCGAGACGATGTGCTCGCCACGAAGAAGGACGAGTCCTAAAGGCAAAAAAATTAATACACTCAAAAACAAGCTCTCTCCAACGACAAAGATAAAAAACCAACCCAGCATCCGCTTCTCTTCACCGTCGGCCTTCTTGCCGGCCTTCGGCTTGATGCTGCGGAACTCCTCGCAATCGGTGAGCAGCAGGTTCATGTGCTTGTCGAAGGCTGAAAATGAGTTTGATACAGCAATGAAGGGCATGACGTACCCCTAAAATAGCCGACGAACGTGCGTCCATCCTGCAACATGATCCGCATGCGGAAGTTGAGGTGCTGCATCATCTTGTTGTTCTTGCTGATCGTCATCTTTGCAGCTTTCAAAAAACGGCTGACGTTGATGAGATTGGCTGAAAAAAAGGAATATAAAAACGTCAATAAGGAAAATCAAATGGAAATTGCCAATATAAACAATCGAGAGACGTGTTTTTCGTAGCCATTATTTATACGCTTAGGACGTTATCGCAGGTAAAAGGGAACAAAGCTATTTCTTTGAATTTCACCTGCAAAGTTGCTAGCTAGATTTCTTTGTGGGCGAAAAGCGAGATCAGACAAAAGCACTTGAAATAAACAATACCGGAGAACGTTTTGTTTCGTAAAACGCATGGGTTGAGACATGAAAGAAAGTTCTATCAATGTGAATCTAATAAATTGTCTTGTTTCACAGATTTATCGCGCAAAAGCTCGCCGGAACCGCAAAATTCTGTAAATACAATACAGAAGCCTGTTTTTCGAAAAACTTATACTTTTTGGGAGGTGATCAAGAGTTCTATCAATGTGAATTTAGTAAGCTGTTTTTATAAAATTGAAAGCCTTCTACTCGATGTAAAAATGAGCCAAGGTGAGAGAAGAGAACATTTCGGGGAAATTCGAATCATCGTTTGGCGGAAAATTACACATTTTCGGAAAGGGGCTCCACGGGGCACCTGTTGACGCGTTAGAGAGCGAGAGGGTGCAGAGACGGAGTGCGGTCAGCGCGACCTCTCGACCCTTCCATCAAGGCTTATCGCCGCGTCCGCCCGGGATTCCGCCGTGTTCACTTTCGCCTCACCCACGGCTTTTTGACCCTTTTTCCGAGATCTATACTAAAAAACGAGACCGTGCTTGCCGGTGGGTTTCGGGGAGAAGTCCCCGCCGCGATTGACAATTCCCTTTTTCGCGCCAATTATTTCGGTTAAATGATGATGTAATAACTTTTGAAGCCGGAATGCCATTGACAACAACCGATTTCGAAACGCTGTTTATCTGAGGGGTTGGCAGAATGTGTTTTTCTACTGTTTTGATGTGAAATTCTTTGGCGTCTGGATCTGGCTCGGAACCGGGAATCAAGGGATAGCGCTAGGAATGTTATTTAAAGTTATAAAATCGTTAGTAGGATCATTATTAAATTGCATAGTGCTCTTATCAATCCGTCTATTTTTTTGGAGTGATGGGGAATTTGGGGCGAATTTTTATCATTACGACGAAACATTAGTGCGTCGACCCGAACCCGCTATTTGATAAGTGAGATTTGAGTGGTGGGTCGGCATCTGCGTGCAGCTGCACGCAACCTTTACTCCCTAGGAGTCAGGCAGTCAGTTGTATGGCTTTTACTCTTGTCTTCAAGTTTTCCTTTTCAGAAAATAACTTTTTCCAAATTTCTTTAGCGAATTGGTCCAATTAAAGGAAGTTTTTTATTTTTCCATATGATAGTATATTGATTACGTAGATCTTTTTTACATCGCAGCTAGCGCACACTTTTATCTCATTTCATGTATTATCACACCTTTCTCTTACCTAAGGAATTCCACGATCTCCCTAATGACCTGATAAAATAACTACAAGTCCAGTAACCCCCCAATTCAGGCCGGAAAGGATGCAACATCAGGACACCCGGCGCAGCAACAAGCCGCCCCGCGTCAGGCCGGTGGACATGAGCGGTGTCGACGCTTTCCAGACGGGCAGCAATGTAAGTCTGAAGGGGGCAGCAAATTCTACGCAAAATTGGCGCGAGAGCCGGGGGGAAACCGGTTCCGGTCCCGGCGGGTAGTTTCCCAGGACGATAATGCCTCCCGGAAATGTCGCGCGCAACGATTTGACGTTGATTTGTCCGCGGTCGTGATGACCTTGGGTTTTTCATGTCTTTCCGGTGGTTGTTTCGGGGGTGTGGAGGTGATTTGGAAGGTATCCAGAAAATCCTTGGATACCTGGGGGAATTATGCTGGATTTCCTGTGCTTGCGCGTTAGTTTTCAAATCATTAAATGGGAGTTTAATAGTTTTAAAATTTGCCTTTCAGAAAAATGGCATAAACCGCAAATTATAAAACAAATTAATATACCGATTTTATAGTTTGCTGACGTGGAAAGCCCCGAGATCCGCAGTCTGCTGCTACAGATCGCGCAGGGCCCGCCGGCACGAACATCGTCGGCGGCTCGCCAACTGTCCCCCGAAAGCCTCGCCAGACAGCCGGGACCATCACGGCAAAGTGTAAGTATAATCAAATTGAATTAGATTATATAAATATTTATTTAAATCACTGAGCTTGTAATAAACTAAAAGATGCCTGGAAATGGCTTAATCTACTAAATATCTTTCAGAAAACACCGCAAAAGCCCCAAAAGTCACCGGGGGCCAGCAGAAACAACAACAACAACAGCTACCACCACAACAACGGTGGACCGAGCAGCAGCCGAGGGCCCAGCTTCGACCCGAATCGGGTTTATGTGTTCGAGAACTCGAAAATGGTAAGTGGAGTTGAAAAAGGATTTTTTTACGTTTTTAAACCGATTTTCACGTTCTACACTACGTTTCATTACGTTATATTTGCGTATTTTTAGCCATCCACCTCGAAATACGGCTTCGACCCAAGCCTGAAGAACATCTGGGCGTCCCCGAAGCAGAAGCCGTCGCGCGCCACCTCCGTGGCGCAACGATTCCAGCACACCGGGCCGCAGCAGCCGGATCCGGTGGGTTGAAATGGAAAACCGAGCGCCTTGAAGTCGTTATAGCCTCTAGAACTTTGAATCTGAAATTTGAAGCTTCCAATATATTAAGAGCACTGGAATTGCTCAGAAACCACCAGTTGTACGTCTTGAAGACGTCGCCATCCCTAGAACGTAGATATCCGGTTTTGAAGCTTGAGAATAACCTGAAAAAGCGGCTAGAATCAGTGACAAAGCGCAAGTTCAACTTCTTGAAGATGGCGTTTCTTAGGAAATTAGACGCCGAACACCGTAACCTTTGAGCTTCAACGGCTTAAATTTGCTGCAAAACCGAAACCGAACTCCTTGAATATGATGTTCATGCTAGGAATTAGGACCACGAATTCTGAAGCTTCACCAATTAGACGTATAATAGTATATACCTTTTCAGTACCAAGATTACTTTCCCACCAACACCGCCGACCTGATCCCGTTCTTCAACACGGGCGTCAAGTTTGCCCATTCGCCCAGGACAAAGTCCCAAAATGCCTCGACGTCTTCCGGGGTATGTTTTTAGTAATGTAGCGTAGCTGTTCAGCTTCTGGAAAATTACGGGAAATTACGCCAATTTTACTCAATTTTTAGCCCCCAATCCCCGAAGAGGTACTCGACGATCTGTGCTTCCGATTTTTGAACAACCTGCCGCCTGATGAGGTACGTAAGATTGAAGATGACAAAAAACTTGCTTTTTTAGCAAACAAACCAGGTGCGCATCTGCTTCCAAATCGAGCTGGCCTTCTGGATGTACCTCGACATTTACTGCAAAGATCGGGCCGATTGCCATACGCTCGGGATGAAGGAGTTCTCGAAGTAAGCTTGAAAAATTGGTCAAAAAAAGTCGCATAATCATAAGCCTAAGCTTAAGGCCAACCACATACCAAAGCCTAAGCATACGTCTAAGCCAAGCGTAAGCCTAATTCCAAGCCTATGCCGAAGCCGAAGCCTAAGCCTAAGCCTAAGCCTACGCCTATGAAATCTATGTCTAAGCCAAAGACTAAGCCTATCATTATGCTCAAAACTAAACTAACTAACTAAACTATCATCTTCTACTCGTATAGCGCTATTTTTTCAGGCAAATGTTCGCGAACTGCGACTTCCTGAAGGCGTTCGCCCGGGATGTCGACCGCGTCGTGGACGAGTGGCGGCAATACAAGTCGGCCGTACCGACCTATGGTGCCATCCTGCTCGACTCGTCGCTCAACTACGTCCTCCTCGTCCAGGGCTACTACTCAAAGAACAGCTGGGGTTTCCCGAAGGGAAAGGTATGTAATTATGCTAATTTTTGATACCTAAATATCGTAAGAAATGGTTTGCAGTGATTAGGAAGCTGATCCAGAATTTAGCAGAATATAAACTACAACTACTTTACTTCTATAAATTCTCCTGTTTCAGATCAACGAGGGCGAGGAGCCACGCGCCTGCGCGATGCGAGAAGTTCACGAGGAGACGGGCTACGATTTTGGTATCGATAGGCCGAATGGGACAGAGAAGAAGCTGCAGGTAGGGTTTGTCCATATCGTTATGTCTCTCTCTCGCTCTGTCTCTCTCTCTCTCTCTCTCTCTCTCTCTCTCTCTCTTTAAATCGATGCTTCAGAAATTCATCGGAGACACCATGGTCCGCCTCTATATCATCCCCGACGTTCCCGCCGACTACCCCTTTGCGCCGATGACGAAAAAGGAGATTAGGTTCGTAGTTTTAACTTCAGGCGAGCTAGCAAATATTCTTGAGGAAGTCCAGGAAGTCTGGAAGTCCTTTCTGACCCCTTATAATCCATCTCATTTCAGAAAAATCCAATGGTTCAAGATCTGGGATCTGCCCCAGGACAAGTGGGACAACAAGGCGACGGCCACCTCTTCGAACTCGAGCAGCCGCTTCTATACGGTGTACCCGTTCGTGTCCGAGTTGCAGCAGTGGGTGAAGAAGGAGCAGGCGAGGCGGGCGAAGGCGGCGACGAAGGTACGGTATTGGGGCCATAGCTTAGCGACTGAACCAAGCAAAAGCTTGTCTTGCTTACAGGGGTCTTTTTTCGCGAATAAAAAGCTTATCAAAAAAAGCTTAACACATGCAAATTCTTAATTCCGAAGCGTTCAGCGTAAAGCAGCGTACGAAAAGTCGATTTCACGACTTAAAACTTTGCAAAAATGGACTTTTTCAGGCTCCCAAGCAGCCGCAAGGAAAATCCCCGGTCGTGCGCACGAAAGACCGCAGCGCCTTCACCCCGGTCGTCCCGAAAAGTGAGTTTTTCGCAAGAGTTCGATTTTTGTATTGATGATTCAGGCGTGAACGAGAAGATGAACTCGGCGATGGAGCTCATCCATCAGGATTTATCTCCAACAACTTCCACGCCTCGGTCTGACGATGAACGCCGAAAAATCACGCCTTCAGATTCGCTGTTTCGGTGAGTATTTTGGCCAGTTTTTCTTAAAGAATCTCTGTCAGCCGGTTCGAAACACGTAAAAATAAATAAACTATGCAAAAAATTCGGAAAACCAAAGCTAATTTTGCTAAAAATCTTGCGAATTTTACCAAATACTTTGAAAAACTGGATGGGATAAACGTTAGCTATTCGAATTTTGCTAATTTAAGTTTCTCGAATAATTTTTGCTAGCTTGCCCACAACATAAATATGGTTAGTTCAAAATAACTACTAGATAATTACGAAAAACAGAAAGCTTATTTCTAACCTAGTTTTTGCCTATGAATTTATTCATAAAAAAGACTTTAGCTTCCGGAATTTATAACAAAACTTCCTCAATGATCTTTGCTAGCTTGCTCACCTAAATAAATATCGATAAACCCAAGCGGCGAGTAGAAAATAATGCGAAAAATAGAACATGGATTCTAAAAATAGTTTTGCCTCTTAAAATAACAAAAATAAGTCCCCCAAATAGGCTTAGGATACAGCAATTCCATTTTTAATATTACTATACAAAAACAATAAAATGATAACATCAAAAACCCTTTTCAGACCGGTGGGCAACGAGCCGAAGGGGCTGACGGGGAGCGCCTTCATGCACATCTTTTCCACAGCACCACCCCGTGAGTGCTGCCTGTGTGGCTGAGGGGTTAGGGGGCGGGGCTGCGGCGCCCGCCTATGCGGGTTCGACCCCCGCCCGGTGCCGAGGAGGACAAAAATGTACCACCAGCTAAAGGATAATGTTGATGAACACATTCACCGAAATCAACCTGAGGCATCATTTTACTTTTTCGGATTTGTTTTTTGTGGGGGAGATCTTTAAAGTTTTTTAAGGTGAAAAAACTACTTCTTTCGTGTATATATTTCGTTAATTTTCACCTTTTTTCAGACTTTATTTGTATTTAAATATCTATTCGAGTCAGACTCAGTTGAGGCGCAATTGGAGGTCGAAAACGATAAAACTAACTAAATTCAAAATTTTAGCGGCTGTGCAACAGCCCCAAAACCTGGCGCAACCGGTCCCGCTGACCCCGAAGCTGAACACGCCGGTGTACACGGCCCCCAAGGAGGAGATCGTCCAGAAGAAGAAGACCAAGCGCGTCAAGTCTGACTCTCAAACTCCAGCTCCGGCTACGGCAGGGGAGATGGAGCAGGAGTTGATGCGACTGCTGGGCAAGGATTTGGCTGGAGGTGAGTGGAGAGAGAGGGAGCGAGAGCAAAAGAAACCACTTCATAATTACCTCAATCTTTCAGAAATGATCGGTTCCGCTGGACCGAGCAGCCCGGAAACGATCGGCAAAGGAGACGATGAAGATTTTGACGATGAAGAGGATGATGACGCGGACAGCGTGCAAAGTGTAGCCAGGTTTGTAGCGGAATTTATTGCTTCTTTTTGATCTTAGGATCATTACAAACGTTTTTTTGGCGAAAATCTCAAATCAAATTATATAAATTAAACCTTTTTAGCTCGACCTCAGCCCTGATGATCCAGGACGTCCCGCTGACTTCCCAGATCATTGCTGCTGAAGCGGCTGAGAGGGTAAGTTGATGTGGATTGATTCAGGGAATTCAGAACTTTTAGGCAGACGAGCATAGATTCTGAGGGAAAGATAGCATGACTAGTGAAAAGTTGATTTTTTTAGAGAATGAGCGAGGCACAAAACGTCGCGGTCATCGAGGAGATGGTACTTTCCGGATTGCACCAACCAACGCACCAAGAGCCATCTTCATTCACCGACGCGCACTCCGCCTATATGCAACGAGTAGGTTCAGGATCATACATTACGAAGCCTAATAAATTCTGTAATTAACGTTATTTATATTCTTCATGTTTTGGAGATACCTCACCGTCCCCCGCAATCCCTAATTTTTTTCAATTTCAGAAATCCCTCACCGCGCTCGACAAGGCGCCGGGGAGCGCGCCGCGTTCCCGGCGCGTCTCGCACGTCTCGCAGATGTCCTCCTTCAACGAGTCGCCCCAAAATCTGCCTGGAACACCTCCAGTATTCGATTGGTCGGCGGCGATGCCTTCGACGAGTACAGCCCACGGCCCGGTCAGCGACGCGTCAACCCATTCCTCGCAGCACTTCACCCCAATCTCCGTCTATGACCTCTTCCAGCAGCATCCGCAGAGAAGTGAGTGGAGAGAGAGCGAGAGAGGGAGAGTGAGAGAGAGAGAGCGAGAGAGAGCGAGAGAGAGGAAAGCATCGAACTAATTCATTACCTCCTAATTTCCAGACCCGATCCGCCCCGAGCCGGGTAGCTGGTACCCGTCTACCACGACGACCACCGGCTTTAAATGGTCTCCACGCTCTCACCATCTTGCTCAAGCCGAACTTCGAGCCGCACCAATTCTGCCGGCTGTCGAGGTGCAGCTATGCGAAGCGTGGAAGGATTTCAAGGTGGGTAGAGAGAGAGAGCGAGAGCGAGAGAGAGATAGAGAGCAACTTAACTTATTTTATCCATACTAAATAACACCAAAAACTGATGCATTTTCAGCTCGACTCGAACGCCATCCTCTCCGGATTGCCTGGAGCGTCTTAAGCCCACAGAACCCCCCACCACCCCCCCCTCCGATAGAATATGCAATTTTTCCTGCTCAAAAAACGGGTCCTATCGATTCGTGTATCCCCCATCCCCCAAGCCTCATCGATTTCCCACCATTTTATCAAAAAAATCTAAAAAAAGTAATATTTACTTTCGAAAAACCAAAAAAAAAAAGAATTCAACAAAAAATTGCCCAATGATCATAAAAACTAGCCCGGTTACCAGAGTACTTTTCGAATTTCGCTAGCTACAAGCATAACATAAATAATTATTAAACCCTGTCATTAATGCGTCTCCATCTTCTTGACCCACCATAACTCCGCGTTGTGATTCATACCCGTCGACCGGAAACCACACTACCAGACTTCTAATAGGATAATAAAGCATCGAAGATGCAAAAATTGTGTAATACATCGTATCTGTAAAGTACAGGGGATAGAGTACAAACTCCAAGATTATAGACTACGGACTACAAATTATGGACAGTCCCAGAGGCGTCCAGACAATAGGGGGTATCGTATCGGAGCCTTTTTATACTTTTTGATATGACCAGCGCCCAAAACCCGCTTCGCGGGCCCTGGGCGATGGAATGCGGTCGCTGCATGAGAAATTTGACTTTCCAATTGCTCGGATCCTGCGGACCCCCCCCCCCCGCCCCCGCCCCGACCAAATCGCGAGGGCAATTGGCAAGAATGAGGAAGTTTCTCTTTTTCACATTATGCAAATTAGACCTCCCGGGCCCCAAAATTGAATAAAACCGATTTTAACCTTGTAAACTTGTATTTTATCGAAATTATGAGAACACCATCGTAAAGAGGAGGGTCGTTTCCCCTGGGTGACGGAGAATTGGAGCATTTTACACACACGGGAGGGCCCTCAAATCGGGCCTCGAAAGTGACATCCACACACACACACAAGGATACAGCCCAAAATTCTATAAAGGAGGATATTTTATGTCTCTGATTTCTCTCGGCACTCTCGGGCACTTTCTCTCCCTCTCTCCCTGTTCACTCTGGCTCTCTCTCCCTCTCTTTCACTCTCTCTGACACACACACTCTCTCTCTCTCTCTCTCTCTCTCTCTCTTTCCTTCTCTCTCACTCGCTATCTTCCGCTCCGAGACACGGAAAGTTACCAGATTTTCTCTGTTGTTCTATATTATTAAATATTTTTTATTCACACCCGAGAGATCGAAAGCGTAAGGTAAGTAAAGATATTTACGAAAGAATTAGAAAAATGACGGGAATAGGACATCGTTGGAGAGGTCGAGTTGCTTTGCCGGTTTATCGGGACCATTTCGGAGTACAGGCTAAATTTCGAAAATTTTTTGAGTCCGTATTGCGGTGAACTTACGAAAACCCGTCGAGGTAGAGGTAGTTTTCCCAGATTCCTTTCCCGATAAAACAGTAATTGCCGAATCGGGCTCTCATCAGCCAAAGGTTCGGTATCGAGCTCCTCGGCGTCATCGTCCTGAAATTTCGTTTTAGCCTTCTAGGAAACACTATATAACTTTCGACAGATCAATTGATTCGGTTCTTTAGGATTTCGGGGGGGAACCAAATTTTTTCCTGGTTTTCCCGGTTGACCTAGTAATAAAATATAAAGTATTTTCGAATTTTTTTTGTAGTTAATTTTAACTATATTTAAAGTAGAAAAGCCTTTCAAAAAAAATTAGAAAAATGTTTGAAAAAGTCGAAAATTGGTCATTTTGGGTCTTTCCCCCCCGCTAATCCTAAAGGTTCTATAGGATTTTTCGACATAAAATTAAATTTTTTAATTAAAATGTGGGTAGTTTTTATGCTCAGGAATAGTTAAAAACCATTTAGAAACGCATGCGCTATTTAGAAAAAAATTTAGGCTTGGGCCGAAAAAATTTGGTTCCCCCCGGGAATACAGAGCCCATGCCTATTGACAGAGCCCATAAAGCGAGTTTGAGTTAGCTTACCACTTCATAATATTCCTCGGACTCCTCCGGAATTTCTGCAGGGGCTTCCGGTTCGGATATTCTGCAAAACACGATTCTTTCCTTGGAAAAACTTACTCAAATTTACTCCTGGCCATAACTAAGGAAAATATAGCAGCAAATAATAGGAGTGTTCGTTGATTCATGCTAAAAAATGTTTGGGTTTTGGATAGAATTGGAAAACGCATACGTTGAAAGTAACATTAGAAGATTAGAAGCAGAGCAAAGCAACAAGAAAGTGGAAAATGAGTGAAGGTAGCGTATCGGGAGACACGGAGAACCCTTCAAAAGTGTTCTTAAGAAATATGTAGAAAGTCATGTGAGTAAGAGCAAGAAGAAGAAAAGAGAGTCAGAAAATATGCGGAAATGTATAGTTCTGAGGCTTTTGGTAATGTCCAAACCTTGGATAAATGCGAAAGGTAGACAAATTCGATTTCCTCGATCCATATCAAAATAACAATGGATAAACTCTCAACACGATCTACTATATATAAATTTCTAATGTCCGTCCGACCGCCGGCGGGGTCGGACGGACATTTGACATCTAATTGTGAGGGGGCGGGGAGGCCAGCGCTGAACCCCCGCGTAGCGGGGGGTCAGCGCTGGATCCTACTTAAAAAAAATCGATGCGCTGACCTAAACTGGTATCCAGGAGCCGGCGGGTTTCGCACGCCCGGATCAGCCGAACAATGGGGTGACGCGGATCAAAACGGGCAAATCTAGGCGGAGGAGCGACAAAGAAGTTTCGAAAGGTCACGATGAAAAACGAGGAAGCTCGTTTTGAGGCAAACCACAGTGCAAAGACACGCGCTCACAGACCAATCACCGTGTTTTATGGCGGTGTTCCAAATGGTGTACGGAGAAGCGCAGAAATCGGCCTGTCTGGGGGTGATTTTGTGGCGTACTTACGCGAGTCCGATATTTCTGGGACGCGCCGTAAAATCTGAAAGCACATGTTTGAACGGCATTAAAGAGGTGCTTAAATAGGCTACGATACCGTAAAAATGCGATGATTTTCGCGGAAACACCGCGGATAAGAATAACGATCAAAATTCAGGATCCAGAAACTGTAAAAAGGTACTTGATGTAACACGCCAGGGAGAGTTGGAGCCTCTTAAAAAAGTGCAAAAAGCTGCACTATACGGGCATGGTTTAGGGCTTTTTCTAAGAGCATCTCGGCTCATTCAAGTACCGCAACAGCTCTGGGATGCAGCAAGGTCACCCAGAAACCGGAAATCGGCCCCCGAAACCCATGGATTTCCCCGGTAACGGTGCTTAGGAAAAAAACGTTAGCTTTGGAATATGCCCTTAGAAAAGATATATTGTCAATACATGCTCAAAAGTCAAGGCGAGGATTTCCGGAATAAGGTAAATGATAGCATTTTTTGCACAGTGCACTGGACACCAAAAATGTCTGCCCAAAAACACCAAAGACTTTGGCACAAAATGGAATTATGGGAAACAGTAGGACACTGGAAATGCTAATATACGGCAAGTTCCGATTTTTGCGGTTTCTTATGGACATGATCGAAGGTGCAGAAATCGACTAAGGAATTGATTTTTTTAGCTTGAACGTACTTTCGAGCGTTAGCGGCGGGCTACGTTTCGTGAGCACGGTTTTTTTTCAGATTTTCGCATTCACGAATGTACTTAAGGCATCAATTAACTTTTACAAGCACCAAAAGTTGGAAAAAATCTAGATCTAGCACCTGAAATGCACTTTCAAGCCGTTGCAAAGATGGGTTTTTTGGAGTTTTTCCGATGGAATTCCGCTACTTGAGAGGGATAAAGAGTCATCTTAGGTCTAGGAATAAGCTTAAGCCTAAGTCGCAGCCTAAACATACGTGAAAAAAAGCTCTAAACGACCGCATCAATTGCTTTTTAGGGCGCAAAAAAGACCTACATGCCAGCCCATCGAAAAACTCGCACACTGCTGCCAGCCGAATGAAAACACAAACCCCCCAGCCGGCGATCTTGCCCTTTGGTGCATTCCGGAAAGGGAAAAGCGGACCCAGTCCAGGGGCAGCCGTCGCGTTCTCTGCGCGGCGGCTATATACCCTCCAGGCTATGCTTATCGTAAATCGTCCCTTGTCCGCGATCTTCTCCGCCCCGTCGGCCCGCTGCCAAACTCGGGTTTTTTTTGGCGCTGAAGCTTGCGGGGTGGGGGGCACAACATTTTCCATTTCACCCCTGGGGGGTCTGCGACAAGGTTGTGCTAAGTTCTCGAAACATGGGCGCGATCAGTTTTACCCTTCACCAGGGAGCTCGACTCTGATGCCAATTAGTGCCTTTTTGTGGTGAGAGCCGAGGAGGAAGGTGGTTGAGTGGTTAGGGTGAAGGTCAAAATTGAACCTCGGGAAAAATAGCACCAAAAGTCAACAGTTGCAGAACGGAAGGTGTGCGGGAAAGGAATCATATCAACGTCACATACATTTAGAAAAAACGATATTGGCATGTTCGAGTATAAGCTACGAGTTTTCTTTACCCCCGCCGTGGGTGCCAAATTTTTTAAAACTAGGTTTTTCTAAAAATTTTTACAATTAAATGGGTAGCACTAGTTCACGGCTATCGTCAGAATTTCAACAAAAAAAATTTGAAAATTCATTACATTAATAGTGTTTTTTGAAACATTAATGTGTTTGACCGTGCTAAAACAGTTTTGTGGATTTTGCTTGTTTTTGCCATAACTTAGTTTTTTAGTCTAGTTCGGCTGAAACCCAAGCTTGTAGTCTATTTTTTCAAGCGCTTTTTTTAACTAGTCTTATTTATTAGCAAAATTGGGGAAAATAGCGAAAAACTGGGATGCCGCTGCATTCTTGATATGTGGAAACCCCGTTTAAAGGGCTGCCGACGGCATGTGTCGATCCCCCCTCATCAACAAATTGGCAAGTAGCCAACAGGGGAGAGAGCGCGCCCTGGGGAGAGGCGCAGAGACATTTTCTTTTCCGCGCGTAATCGATTGTCTATGCCGTCGGCATCCCTTTAAGCCTTGTAATTGCTATGACCTCTTTAAATTAGCTTATTTGATGTAAAATAAGTTTTCAGCACGTTTTTCGATGTTCTATCGACTGA
This sequence comes from Mesorhabditis spiculigera, assembly GCA_958295435.1. Taxonomy (NCBI): domain Eukaryota; kingdom Metazoa; phylum Nematoda; class Chromadorea; order Rhabditida; family Rhabditidae; genus Mesorhabditis; species Mesorhabditis spiculigera. Next base: position 14,890 of record CATQJA010000856.1, read on the forward strand.
CATCAAAAACAAAGCACAGAAACAATGACCCGAATCTCAAGGGCCGCAATTCGGCGGCGCCATGTCCGATTTTGATGATCTCTAATCCCCATTCCAACCTGGGAAGCTACCGGTGTCCCAAAAAAGCACCCCTCCGACATTTCGCCGTATTACATCCGATAGGTCCCATACTTTTCAAAAGGGATCAGACCCTAAATAGCCACAATCTGAGTTATAGCCCGATCGCTACAGTGGTTTTCGAGTTATCGCCAAAATAATATTTTTCACGCGATTCTTATCTGTTTTTTCGGCTATCTTTTTGGACTTTGCATCGATTTGCATCAACTTCCGGCTGCGAATCCCTAATTTCGTTTAATATCGGGGGTGACTTTCGGTTGCAAAAATTGTTGAAATCAACGTTTATTTGATTAATTTTTAACAGGAAAAATTTCTAGGGGTAAAGAAGGCTTGCCGTTTTATTTTCACTCAATAATCGAAGGGTCGATTCCGACGGAAACCTTATGAAAAACAAATAATCAAGTTTTTTTTCGTTGTATCTCGAAAATTACGGTAGATGGCGGGCGATAAGTCAGGATTGTGGTTATTTAGGGTCTAATTTTGGGACCGATCGACCGACCGATGTAATATGGCAAAATGCCGGAGGGGTGCTTTTTATGGGACACCCTGTAGAACCTTCCTGATTCTCTTAAGAGCATCAAGCCTTTTTTGCGGAAGCAGAACAAAAATCGTATCGTGAGGTGACCGTGGTGTGGCTTGATGCGCTAACCAGCACCCCCATAAATCCGCGCTAACGAGGTATACAAAAAGGCGCGATGGTCGTTTAGGGTGCGAACCGGCAGAGGGCTTTTGCAAAGTTCTAGTAAATAGCAGCATAACGTAGCCTCTAGTAGCCATCGAATTATGAAAAGAGGTATACAAAATTTGTTAATTTTTTTTCTACGCTTTCTCATAGAGCTCCTTAACTTCCGGTCGCTTGAACAAGAGAAGCCATTTTTTTCCTCTACCGCCCTAAAATACGTGACTTTTCTCAGCCACTTCTCGGAGGAAGTTCTTGACTTCTAGTTTTGCGTCTTTTTGTCCTCAATCAACGCCGAGAACTGACAATTGCCTAATTCGGATTTTGACAATGATAATGACAAATTGTTCCCTTAAAAGATGCCTTTTTGAGTGCTCGCACCCGATGTGGTGACAATGGCAGAGCCGAAAAAACGAATAAATTGCGTCCACCAGGTGACAAACGGCTTCCTTGATCGGGGAATAGATATGGGCGGAAGTAGGGAAAGTACGCCGAGTTCATCCGAACATGCTATCCACACCCGGAAACTTTCGGAATCTGGAAGGAAAGGAAACTGGGAAATGGTCATTGGCACCATTTCAAAAAAAGCGTGTCGTGTTGTATTATTCTTGTTAGAGAAAGTTTTTTAATTTACGTAAAAATTCTCCATGTGTTCTAACACGTTTTTGTGATTTTCAGCAATTGCAACAATTTTTATCATTTAAAACTGCGCAAAGTTGTTTAAGGATCGCGATTCGAAGCCGAAGCAAAAGCCTGTCCCCTTTTTTGAAACGATAAACACAAGTTTTAAGTTATTTTTGGCACTTCCAAGCTGGCAATACGATAGGATTATTTATAAGGTAGAATTAAAATTACGTTTACATCAAAATCACGTCAATATCATAGGTTTTCCGGTGTCGACGCCATTGGCGCAGCCGAGCCAAATCGCCACAAAAGATCAGGCCTCAAAACGTGATTTGTTGAACAATCTACCGTATGCCAACTTACCGACTGCCAGGAGTAGCAGCAAGACGGACCCCCAGAGGTTTAGCAGGAGTTTTTCCTAAAAAATAGCCCTGTTTTCGATAGGAAATTGGGACCCAAATTCTCGACTCTCTGGCTCTCAGAAAATTTGTGGGTTTCGACGCTTGGGAATAGTAGCAGACCACAGGTTAGAAATACCTAGCAAATATGTTCCAACATTTTTCAAGAATTACCATCTCCTCCGCGTTAACGGTCAGCCTGCACGTCCAGCAGATTGATATTACAGCGCAGAGAAGAGGAAGCCATCGCCACGGTTCCTTTAGAATTGGCGGACCCTGCAAAAAATTAAAATTCATATGAATTCAAATTTTTTTTAAAGATTTGATGCACCTGAATTAGGCCTAGTACACGAAGGGTAGATTAGAAATGCCAAAATTCAATAGCGTTGAGATCCTTAATTTCTCAAAATGTCAGAATTCATAATTTTATTTTCATGACCTCAACATTTCCTAATGTCGAAACTTCCTAAAAACTAATTTACAGGAACAATGCAGGCGCAACTTTTTAATTATCACAATTCGGAATTCCGACATAATGAATTCCCCTATTTATATTGACATCACATCCGCTCGATCTCGGCTTACCTTAAAATCACCTTCATGCAATTCGTCGCACGGGCATCGCTCGGGCCTCAGCCTGACCACCGTCTTATTCCACGACAGGTCTTAAAAGTCAGGTCAAGTCGATCTATACAAATTCGAGGATTTCAGTGTCTAACAAAAAAAATCTCCCAGATTTCTGAGGATTTGTCGATGAGAAGAGGGTGAGAGATAGAGAGAGAGAGAGAGTGAGAGAGAGAGAGAGAGAGCGAGAGAGGGAGAGAGAGAGAGAGAGAGGGAGGGAGGGAGAGAGAGAGACAGAAAGAGAACGAGAGAGCGAGCGAGAGAGAGTGTTGCAAAAATGTAGAAGAACGAGCAAAAAAAATCCCAGAATTCCGGCAAAAAAATGTCGTCTTACCTTGCAAGTCCTTTCCGTCACCCGGCAGATTGTTTTCGGCAACATCCACAATCTCAAAAATCACCACCGGAGTGCTGCGGGGGTTTCTTCTAGAAAAGGGCAGAGGCTGCTTTGCAACCCAGCTTAGGGATTTCAAAATTTCCATTTCTTTCGGGTGTTTTTTTACGTTCTACAGCGCCGTTCGATAGAGAAGTGAAAAAGTTACCCCAATAAGGCCATCACATTTTTCAAAAACTGGGAAAAATATAAAACTACCTCCCAAAAAAATTTGGTACCCACACGCGGTTGTAGTACAACTCCACGAAGCCGGCAACCCGACCGCCCGGCTGTGGTCCCCGCCATCGCGGTGGGGCGCTGTTTCGAGTACGTGCACGTGCGAGAACTGCTCTGCAAAATTTTTTTTACTGAAAATGACAGCAATATTGCAATTTTCGAAGCTGATGCGCCGCAAATAAATTTTTTCGAAAACCGAGCAAAATCAACGTCGCAGGCAAACCGAACCGAACGTTTTTCTTTTTACAAAGTAAATAATTCTATGCAATTTAACCAGCCAACCTGATCGACATTTTTCTGGTTTTATGGATGTATGTATTTCATTAATGCGTCCAGGCCATGAGTGATATCTTACAGGTGTTTGAAATAGGGTTCTGTGACTTATTCCCCTTCATAAATTTGGGTTGAATTTGGGGTCCAGAGAGCAAACATCGTAAATCTGCCCGGTTTTTATCATTTTTAAAAAGCTTGAGCCATCCCAAAATTTTTTCTGAATGCCTTGGTGCTCTGATCTAGGCGATTTTTTTTTGAAATCTCAGCAGGGCTGCTGGGACGTACAAAAAAAATGAGGAAGAAAATCAATATGCAAGACATTTTATCTAATACACAAAAATTTGACTGACCCCATAGCTCTCCGGACTCGATGTAGCGATCAATATGGTGAAAAATCAATATGGTGATGGCATTGGCAAAATGATGGCTATATAGAGCGTGGATCTTGGCTGAAGCGCGCACACAAACCGCAAAAACCCCCTCAGACCCTCGTGTCCATTGCGCGCGCACCATCTGGCGCCCATTGCAATTGCCCCGGGCTATATCGAGAATGTTGCGCCGTCATTTTTGGGCAGCATCCTTTTCTACTGGCGATTTATTGATTTTTTTTTTCAGCTAAAGATTGATTTCTGCTTCGTTATTTAAGTTTTCAGCCTCGTTTTTAGCGGGTGGTCAAACATGACGGAGCTGATCGCTCGCTATGCCGAGATGTATCAAGAACATAGGTAAGGGACGTAAGATGGTATATAATTCCTGGCGGTCCCGACTTCTATTTATCTCTCTCCAGCTCTCTCTCTCTCTCTCTCTCTCTCTCCTCTCTCTCTCTCTCTCTCTCTCTCGCTCTTTCTCGCTCTCTCTCCCTTTCCCTCTATATCTCTCGCCCTAGCAACCAACATTTTTTAGGAACTCCAGGCATGATCCTCTAGTCATACGCGAGGTGGTCAGCGCAGCGGATCGAGCAGCACTAGCTGGTAAGCAGCAATTGCACCATTCAAAGGCACTTGAAACTTAGCTCTTGCGCAACCAGGCCGACTTATATCAACGGGACCGGAAGTGCGATGGAAGGCGCGGGTGAGTCGAAGGCGTTACAAGGGTTATGTCTATAATACCAGCGAGAGCAGAGAGAAAGAGAGAGGACGAGAGAGGACGAAAGAGCGAGAGCGGACGAGAGAGGACGAGGGAGGACGAGAGAGAGAGAGAGAGAGAGAGAGAGAGAGAGAGAGAGAGAGAGAGAGAGAGAGAGAGGACGAGATAGGACGAGAGCGAGAGAGAGCGAGAGAGAGAAAGAGCGAGAGAGAAAGAGAGAGAGAGAGAGAGAGAGAGAGAGAGAGAGAGAGAGAGAGAGAGAGAGAGAGAGAGAGAGAGAAAGAGATATCACCGATTTTCAGCCGCAGCCAAAGATATACGTGGAGATCGGCTTGTTTATCGGCTCGATAGTTTATTGCACGTGCATCCTGTCTGTTCTTCTTGACGATCGACCGGATCCAGATCCGAACCGAAGCGTCGAAGTGGGGCCTCCACCAGGCCTTTTTTTGCGGATTGCCTTACCGCGTTACTCCCCCCAGAGCCGATGGGTCCCAAAGTTTTCGGTATTTTCGCTTATTATGTCGGGATTTGTGCAAAGGCATTCGATAGAGAGTCGAAAAGTACTCTAAGAGTTTTAATTTGAGTTTACAATAATCCTACTATATATAAAAAAATAGTGTCTGTGTGTGTATGACACTTTGCATGCAACTGCCGTCAGCGTGTCCGGAGGATATCTCGAGAGGGGACGGGATTAATGGGGTGTATGATACGTCATTAGATGCGTAATGGCCTGTAGATGCCTGCACGCATATCAGATTTTTCAAAATAGATTGTTTTCGACATTAAAATTAAATTTTTCCTGAAAAATCGGACACCCTCTTTGTTAGGAAAAAAATAGCATGTGCCGGAAGTGGGAGTAGCCTATATAATCGGGGAGAGGACGCGCTTTCATTTTTGACATAAAAATGCGGAAGGTTTATGCAAAGCGAAGGATATCATAGGGTTGGACGGGGCCAGGGTTGAAAAGTCGCGAAGCGGCTTTTCAACCCTGGTAAATTATGAAGAGGGAGATCTTTTTTTTATCCTATTCAATAGTGTTCCAAAAAAACTACTGTTACAATTTACATTCAGAGGCGCAAGGCCGAAGCGCTGACGTTGTTCACGTTTCCCTTGCTGATATGTGGAGGTAAGTTCTATCGAGTTTTAAAAACTCGATTTATTAATTAACCAGCGCCCAAAACCCGCTTCGCGGGCCTTGGGCGCTGGAATGCGGCCTTTGCATGAAAAGTTTGACTTTCTGATAGCTCGGGTTCTTCGGACCCCCTTCCCTGTCCCGACCAACTTGCAAGAATGAGGAAATTTTTATTTTTTTACAATATGCAAATTAGGCCTCCAGGACCTCCAAAATTAATAAAATCGCCTTTAACTTTGTAAAATCGTATTTTATCGGAATTCTGAAAACACCATCGGATAGAGGAAGGTCGATTCCCCCGAGTGACAAAAAATTGGGGCGTTTTGAACATGGGAAGGCCCTCAAATCGGGCCTCGAAACTGACCTCCGCACACACACACACAGACAAAGATACGCGACCAAATTATATAATGTAGGATTTCAATATTTTTGGTTAATTATTTAGATTTTTGGTTCCAATAAATAAAATTCAATAATATATTTAAAACCTAAACATCGGAATTTTTCCCGGATTAAACTCACTTCCAGGCTACGTGGCGATGACTCATTGTCGGTGGCCTAGCCGTGGCAACCTTCTGGCGGTGCTGATTTGAATATCGCAAAAAATATAAAAATTTGGGCACTTGTTTTGTATTTTGTCGAGGATTTTTGTGTTTTATTAAGTTGTATCAATTTAAAAAATAAAAACAAGTCGATGTAGACGGCAAACCACATTCTTATTTGTTAATCAGTGACAATAAAAACTGTACAAAGTGTATATATATGCAAAACAAAATACAATGATAAAGAGCTGATCAAGACAGATGAAAACTAATGAAGTTCCTGATTTTTTCGCCCTGTCTTCAAAAGAAATACACTTGAGGTAGAGGGAAGAGAAAGTTGAAAAAGAGCAGTATCAAAAATTATGGCTATTCACATAAACACGACATGAATCCATTGTGTTTTTGCCTTTTCGTAGGCGTAGCTGAGTCGTGAGAGGTTGAGCGAAAAGACAAGACCTAAAAATACAGATAAACGATTACAATACATACTACAAATACTACAGGGTGTCCCAAAAAATCACCCCTCCGGCTATCGCCGCATTACATCCGATCGGTCCCAAAATTGGTCCAGACGTGTGTAAGTCCGTGAATAACCACAATCCTGAGTTATAGCCCGCCAGCTACAGTAATTTTCAAGATACAACAAAAATAAAATCTATACTGCATTTTCCATAGGTTTTTGTCGGAGTCGATCCCTAGAATATAAATTGAAAATGATGCGGGACGGCTGCTTTACCCCTAGTCGTTTTTCCTGATAAAAAGTTAACTGAATAAACGCTTATTAGAACCTTCTTTGCAAGCAAAAATAAATCCGGACCATAGGCGAAAACATGGATTTCAAGCCGGAAGTCGATGCAAAGTCCAAAAAGAAATCCCAGGGTGCTGGTGGCGCTCGTTGGTGACTGGGAAGAGCCTTGAGCATTGAAAATAGCGATTTGTATTTTTACTATGCCTTTTCTCAGGGAAAATCTTGCTGACGACGAGTTTATCGATAAAAAAAATGCATAAATTGATATTGTCAGCATTTGAGTATCGAAAACGCACCAAAGGAAGAGAGAGAGAAAGAGAGAGAGAGAGGAGAGAGAGAGAGAGAGAGAGAGAAGAGAGAGAGAGAGAGAGAGAGAGAGAGAGAGAGAGAGAGGAGAGGAAGAAAGTGATAAAGAGGGAAAGGTATAACTTAAATCTACATAAACACGACACGAATATCGTTGGTTCTTGGTGGGCCACGGGCGTAACTCCGGCGGTCCATGTTCAGCCAAAAAATGAGACCTACAAATCTATGCTGATATTGGTCTAAGATAACTCACCCCAAGCAATCGGCAGTAGCAGTAAGATGCCCCAGATGTATACCAGACGCTTTCCCTTAAATTTTCAATATTACCATTTTTTTAAGGTTTATTCCAGAGAAACAGGGCAGGAAAAACAAAAACTCTACTCACCAAATCGTGCTCGTCAATTGCCCGCAGAATGGCGAAGCGAAGCGTCAGCACCGTGACGACGAACGGAAACCAGCGCCATTTTTCCACCCGGATTGGCGGCTCCTAAATATGAAATAATTTTTTAATTAAAGCCTAATATCTTCGTAATAACAAATTTTAATTGTGGTACTTCACGACCTTTCGCCTTACCACAAAGTCGTCATCGCTTCGGAAAACGAATGGGGGTGCCTCGGGTTTGAAGCGCACGACGATGTGCTTCGCCTCAAGAGCTAAATTCGGGCATAGCAGTCGATTAGTTTATAGTTTATAATAAAATAGTTATCATAAATTACAGTGACTCATTAGTTATACAGTTTAAATTGCCGGTCCAAAATATACCTTCCAAACCCCTTTTGTTGGTTATGCCATCGATTTCGAAGATCACAGCGGCTTGCCGGTTGGCTTTTCTAAAAAAGAAGGATTTAAATAAAATTAGTAGATGTAAAAACTAAGCTCTGTAAACGACGGTTCTCTAGGTGAGAGGCAGAGAGAGAGAGAGAGAGAGAGAGAGAGAGAGAGAGAGAGAACGAGATACGCATTAGGCGGGAACATATCGCGTACCTGATCCTGCTCCTTAAAGGGCGCGTTCAGGGCGTTTTTTGGAAAAAAAGCAAAGATTTTTGCCGCGGCCGGGGGTCGAACCCGGGCCTCCCGCTCGGGAGACGCGGTCGCATACCAGTCAGCCACAGCTACAACCTGGCAAGGGGGCTAGGGGCGCCCCAGGCCGCAAAGGAGGGGAATTGCCTGCCACGCCACGAGCAGGCAGTGCCCGCGGTCCCTACGTCCATAGGGTGTACACGTTGGGACGAGTACACGGCCCCTCCCTGAACGTGCGCTTTAAGGAAAAAAAATAGAGTTCACGTTCAGTTCAATGATTTGAAGAGCACTCACGTGGCAGCGTTGAACGTGTCTACGTGACGCCCAAAAATGCGATTCGCAATTTCTGAAATATATTTTGGCTTTTCACGCTTGGCAGGCGTGTTTTTGAGTCTTTAAAACAGTGGAAGCATATTTTTAATTTTTTTTAGCTTTGAAACGCTGGAAAATACGTTGCCTGCCATAATGTCCCTTTCGAAAGCAGGAAATATTACCTGACATCTCAGAAAATTGCGGCGGGTACTCTAGGTGATCGTTGGATGAACTAGGATGAGCTAGACAGGGCTATGCAGGCCCGAAAAGTAATGTTTACATAACCCGAGGGCATATCCCTGATAGGATGCGAGCGCGAGGTCACTTCACCCGGCCCGAGATGCCATTTGCAGTCAACCATCAATATAATTCCAGTTTTTCGGAAAATAGCCGAGTCATTCGAGTTTATGTAGCAAGCTTGTCATCTTTTTTTCCTTTTGCCTGGACCAAAATTTTTGCAAATCCTACCTTATATCATTTTGGCGTGTATCTTTGTGTGTGTGTGTGGATGTCAGTTTCGAGACCCGATTTGAGGGCCTTCTGGTGGCCAAAAAGGTCCCAATTCTCCGTCACTTGGGGGAATCGACCCTTCTGTTTCCGATCGCCTTTTCAGAATTTCGATAAAATACAAGTTTACAAAGTTAGAGCCGGTTTTATTCATTTTTGGGGGTCCCTGAAAGCTAATTTGCATAATGTGAAAAATACAAATTTCCTGATTCTTGCAAGTTGCACGCGCGCGTGTGGTCGGACGGGGGGGAGGGGGTTCGAAGGACCCGAGCTATCGGGAAGGCAAATTTCTCATGCAAAAGCCACATTCCAGCGCCCCAGGCCCGCGAAGCGGGTTTTGGGCGCTGGTCTTTATTAAAAATCCGCGATTAATATGGATTTTTCGACCAAAAAGACCTATTTTCGACTAAAATTTCACCTAAGAGCTTCTGCTGCGTTTTTTTTAATGTTTATCCATTTAACATTGGTTAAATTCTACTAAAAGCATTTCCTAAGCGTTTCTGGTTTTTTTGGAAAAAAAATTGCTTTCCCCCGATAAACCTCCCCCTCCCCGATATTGGGAAAGACCCAATAATTTAAGTCTGGCGTTGCAGGTGGCCCTTTTAACTTGAAAAATTAAATAAATTAAGAAATTAAAAATTGCTGACGTTAATTTAAAAATTAAATAAATTAAGAAATTAAAAATGGGTATATGAACTAATACCTGACTTATTAGAACTTTCAGCTTATCATGGCGATGAGGGAGCGCGTCGCCCGCTACTGCGAAATGTATTTGGCTGCCAGGTTCGTGCGCTTACAGTTTTTTCGTAGTTTTCCCTGAAAATTTAACGTCAAAAATTTGACGGAACCTAATTTAGTCGTGGCCAAGAAGACCCGTACCGCAGCCCGATCCGCCCGACGCTGGTGATCCACGAGACCTTCAGCCTCAGCGAGCGAGCGGAATTGGCTGGTAGGAGCTGTTGATCAGGCCCACCCAACAACAATTCAGTGCTCGGACTGCAGAAAGAAAACGAGGTACAGCTGCCGGCGGAGGTGAAATGGTGCGAGGTAGGTGTAGCCGCAAGCTGAAGTTTTGCATAGTAATTTAAAAAAATTACCGATAACCTTAATGTCGAAATTTCTTATTTTCGAAATGTCAAAATGTCGAAATTTCTCAAAGTTGAATTTCAAAAGTTTTTCGACGTAATAATGTTTAAATTTCGTAATTTAGAATTTTGCTAATGTTGAATGCCCCGACAAGTTCGAGATTCAGAACTGCCGAGGTTCATGATGTCGTAAATTTTGTAATCTCGTTATTTCATGATGTCAAATTTCATACTCATGAACTTCTTAATGTCGATATTTCATATTTTGGAAGTTTCATTACGCCGAATTTTTCATAGTGTCGTGGTCGTCAAAATGCTGAAATTCACAATGACTAATTTTGATAACATCTTATTTTATAACGTCGACCGTTTATAATACCGAAATTTAAGAGTGCTCAAATCGCGTAATGTCGAATTTCCATAATATCGAAATACGCGAGGTCGGCATTTTTGATTTCGAAATTTACACTAACCAATCTTTGAAAATTCTCTCAAATATCATACAAAAATTGCACTTTTATGAAGTGTGGGGACTATGCAATTTCGACCTTCAATTTCAGACAAGAGACATAGAGGCTCTCGATGCAATTCTCTTCATCCTCATCGTAGTCTTCTTCTGCCCGATGATCGCGCTCATTGTTGCGAGAACCACGGATTTCGTAAGTGGCTCAATGTTCGAATATTTCGATTTATAATAACACCAAAAACCCGGTTTTCGAAATTAAATAAATGTAAATAGAAAAAATTCCGACCAAAAAATCTTGCAGGAGGACAAGGCGAAGTGCATGGCCTTCACGACGGGCTTTATGGCTTTCTGTTTGGGTAAGTAAAACGCGCGGTAAAAAATTTTCGGCCATTATAAGCTTAACGTTAAATCAAAGCCTAAGCCTAAGCCTGGACCTAAGCCTGGACCTAAGCCTGGACCTAAGCCTGGGGCCTAAGCCTGGGCCTAAGCCTGGGCCTAAGCCTGGGCCGAAGCCTAAGCCTAAGCACATGCCCCAGACTAAGCCTAAGCCTCAGCCTAAGCCTAGGGCCTGGGCTTAAGCCAAGCCTAAGCCACGACCAAGCTAGGCCGAAGCCAGGCCTGCGCTAAACCTTTGCTTTTTCAGGCATCTACTTCTTGGGAAAGAGCTGTGGTCCCGCTCCGCTCGACTCCCTAGTCGTCCTGATCCCGGCGCCCGCGTTGGCGTCATACTCGTGAATATTTGATCCAATAAAAAAATGTTTTTATTTCGTTTTAAGACCGAGACTTGAGCAGGATTTGCGCACCCGAGAATGTCCCGTATTAAAAGGCCGTTTGCGAGAGACCCGAACAAGGCTTGGCACAGTTTTTTCGACTCCTTTTTTATGACGCCATCTGAAAGAGCATGGTCGAATTAGTAGAGTGCGATGGTTTTGAAAGTTTTAAAAGTTTAATTTTGAGGTTAAAATGGGCCTCAAAGTTGCCGACACCGAAAAAATGTATCGAAAACTACTGAACAGAATTTGCCGAAACTTTGTGACAATCCATAATCTGGCTCGGGGAACATTTTTCTAATACATTGCGAAACCAGAAAGTGACCGGAACATAGGTATCTTGCGTACTCAAAACAGTTTTTTCGGAATTAGTAGTTTTACGGGTAATCGCTGCATCAAGCGATTGGTGCCAAAAGATGCACCGAAATTTTCTCTATCGATTGATGTATCTTTTAGAATGCAGCGAGCACCCGTAAAAACCGAAAAATCGTCCTGAATGGGTCGCCGGAAGACCAAATTTGGCAAATATTTCATGGATTGACATGGTTATGATTCTATAGCCCGAGTTCGGTTAATTGCAAAAAAGAGCAAAAGAAATTCGCTTTCTAAAGGTAGGCTGGGATTGATCTAGAGGCGCCCCGGCGCAAGGATCCCCCCGCCACTACCAATGCACCACGCGACAGCCGAACAGGCCTGCAGCCTAATCGGCCCCCGGAGGCCACTCTCTCACTTTCCCCCACTATCTCGCCTACTCTAGCCTATCCCCACAAGGAATTCTTCACCAAAATGGCCGAAATTGACGCTTTGGCGACCCATTCAGGACGATTTTTCGGTTTTTACGGGTGCTCGCTGCATTCTAAAAGATACATCAATCGATAGAGAAAATTTCGGTGCATCTTTTGGCACTAATCGCTTGATGCAGCGATCACCCGTAAAACTACTAATTCCGAAAAAAGTGTTTTTAGTACGCAAGATACCTATGTTCCGGCCACTTTCTGGTTTCGCGATGTATTAGAAAAATGTTCCCCGACCCAAATTAGGGATTTTCACAAAGTTTCGGCAAATTCTGTTCAGTAGTTTTCGATATATTTTTTCGGTGTCGGCAACTTTGAGGCCCATTTTAACCTCAAAATTAAACTTTTAAAACTTTCAAAACCATCCCACTCTACTAATTCGACCATGCTCTTTCAGATGGCGTCATAAAAAAGGAGTCGAAAAAAACTGTGCCAAGCTAGTATGGGGCCTGTTCGAGTGACTGGCGGACGGCCTTTTAAGCGCTCTCGACAAATTTTAAAAAATCTGAATCAAATTAAAATTACAGTTAAAACAAGGATAGAAACTGGACGGCGTTATTTTAATTTACAGAAACGGTGATTCACAAAATTCTTTGAAAATTGTTGCTGTTTTAAAAAGAATTGCAAGTCACAAAAATTTATGTGCTTCTTTGTCGGAATTTTGATAAATTGAAGCCTAAATTGAGCAAAGAAGCGAAGGAATGAGATCACCAATGGGCAGGTCATGCAAATTAGCATAAAATACTCGAAAATAGGACCTTAGAAAATCAGAAATATCACAACATTGTCGCCGTCCTCGGCGACATCGGTTTCTGGGAATACGTGAGACTGCGCTCAATCTTCTCGCCCGTCTCCGAGATGTAGTACGTTCCGCTGCTATCACGTTTGCTGCAAAAATCAGCATATTTTGAAATCTATCAGCGTATAGGAAATAATTCAATATACCAACCCAGCCAGCCGTAATATCGCGTAGCGGTAGTCCTTGACGAAATACAGTAGAAATATCGGTTCGAGTACGGTATTAAAGGAAGCGAGCACTGCTGCGTAGTTGGCCAGTTTTCCCGTGTTTAGGCCTGAAAAGGAAAAATAAGGCTACGGTTTACTTTACCCCCCCCAGCCGGAATGTTTTGGCTATAACTTTTTTATTTTACATTATTGTAGGCTCATATTAAAACTCTTAGTATATTTTTCGACGCTCTATCGAATGGCGTTGCGAAAATCCCGACAAAATAAGCGAAAATACCGACAACTTTGAGACCCTTCGGCTGTGGGGGGGGGGTAAAGTAAACTCTTACCAAAAATAAATATAAGAAACAAAATCGTGATTTTAAGGAGCTTGCAAGGCGAGAATCCATGGCACGTGAAGGCGATGAAAAAGAGATTTGGTATGAGGCGTGCTCGCAACAAGTTTTTGAGTTTAATGTTTTGTAACAGTTAGGCGTTTGTGTTTTTAAACCTCAACTATCAAAGTGGAAAAGTGTAACTATCAAGAGTTACTATTAAAAAATTTAAATTTTGGTTATATCAATAAGTAGCCGTTTTTCGCTTAGAGGATCTTTGTTTAATTAAATTACATTAAATTTTTGCTTAGCCTGATTACACCTTTCCTCTAAAAGCAAAATACGCAACTACTTGCAAATCTGGCAAAAAATTGTAATGTTAGCTGAATTTAAAAACTTACCAAAAAGCGGAAACGTGAACATACAGGTCCCGGGCAAGAATTTAGAGATTCCGGGAACGATGAGCTAAATCTATCGGCTTATCAATAAATTTTGGCTTCGTTACCTGTATTAACAAAGCTTTAAAAAGATCCTTCTGAAGTCGCCGGGCCCGCTCGCTCATCCGGCTTTTCCATAGGACAGCGTCAATCTTTCTGGAGCAGTAAAGGATCGTCCTAAAATTATTTTAATTCTTAGTTGTACTAAATACAATTTAGTATATGAATTTCTACAAACTACAACTTACGAGAAACAGCCCGTCATCAGCGAGACACAATAAAAAGAGCCCAGACAGGACAACCAATTCGTCCGTCTCGTACCGTCCGGATTGTCGAACTGAAATTTGTTGTCTTCCAGAAAACCGGTGAAAACTTACAAAATATATCGGGCCCAACATCGGCGTGGCCGCGGAATCTAGCCCGTATTCATTCAGCAAGGAAAATTGCATATAGTCCTGAAAAAAGAGGTATAAAAAGATCGGCAAAGAAACGCTGCTATCCCAAAACGCTGCAATTTCCAGGCTTCAAATTTACCCAAAAGTTCGTAAAATAAGCGACAAAGCGGGTAAAAAATCCACCTAAAAGCATGAGTGTTCATATTACCCGAGTTTCCTTCCACTGATACATCGTCACCCGACAGACGACGCCCCAGAGAACCCCGTTCAAAAGCCAGCCAATAAAAAGCAATATGCAAATTGGGCGGCTTCGTAGGTGATGATGAGATTCTTCACTGAAAGAGGTATTAATCATTTTAAAATAATGGCGTATAGTTACCGGCAAATCAGTACAAATCGATATACAAAGTGATATGTGAGGAGAACAAGGCAGAGGTTGTACATCTGTAAAAGAGGTAAATGCTAACGGGCTCAGTCTCTCTCTCTCCCTCTCTATCTCTCTCTCGCTCTTTCTCTCCCTCTCGCTCCCTCTTCCAAAAGTCAAATTATCACCATACAATACGCCGCACATGACCAAAATCCCCATTCCGGGCTCCCTGCGAATAATTTACCCGTCGGAAATAGTATCCACCCGTAGCGATACACGTGGAATGCCTAAAAATGTATGTTTCTCTCCATTATTTTTTGTAATTTACTTAGAACAAAAATTCCGATCACCAACAACTTACAGGTAGGACGGTCGCCTGCGTAACAGCAAAACAAATATTGAATAGAGCAAAAATTGCGAGTAGAAACTTGTAGCCACTAATATGCCGTCGTGAGTGACGCGCGATAAAGTACAGTAAGACGAGGTTGGTGAAGAAGGAGAGCACGGCGTTTGTCAGAATTAATGTCCGCTTCCGTTCGTCCATCTGAAAGGGAGGAAAATTAAAATAATTAATCAATTAAAACGCATGAAATTCATTTTTGTGAAAGCATACAGAAAGAAAGGAAAAACGGAAGGATCGGAAGTATAAATCTGGGAATCAAAAGGTACGAGGAAGCGCCAGAATAAAGTTTTGAGAACCTGGCATCTATATCCAGGATTCGCTAAATTTACGTCACAAACACCAAACCGAATAACATTTTTTGGACGTTGAATTTGAACCAAAATTTGTTTAAAACCGTAAATTATTTACTTGAAAATAAATTACGACATCACAAATCGAGAGATTTGGATTTTGTCGCGTAATCATATATTTAAATAATGGATTACTATACAAAACTTATCAAAAGGGCCTTTATTGGATTAAAGTGTTAATTGGAAGTTTCGAAAATCAAAACAAATTCTTGGCGAAAAATTTCGCTATTATAAAAGTTTGGCATTATGAATTATGATTATGATGGATTTTGGATTTTATTCCATTATCAATTCCTAGAATATGGATTTCGACATTATACTAGCAAATTCCCTTTAAAAAAATCGAAAGTTAATGACGACCTACCGGTATTTATTACTTTAAATACAATAATTATGGATTACGGCACCAAATCCAAAAGTCATTTTTAAAAAAAGGTCCTAGCTTCCTGGTCCGTTTAAAATGGGCCCCCGACCAAAACCCATGTGACCTACAAAAATAGGAAACGACAAATTTTCAGCCGACTCCAGCAGGGAAGCAGCTGAAAACGCCGGGCAAAGATCACAAATTGCGGGCCGGCACGCATTTGGCCTTACATGAGGGTGGTCCAAATTCAAAGGTCACCCCCGCTAACACGCGCCGGGTCAACCCTGATTTCCGCTCCACCGGGTCGCCGTGAATTTTTGCGGGTTTTGGGCGGATTTTTGAGTGATGTCTCGATTGCGGAAAAAAAGAGAATGGAGACGACGTGGGATTAGCGATGAGACGAACGGGCGTCTGGAATTAGAATGAGGTGGTGGAGAGAAATAGCAAAAAGATGAAAAGGAAAGTCACTGGATTTGCGAGAATCGTGATATAATAGGTTGCGCCGCAAAGACCGTTCCGGGCTTTCTGCCTTAAAAAGATTATTAAAAGAATCGAGTCTGAAGACCGATTGCGATATGAAATAGCTTCCGAAATGCGCGCGGCTTGGCGCGTTCCCGATTTCCGGGCCGCGAGTTTTTCTCATGTTTTTTTTGGTCTTATCATGCGTCGCGCGGCTTAGGAAAAATTATATATTAACATAGGTAAACATTACTTGCTGAAATGAAGCGTTGCCTGTTGCTAGTAAGCACTACAGGGTGTCCCAAAAAAACCCCCCCTACCTAGCGGTCCGCAGTCGATTCCGATTTTTACGATTTAGGTATCTATCGACAGCTCCCGAAAAGGCGAGAAAACAGGGAGGGTTCATTTTTTTTATTATGCATTTTTATTCGCTAATTTTACGTCAAAAAACCATAAAAACTGCTAATTTGTGCAGGATCTGCATGCTAATTGCGAAATTCCTGTTGAAAACGTACCAGTTTTTTTAGAAAAACCTTAAATATCGATGGAATTAGAATAAATCTTAGAAAACGAGACCCGCTTGTTTTCTCGCCTTCTCGAGAGCTATCGATGAGTAGTTAAATCATAAAAATCGGACTTGACTGCGGACCGCTAGACCGCTAGGTAGGGGGGGGTTTTTGGGACACCCTGTAGAGAGAATAGAGGCACGCGACCCTATGGGATTTTCTGGTAAAACAACCATGGTGATCTTTGCTAAACGGGAAACCTAGACAAACAAAAATTATTCGAGCTCGAACAACCGAAACAGTGCCGAGGGACAAAACACGATCAGCAGGTGAAAATAAATAAAAACAACCTTAGTTTTTCAGCGTCGATTGTCAGCGGCTAGCAAATGCACCTGCACTACTGTAGGCGTCAGATTAGAAAAATATCCATAAGGAAGCTCAGGCACGGGTTTCGAACCCTTGGAGTACACACAGAGTACGGAGAAAGAGAGAGAGAGGGAGAGAGAGAGAGAGAGAGAGAGAGAGAGAGAGAGAGAGAGAGAGAGATCGAAACATAGTTTTCTTACTGAATTAGCTACGAATAGGTCATCAAACTACAAATTTTAACAACGTAGCGTAGAGTACCGCAGCAACTTGAAATTCTATACAAAAATTAGCCCTTTTTAGTTGCGAATGATCGAAAACAAGTTAATCTAAGCAAGAAGAGGTGCCTAATTATCTGACGACCCGAAATTTTCATCCGAATACCTGGGGGCCATGAATACGCCGGCCTGGACAAACAAGATAGGCGTTCGGTTCCCAGAATTATCGGGTGGTCTTCAGAACCAGAAGTGCGTGAAAAAAAGGAAGTACAGAAAAGAGTAATTACAACAATGAGGGAAAAAAGACGATAGATCTTCTTTTTAAAAAAGGACAGGTTAGGCTGACTTCAGAGTATAAGGATACCGCATCAGATAAATAAAAGACGGTTTCGTGATGCCATCTTGAAAAGCTCCATGGATTCGCGTACAACCTAGTAAATGAAACCACCGTCCTCAAGGATTTCTGCTAGCTGGCTTCCCCAAGGATCTTTGCTAGTATCCTTTCCTCAAAAATCTTTGCCAGCTTGCTTTCGGCAAGAAGCCTTTTCTGCTAGCCGGCTTTCTTAAGAAAAGCATATGCTGGCTCGTTCCCCAGAGATCTCTGCTAGTATACCTTCTTGAAAAGTCTCTGCTAGCTTGCCTTCCTCAAAAATCCCTGCCAGACTGCCTCCACAAAGATCTCTGCTAGCTTACCTTCTTCAAGAACCTCTGCTATCAAACCTACGCAAGGATCTCTGCTAGCCTGCTTCCTCAAGGATCTCTGCTAGTCTGCCTCATCAAGAATCTCGGCTAGCGTGCCGCCACAAGAATCTTTGCTGGTCGGATGTCCTCAAAAATCTTTGTTCTCCTACCTTGTCAAGGATCTCTGCTAGCCTGCCTGGTGTCAAGAGCTATGCCAGGTTCCCTTGCCTAATTATCCCTGCTAGCTAACCTGTCTTCCGCAAATGGTCTCTGCTAGCCTACGTCCGAACCTTACAACCAGTTCACCAAAAAAGTCGTTCCGAAACCCTCCCCGCCCGGAAGTCGTTTTTTCTACTGAAAGCTGAAAGCGATCTTTAAAGAGCTCTTTCTAGCAGTATTCCAAAGAACACCTGTGGGAGGGTCAGCAGGAAAGGGGCGGAATGCTAGAGTGTGGCCCCCCACTAGGAAAAGGCCAAAAATCTCCTTGTTCGCCCCTTTCGGGGGTTGCCAAAAGGGTTAGGGCCCTTAGAAGGGGCCTAAGATGGGGCCCATCTAGTTCAATTTGTCCCCCTGGGTCGGGCGAGGGTCGAGTTCTCGAACATTTCGGCCATCCAATGAAAAACGGAAATAGAAAAGTTGTGTGGTGGCGGGGGAGGAGGCGTTACTTTTGCAACACCAAGGCACAAGAAGCCGGGAAAGGTGGGCGAGAGCGAGAGAGAGAGAGAGAGAGTGAGAAAGAGAGAGGGGTGAGAGAAACATAGGGACGTAGAGAGAGAGAGAGAGAGAGAGAGAGAGAGAGAGAGAGAGAGAGAGAGAGAGAGAGAGAGAGTACGGGGAAGTGTTGATCCTGGTTTTTTTAAAGAGATCAAGACATCTCATTTTTGAGCAATTCCTCAAATGTGAAACCGACTACAGACTTAAATTTGAGGGTAAAAGGATTAAAAATTAACATTTTTTTGCTAGGGTTGGAAGATTAAGAGACCGGAAGTGAGTAATCCTGGAATGACGGAAATTTAAGGCACACAAAAGACGAGGCACCACACGAAAATACGTGGAAGCCAAAACAATGAATAGCTGGATAAATGAGTCAAACATTCTCAAAATCCGGAATTGCATTATTGTTGTGTCTTGATAGAAGTGGTGTGCGCAACGGGACGAACAGTATCAAAGACTGTTTATTCGGTGAGCGACATGGCGGCAAGAGGAGGAGGAAAATTAGAACTGAACTGGGGAAATAAATGCCATCGCAGGCCCCTGGGGGAGAGAGACCCCGTTACGGTGGAAAGGGCACTGGATAGGCGAGGGACCGGGGAGCCAAGGGAAAAGGGCGCGGGCGCTCACAGGCGCCTCCGCAACACCTCCCCCTGTACAAACGAAAAGAAATGTGGATAGGAGGAGGAGACACCAAAAGGAAATACAACTGCGTACTAGCACAAACGAGGGATCAAGTCACAACGTAAAATAAGTGAAAACTTATTTGCTTTTTCCTTTAATAATTGGCGAGCGTAGGGCTTAGTCATCCTTCCTTCCTTCCTTCAGAACGTCCGGCGATGCTTGACCAAGGAAGGCGGCGATTTACGGCACGACTTCCTTCCCTCTTTGCAAGAATGATGAGCTTGATGTTGGGCATCATGTCGACGGGCTGCTTGATGTGCGCGCTCCGTCCGCCGAGCTGTTGCAAACACTCGGTCTTTGCGATGGACCTCTTCCGTAGAGGTGGAACCCATCGGCCGGCTGCTCTTGGTGGTGGCGATCCGGGCTTTTGTCGACTTGATGTTGTCGCTTTTTTTTTGTTCGCCGGGGCTCATGGGGCTCCTCGTGCGATCGATGGCCATCGTCCAGCGGTCCGAATTCCTTTCTGGCGCGGATCCATCGAAGTTTTGGATGCTGCGGGTGGGGGCATACCCTGTCCGATTTATCCTCCGGGGATATGGGAGGGACAATCTCCAAGCCTAACCTCTTTGCAAGCGTATCCAGTCCTTTGTGGGTGAGGACATAACCGTTCTTCTTTTTGAAGTTGTTTCGCGGCCGGTCTTGACGGAGTTCGAGCGGGCGAGGGGCAGCCGGATGCCTCATTGTGACCCTTTCGTCTCGACCTTCTCTGCATTT
Organism: Mesorhabditis spiculigera; assembly: GCA_958295435.1. NCBI lineage: Eukaryota > Metazoa > Nematoda > Chromadorea > Rhabditida > Rhabditidae > Mesorhabditis > Mesorhabditis spiculigera. The sequence goes on from CATQJA010000856.1 coordinate 34,913, forward strand.
CTTGTCGTCCTTGGTGGCGACATCCTTCCTTCCTTCGTTGCACTTGAGGCGAAGACGGCGCGCTTCGACTTGGTCCTTCTTGTCGACGGGCATGCCCGCACGATCCGAGCACATAAAAAGTGCGAAGGCCAGATAGGGGTAAAAATACTTCCCTTTTAATCGAATCCTCCACGGGATGACGCCGCTTCTTGCCATGTAGAGCTTCTTGTCCTTGCGCTTGATCACCATCTGCTTGACCAACTTTTCCTTGACCGGGCGGCGGCTGGAGCGGCTGCTTCTTGGCTTGGGGGTTTCCTTGTTGTTGCGTGAGTTCGTGATCCTGATCGCCAGTTGTTGTGTCTTGCCAAAGTGTGGTGCGCAGCGGGACGAACAGTTTACGAACAACTGTTTATTCGGTGAGCGACATGGCGGCAAGAGGAGGAGGAAAATTAGAACTGAACTGGGGAAATAAATGCCATCGCAGGCCCCTGGGGGAGAGAGACCCCGTTACGGTGGAAAGGGCACTGGATAGGCGAGGGACCGGGGAGCCAAGGGAAAAGGGCGCGGGCGCTCACAGGCGCCTCCGCAACAATTATGTTTAAAGATATCTAAGAAGCGAACTACGACCACCACTACAAGACTACAAGATCCAAATGCAGAAGATTCAAAAATTATTTTTAGAATATTTGCACCCCAGGGAGGGTCTAGACAAATTCTACAAATTCTTTAGTAATATGCACGGACACAATAAATACAGCACTCCCCAGGGAACGAGGTGCAAACGCTACCAAAAAAAACGAAAGAAACGAAAACCACGATTTTCCGGAAGGCACCTAGTCACCCCTGTGCAGCTATAGTAATCCAAAACAGGGTTTTGCACAAAATTATTGTAAACAATAGATTAAAATGTCGATAGTCCGTTTTCTCACAAACAAGAAATAGTAACATTTATCGAGAAAGAAAGTACTCGCAAGAAAACCTCATAAAAAAGCGCCAAAAATCGAAAAAGCACGTTTTTTTGTTGTTTTCGCGTGTTCCAAGGGGAAGACAGCGACTCGTGAATGACGGAATTCTATATTTTTCTCATTGGCGTACCCGGAACTACGGTAGATTCTATGTAAATAGTGCGCCTTTCAAAGCGCAAGCCAGCCCTGGGCTATTGCGTGGATACTTTTCAAAGTGGGAAATGGGCCCCAGGGTGTTGAATCGTTGATGATGGATGGGGTAAGTTGGGTCTATCCCTTTTTATCCCGGGCTTATCATTTATTCAGTGAGCATGAGCGGTTTTTCAGAGACCAAACGCATGTGTTGCGGTTGGAATCGTGCGTATTTTTGGGTTGTGAAAAGATCGTTGAGAGATCTATGGGTTCTGGGCCGCCTAGAAGAATTTTTCTAAAAATAAGATTTGCTACCTAGAAAAGAGAGAGAGAGAGAGAGAGAGAGAGAGCGAGAGAGAGAGAGAGAGCGTAACAGAGATAGAAAACTAGAGAGAGCGCGAGAGAGAGCGAGAAAGAGTGAGAGTGAGAGTGAGAGTGAGAGAGAGAGCGACAGAACGACAGAGCGTGAGATGGCTAAGGTATCGCTGATTTCTTCGTTTCACCATGAAAAACAGATAACTACCGAGTGAAACATTGCTTTTATGCGTGAATGGCGCCCCATTATCCCATTGAAATGTCGAAACAATAGCGGTCTGCCGATATTAAAAATGTGGCTCCAAAATTTTCGCTCTGAGCATCAAACCACGCGACAAAAAAAAGAAGAAAAAGAGGCTAGAAAAACAAACGAATCTCAATCGAACGGAATGAATGAGTAGAAGCATCTCAATGGAAAAAACAGGGAAGCCCAGCTTGCAAAAAAGAGTAAAAATCAGGATACCTGCTGCCAACTTCGGGCGTCAGAGGATTATAAAAAAGCAGAAAAACAATATTACCGAAAACAAGAACCAAAATTAACGCAGATGCGTGAAAAAAACGAGGAATTCGAAAAATCTACTAATAAATAATGGTAATCAAGAAAAAATTTCCAGTAAATTTTGGGCCTCGGGGGTCTAACTACGTCTTGAAAAAGCGAGCAACTAGGAATGATCCGGAACTCACACTCACAGCTCTCGTGTCAATCTCAATCTCAAAAAGTCACCAGTGCGGAAACGACAATCCATTCGGGGGAAGGGAGGGGGGAGGGCGTTAGGTTGGAAATCGGGGGCGTTTCCGCGGAACGGGACCTGCCGTGGTTCGTTGCCAACTTTTGAGGCATATAGGGGGATTTCTAATGACCGCCCACCTAGATATTTGAGAAAACAGCATTAAAAATATTGTGAAAAAAACCCAGTTCGGTTTTTATGAAATGCAATTATCTGGGAGTTTTGTACGTTGTTTTTCATCCATATTTAATGTTTTTTTTTTGTAGTTTTGACACGTTAGATGCGATTTTCAAGGAGCGTTCCGGTGGTTAAATTTTTGGATTTTTTGCAGATCTTGGAAGATTGTTTATCTATCCATCCAACTTCCAATCCCAGGGACAAGCATAAATAATTTCTGGCCATGAGAAGCTTCCTGATTAGCATTCACTTCCGCTTATCCGATTCGTTGGGTCCAGGTATTTTCGAGGCAACGCTGGTTAGCCAACAAAAATAATCCAGAATTTTTGAGAGAGAGAGCGAGAGAAAGCGAGAGAGAGCGAGAGAGAGAGAGAGCGAGGGAGGGGCGAGCCAGCGAGAGCGAGCGATAGAGAGACAGAAGGAGAGCGAGACAGAGAGAGAGAGAGACAAGAGAGAGAGAGAGAGAGAGAGAGAGAGAGAGAGAGAGAGGAGAGAGATAATACAAGTGAGCCCGGCTAAAAATTGCAAAAATCTTCATCAAGTTTCACCTAAACTACAAAATTGTTACGGATAGCATTGATAAGAAGTGCATTCCAAATGCAAATGAGGATTCCCCAGCTCGGATACCCGAGCCCCCCGCAAATTCCTCGACTCAGGTTCTCCTAATTATGGAAACGAGCCGCTGACTAGAATGGCAAGTAGGTGCGCAAACCGTTGTTGCATACGAATGAATGCCTTTCCCAGTAAGTGATGGTTCAATGGAACAACTTGAAATTTCGAAAGCTGAAAATAGGGTTAACGGAAAGGGCAAAACACGCCAATCTGAAAAATTGAATAACCGAAAACTAAAAAAAATGCAGTAAAACTTTTCACAGCAGTGAAAAATCGAATAGGATTCTGGATAAAAAACTTTACAGCAGAAAACCCCCACGCAAACAGTTAAAACGGAGATCCAACCCTGAGCAAATATATCAGATTTCAGCAGCCGGGACGAGCTCAAGAATTCCGAGAACGAACGGCCTCTTTCGGTGTCTAGTCTCTAGATAAGTGTTTTCTAAGGTACACTGTCACGTCCCCGTGACGATCACGGTTACCTAACCTAATAAATCCCTCAAATAACTATAACTCAATACAATACGCTGCTACGAGCAGCCTTCTCCTTCTTGCCGGCAATCCTCCGAAGCCCGCAGAGCCGTGCTGATTGACCGTGTTCCCCGTCTCTTCTCTATGGGCGTCTCCGCGATCCAGGGCCACAACATCGTGTTCAAGTACAAGCCCTCGTCCACCGACGTTCGCATGGCCACTTTGCATGCGGCTCCTCGGCAACCGGAAGATGTCCCTGTATTCCCCCGGTGCCCAACTATATAAGCGGCCGCCCTCTCCCGCTCTTCAAGTCGACTTCACCATCTCCGTCTTCCCGGGCTCCAGCTAGCTGTTCGCCACCGCGAAGCTACGTCTGATTCCCGGCCTTCTTCTACGCCTTCCTATTCGCCTTCATATTCGCCTTCATATTCGCCTTCATCTGTCTTTTCCCCTTGCCTTTCTTTCGACCATTTATTGTGACAGACTACCCCACCGGGAGTCTGGAATAAATTGTGTCTTCCCGTCCCAGTCGTTTGCTCTCCCAGGCTATCGAGGCGCAAATTCTTGTCACCGGTGTGACATACACCTAAAAATGCTGAAATGTGGTTCTTATAAGCTGAAAAAATAGAAATTCAAGATTTCGAAGAGAAAGAGAGAGAGTGAGAGAGAGAGAGAGAGAGAGAGACAGATAGCGAGAAAGGGTTAAAAAAACTTCAAAACACCTGAATTCGCCAGCATTCTGAAGTAACGAAGTAAAGTGGAGATCTCTGGGACGCAAGTTGGATTGGAAATTGCAGCCGGTGCTTAAATGTTGTTTTTGGATGCATAATGACCAGCTGAGCAATGAAACGGCGCATGGGAAATTCTGGAAAAAACTTAATTAAAAAATTCGGTAATGATGGGCTTCTAGGCTATCGAAGCCGACAGAAAAATTATTTTTCAGTGAAGCAGCAAAGCCATCTAGGGGTTCGAGAGAGCTAGAAGCGAGAGACAGAGAGAGAGAGAGAGAGAGAGAGAGAGAGAGAGAGAGAGCGAGGCAGAGAGAGTACGGTAATTCTGCGTCGATTTCTGTTTTATACTCTACTACTTCTCTGTTTCTTGATGCTGTAAACTTCATAAAAACTGTTCTTTTGGCACCAAACCAACCTGGTCATGATTCATAATTTGAAAATTGCGTTCCCGTTTTCCACAATTACGCACCTGGGGCAATTTTCCACAATTTCCCCGCCAACTACCGTACCCCCACGTCGGGTAATGGCGTGCAGGGGCGCGTAGTGTACTTACTAGATTCCGGGGCGGATGTTTGACGCCGAGTTATCACACAGAACCCGACAACCAAAACAAAATCGCAAATAAAAATTGTTTATTTGAAGAAAGTAGTAAGCAAATAGTACTCGGCGCTTCTCGAGCAACAGCAAAAGCACAACCAAAAGCAGGGCTGTAAATTTACAACACCTCCAGAAGAAATAAGCAAATATTTTGACGGTCGTGCTCCAATGGTGAAGCTCAGAGTGATGTTAGTTGCTTTTCTAGCGCTTTACTGCAATTGATGCTTTTTTCGCGTCGACTTAACCTCTTGGGCTCACTTAAACGTTAAGATTTTATCGATTTTCATTCGCCTCAAAAGGGAAATTTCATGAAAAATACCGATGATTCTGAAATTAAATTGGCTAGATTTTGACCAATTGACCAAGTTTAGGGAGGGGTTGAGAAAATTTGCCGGTTTCATATCTCTCTCTCGCTTTCTTTCTCTCACAGTCTCTCTCTTTCTTTCTCACTCTCTGTTCCTCTCTCGTTCTCTCTCGCAATCTCGCTCTCTATTGCACGTTCCTTGATACAATCCCAATACGGTATTCAGCTTCACGTCACCTCGAACATCTTCAGAAACCTTCGCACCATAGTCCACTGCCCTGACTCACCGTTTTCTAGCCTCCACTCGGAACATCACGTCGCTCTTTCCAGTCTTTCCAGGGCCCCAATTTCCAGTCGGGACCCTCCGGAAAGCGGCTTTCCGGGCCAGCGATCCTCCGCGCGAAGCGCAAAAGCACAGAAGCGCCCCGGGTCACTCCGCGCCGGAGTATCAGCACACATCTACGACAATCACGACGGGTCTACAGAGAGGAGATAGTGAGAGAGAGGGAGAGAGAGCGAGAATGAAAGCGAGAGAGAAAGCGAGATAGAGAGAGAGAGAGAAAGAGAGGGAAGGAGAGAACGAGAGAGTGAGAGACAGAGAGAGAGAGAGAGACAGGGAGAGCGAAAGCGAGAGAAAACGGCGCCCAGACAAACATACAGATAGTCAGACGTTTGTTTTGAAGCCCCCTGGAGCCCCCTTTGTCACTTATAAGGGTGTCGGGGCCGTACTTGGATCCTGGGGAAGCCCCCTATCTGGTACCACGACCCTGAACTCTCGATGGTCCTGGCGCTGATCCTTAAAATGCGGTCCCAACTGCAATCCCCCCAACCGCATCCGGATTCCAGCATTTTGGGCCTGATGTACAACGGCTATTACCAATTCAATTCCAGTTGTATTATTCACGTTTAATTGAGGTGGTCTTTGCTACTGCTTCCGGGCTATAAAATACTAGGTTGCATCTAGCTCGGATCGACTTTCATCTCTAATTTGTTGGTCTCTACCCCCATTCCTTATTTGCAACTTGTACAGGACCTCCCAATAAAAACACCCCCTCTAACGGGACGCAGAAGTATCGGATCGGAACGATAGTTACACCATCCGAAAGCCCATAAAAAGGCCAGTTTGCGAAAATCTTCAAATCGATGTTTTTATCTAAATCCGAGGTTTTACAAGCCATTTTGTCAAATTTTGCTGTTTTTCGAGGTTCAATATGAACTGATTTCCTTCAATTTGTCCAAGCAAAACGACCGGAAAACCTGTTAATTAGATGCAGAAGCGCTTTGTTAAAGTTTTCAATTTTGCTGTCAAGTGGCGCGTTCCAATGAAAATACAAATTGGCGCGCGTCGCATGTCGCGTGCGGGTGTCACAATCCGTAGTAAGCCGTAGTAAATCGTTACCTTTAAAGCCTTCTATTCAGTGAAAACCAAGAAAAACGTTAGAAAATTCTGCGTTGTCTTCACGATAATGACAATCCGTTGAAATCATTGTTGAAAACTACTTCCTGGTTTGCTGGTTTGCAAATCCAATGTCACTCAATCTCAGTCCAAAAGACCCTTCCATCAAATTCGGCTTTACTCCCGTGTTCTCCCCTTTCAACTTCGAAATCTCAGCTGTCCTTTGGCCTAGGCGCCGCGGTCTGCAACCCGGGGAAAGCCGAGATTTGCTTGTCCAGGTCCCGAAATCAGTGCGTGGGAGATAACACCTGGATGGACGGTCTCTCTCTCTCTCTCTCTCTCACTCTCTCTCTCTCTCCCTCTCTCTCTGTCTCTCTCTGCCAAGTCCCAAATACGGAACTACCGTTTTGGGTGAACCGGACTTTTCGGGGATTAGCGATTTTCCGGCGGCTTCTCCCGGCCGGACACAATTTTTACGTGGTCAGACCAAATTTCGTCGCTCGCCGTGACCCGGAGAGGGGGTGGGGTGGTGATAAGTTTTTTTGGGACCGTATCATTTTAAGGGGGTCGTTAAGCCACCGTATTTCGGGAAGACCGTATTTTATGAGTTTCCCCCTTCGGTCTCTCGCGCACGCTCTCACTCCCTCCCTCGGGGTTTCCCTTGTCTCTCGCTCACTCCCTCTTGGTTTCTCTCTATCTCTCTCCTCTCTCTCACTCTTTCTCTCTTTCTCACTCTCTCTCTCTCTCTCTCTCTCACTCCTTCTCTCATGCTCTACCTCGGTCTCTCGCTCACTCTCACTCCCTCTCTCGGGTTTTCCATGTCTCTCACTCACTCTCACTCCCTCTCTCGGGTTTTCCCTGTCTCTCACTCACTCTCTCTCGGTTTCCTTCTCTCTCTCACTCTCGCTGCAACTGCAAAAGGGGCGGACTCTGATTTTCTGTGATCTAATCCTACTATCCTACTATATATAAAAAAATAGTTCCTGTGTGTGTGTATGTATGTGTGTGCATTTGCATGCAACTTCCGTCAGCGTGTTCCAGCAGTATCTCAATAAGGGGAGTAGTTAGGGGTATGTATGATACGTCATTAGGTGCGTAATGGCCTTGGGATTACTGCACACTTATAAAATTTTCAAAAAGGTGCTGTTTTCGATGTTAAATTTAAGTTTTTGTTGTAAAATCGGTGACCCTCTTTGTTAGGAAGCAATAAGCATACCCCGGATGTTGTGGGCCTTATATAAGGGAAGAGAGGTAGCGTTTCTCATTTTTGTCGTCGAAAAACACGAGAACTATGCAAAGTAACGAATAGCATGGGATCAGACGGGGGCCAGGGTTCAAAAGTCGCGAAGCGGCTTTTCAACCCTGGTGACTTCTAAAAGCTTGGAATTGGTCGGCATACACTCGAATCTCTGCTCATTATGCAATCCCGTCCAACACTAATATAAAGCTACTATACGGCCTCTTCGCTCTACCTTCATTCCACCTTCACTACAGTATTCCGTAGAGCATACTATCGGGTAATGGGGGATGGAGCCACGTAGAGTCCAATTCCGTATTTTCGACACTTTTTGTTTTGCTGTTTCGTAGGTCCCGCTGTGCAGATTTCCCAAAAATGTCCATCGGGTTGCCCTGGACAATGTGGATGTTGGGTGGATGTGCACTCGGTGGTGAAGTGCCAGTCCAAACGAATCACATAAAAATCGCGTAATGTATGGCTTTTTGGGCACTTATTTCAAAGAATTTACTACGCTAAATGCAAACGAAAATATCATTAGGTTAGGAAAAGACTTTTTGAGGTATCAGTAAACTAGGGATTCAGCCCATTCATTCAGAGTGGGTGTCGAGAGCTACACATGCCTTCTAATGGCTAAGCGGCGCTAAGCAAGGCTACGTAGGGATACCGAATTCGTTTACTCTTGCGGTTTTGAGCATGTAAATGTCGACACCTAGCCGATAAGGGGTAGATTTTGGGCTGCCTTGGGATCAGCCCTGTTGAAAATATACACTCACGTTTACTCGTACGTTTTTTTTTATAATGAAAGATACCCCGTAAAATTCGGAAATTCTTGATTGGGAAAAGTGTCTGCAACCCTTTAAAATCTCCCAAAATCGGAAAGGTTTATAGAATCGTCGCATTTTCAATATAGAATCTAGACATCTAGACACCCCTGAACTTCCGCGAAAAACTCAAAAACTACTGCCGGTCCAAATCAGCGCTGTGGCATGCCCGCGAGTATTTTTCCACACTTTTTTGCGTTGAACTGTTCGGGGGTGGTGGTGAGGCTTTGATGAGGGTTGGGCAGGGGGTTATGATGGGTTTAAAAATGGGGGCCAGAGCGAGCGAATAATGCCCAGGCAATTATCCACTCCCAACCGGGCCAGCCACAGTTGTTTCGGGCTGCAGAGTACGAAGGCCAACTCTGACGGATTAAACGCGCTAAACGTTGCTCTCTTTCTCCCTCGCTCTCTCTCTCCCTCTCTCTCTCTCTCTCTCTCTCTCTTTCTCGTTGTCTATGTCTCTCTCGCTCTTTCTCTTTCTCTCGCTTTCTCTCGCCCTCTCTTCCCCATCTGTGTTTTGTCCAATTACGAACCTTCCAGCACGACCCAGCTGAAATTTTCACACGAGTTTTATTCTGACCAGGAAGTTGCAATTCGCCCTAAAGCCGGTGTTTTACCTTTTTGAAGCTTCGGCTACTGTAAAAATTTTCATAAAATTTTGGAGCTATCCTTGCAACTATAGTTTAAAAGCCGTATCAGCTAAAACAAAAATCACACGTTGCTGCCCTTAATCCGCAAGTTTTCCTTATTTTTTGACTCGTTGCGCGATAGTTTACATTTACAATTGGCTTCTTTGTTTTATTTTTTATGTCTAGTACATTCAATTTTATTTTAATAGAGTTGCTGAGCCTTTAAGATATACTTTTACGCGTAAATGAGCTATTTTTCTTCATCATTTTTTTGCGGCATTAGATTACTTTTGTTAATGAAACCAGCAAGGCGTCGGATTCAGCTTTTAAACTTGGTGGCTTGTCGAGTATTGCAAATGGGAGTTCGGTACGTACGCACAACCCTGAACCAAGAAAGGAATTCATCACTTATAAAAAATGCCCGGCACCGAAAAAGGCTGACGGAACCATCGTAACACACTCTGACCTAATTTTTATGGCACAGATTGGTCGAGGGAATTTGTTAATGGGCTCCTCACTATTAAATTTACGTATAATTTTTATTAATTGGGCCGCACCGGTAGCTTGAAACTAAAATTCCACTACCCCGACGGCTAAATGTCTCATTTCCGTGCGGAAATTTGGTTAGTATCGGAATTGTTAGGCTATTTTGGCCGTTCCAACTCATTTTGCCTGTTTTTTTAAGGGATCGGCAGCTGATATTTAACCGTATCGCATTTCATTACGCTACATTAAGACCAAATAACAGAGATTTTTAACCTTAATATGTCTGCGTACTCCCATTAAGGTATCAAAATTTTTTATTATCTTGAGTCTGGTCCCCTATTTCAAACACCTACTACCTATCACTTAGAAATTATCAATCCCATCTCAACAATATCTCCCTGTTGCTCAAAGTATTGGTGCGGAACTCGGTGTTTGAGATGGGTTTCCAGCCATTTTCCACCTCTCACCAGGCTGTCATCCATCTTTTTGGCGAATAACAAATCTTCAAAGGTTGGCAAGTCGGTTGAGAGAGAGGGATAGAGAGAGAGAGAGAGAGAGAGAGAGAGAAAGAGAGAGAGAATGAGAGAGAGAGAGATGGAGAATAAGAGAGATAGAGCCAAAAAGATTTGGTGTGGATGTATGACGATGCGACGATTATGACTCGTCATCCCCCGGAAACCAATGGTGTACAAGAGGTACAGGTTGGCGAGTCCGCCGCGCTCCGCGAACAGGATAGAAAGCCAGGGAGAGCCAGAAGAGAGAGAGAGAGAGAGAGAAAGAGAGAGATACCGTTGGTCAAAGCTTGCAAATTTGGCCAATGACATGCGTCTTCGAGCCTCTAATATATCAGATCGCAGCGCCAAGTAGCTAGTCCACATCGTACCGCCAATTTTCTGTATTTCTGCGTGTAATGAACTTTATTTTTAATTAGATCTATTTATGCTGTAGTATATAGACGATCCATCATCTCGATTAAAAATTTTCTGGATTTGCAACCCAAATAATTTAATCAATCGAGCTTTTCAAAAGTTTATGCATTTTTATGCCAGTTGTGAGGGCATAAAAAGATTTGAAGAGAGAAAGAGAAAGATTTTGCCGGGTTCGGAACCGCCCAATTACCACCTGCGGGCGCGAAGCGAGCCACGCTTTTTATGAGGCCTGTTTTTTATCCCGCGCTTTTACGTTTCTTTCTGCTATTTTTTATTTCCGAAAATTTCATTGAATTGAAGCGCTTTCCTGGCGCAACCCGTTGCCCCGAGCGCGTGAACTTTAAAAGGAGGCACACGTGCCGAAAGAAAGAGATGATTTCACGGAAATTGGCAGTTAGGGGGAAAGTTCGATCAGCTAAGGATAGGATTTAATAAGGGTAGAGGGCCGTTGATACCTTCAAAACACGGCATTTTAATGAAAACGAGAAAATAGTTGTTTTTAGACGCATTCATTCATGCGGGAAGCTGACAAGTACGCTACACTCCGTTTCCTTATAACCGTCTGCCTTTGCTTTCTGTAAGTAGAAGAAGTGTAAATTAGGCGGGTCCGGAACCTTAAAAAAACGTGAAAATTGTTTTTCTAAATTTCGACAAAGTTGAAACTTTAAATGGTGCTTGATAAAAAAATTGTTTTGGATGATACAATTCAACGGTTCCACTGATGACCTTTTTCTAAGAACTTCTGTACACTTTCCTTTTTGTAAAGAAATTTCCGTAGGTTTTCCTGAACGCTTTTTTTAAATAGGCTTTCGTAATTTTCCGTGTTTTTGCATCGTGATTTCAATTATCTTTTGTATTCAAAAAGCATTTTTCGACAGGCTCCTTTAGTTTCGTCTAAAAATACATTTAACCTTTTGCAGATACCCAACGGGGCCAGCACGCGAAAGGCCAAGGGCGCTTCACGGAGTGTCAAAAAAGGACGGGAAGAAGTGGTGTTGACCGAGCCGTGTTGTACCGTGTGAAGATCAGAGGAGGAAGCCGAAGAAGGAGGAGGAGGTGAAGAAGACATGGGGGTCGAGGTGAGCCCGCTGGTCTTATATTTGCGCACCACAGCGATACAAGCCACACACAGGGCCATTATGGGCAATCATAATAGCAACGGTCAACCATGGGTCAGGCCAACGGTCGCTGGCTCTGACCAAATCATACCGTTTCCTCCTCAATTCTGCACGTTTTAGACTCCGTTTTTTTCCGGTTATAGTCTATTTATGCAAAATCCAAGAAAAAGCCTAGAAAATCGATTTCAGTTTATTTTAGAAAAAATTGGGTGAGTCAAACGAGGTACTTTCCCCCGTCACTTCGGCCCTAAAATCAGCTACTTGTCTACGATTGATCAAAGTCGATATTCATGCCCGTGCTACGAAGGTTTTTGTTCCGACCTCTCTCACCCGCGCGCTCTCTCTCTCTTTCTATCTCTCTCTCTCTCTCTCTCTCTCTCTCTCTCTCTTTATCTCTCTCTCCTTACGGTCACTACCAAACGCCTCAAAGTCAAAATATCACGTTAATCGGGCCTAGCAGGCGGCATCTGGAATTGACCGAGACGTGCAAAACGTGAACCCTTGCTAGTGGATTCCAAGAAGATCCTTCGAGTCGAAGTACAGAGGATGTGCCCCAGTCCTTGCTGGCTTCTTTTTGAACCCAAAGTCTTTTAAAATTGGGATTTTAAAAGAATCCGGCGGCATGCACGTTTGAATTTATGAAAACCGGCGCGTCTTTTCTTTCCTAACGGCATCCAGCGAAAAACTTCCGGATGTTCGCAGCTACGGTAGCGTGAGAGAGAGGGAGAGAGAGAGAGAGAGAGAGAGAGAGAGGAGAGAGGGAGAGAAACAAAACGCGCAGGACGTGGTCGAGGGTTCGGCTTGTGTTTCGTTGATCATGGCCCGCCCCTGGGGCGTCTGGGCTAAAATATCCAATGCCCATAGTCGCACGGCAAACATAAGGAGACGTGGAAGACCGAAGGATAGACAGCGAAACGGACAGACACAAGAATACACTCACACATATTGACAGCCGGCTTCTACAGTGGCGGTCAAAAGTTTACAAAATTTCGTGTTTTGACCATAGCTCGGCATTCGTTTGCATCAGAAGCTTAATATTTGGCACACTTGTGCATAAAATGATGCAGAATAGAACGACAATACTCTTTTTACTATAAAAGCGTCCACGAAAAAAGATTGGAAATTTTTACGAAAAGGGCCGAGTCAAAAGTTTATAAAATCTTGGTAAAGGACTCAAATATAGACGAGATCGGGATTCCCAAGGATGACCATAGTTTGTAAATATTAACTTTTCACACCGGCTATAGTTTCCCGTGCACTCAAATATAGACGAGATCGGGATTCCCAAGGATGACCATAGTTTGTAAATATTAACTTTTCACACCGGCTATAGTTTCCCGTGGCAGATTTTACCTGGAACTTTTTAAATAATTTTTTCTAAAACACTATTTTAGTATGGAAATTGCACTTTTTCGGCTCCAGCGTACCGTATACAATTATACGCCCGGAAAGCGCATTTAAAGAGGAGCATTTTGGTGTATAAAGCATCACATGTAACCGGTCCTTCATCGAATACTGGACGGTCGAAGCTAGCGGCAAGCGGGCATCATAGTAATCGGAAGCCCGGGCCTGTCCGGACAGCCGAAATTGGCGAGGCCCGGTCTTCAACCATCTATATCTTCTTCCGTTCACAATATCGTGCAATGAATGCTATACCAAAATGCTCCTCTTTAACTGCGCTTTCCGACCGTATTGTTGTATTCATGCGTACGGAACGATACCGTCCGGTGGAGCCGAAAAAGTGCAATTTTCATACTAAAAAAGTGTTTTAGAAAACATTGTCTAGAAAGTTTGGAGTCAAATATGCAACGGGAAACTGTAGCCAGAGTCTAAATCTAACATTTAAAAACCTTTCTCATCCTTGGGAAGGCCGATCTAGTCTATATTTGACGCCTCGAACAAAATTTTATAAACTTATGACGCCGCCTTCTTCGTAAAACTTCTAAAAAAAAATTTGTGTGCGTTTTTATAATAAAAAAAGTTATGCCGTCGTATTCTGCATCACTTTATGCACATGTGTGCCAAATATTAGGTTTCTGTTACAAACGAGTGCCGAGCAATGGCCAAAATAAGAAATTTTATAAACTTTTGACCGCCACTGTATGGCTGTGGACCTCTTTGCCCTACGGGGGGTTTCCCCAAGGCTGCACCGAAAAATTTATAAACCCTCTCACTTCAGACCGCTTTCCGCTTTTTTGCTAGGATGTTTTATTGATTTTTTCCAAGCCAATTTTTAATATCTCTATTCCGGCCCGGATTTAAGCTTAAAAGGTCAGCATTTTTAAGAGTAAGATCCACTCCGATTAATTAAAAAAAAGCGGCTTACCAAATTAGGGCAGTGTTTGTTTTTCGGGATTTGGCTCCTTATTTTTTATTTCAGAAAATAACATTTTAAGCAGTTGCAGCTATTTTACCCAAAAAGTTCGTTTTATGCGTCTTGGGGATTAAATCAAAATTAATGCGGCTTTCGTTTTTCTGAGTATTTTCCCGGAAATTCAATCCCATAAACCAAACAAGCCCCCCCCCCCCCTCTGGGTGTAGGCATTTTGATTTTCTCTCTCACTCTCTCTCCTCTCTCTCTCTCTTTTTCTTTCTCTCGCCCTCTCTCTCTCTCTCTCTCTCTCTCTCGGTCTTGGACTGACGCTATTCCAGGAAATCCCTCTTAACTCTTAACTATCGATAATTCCAAAAGTTTCGGCGCTGTATTTGGGTCATTCCCGTCCTTTTTTTCGTATTGCTTGTTTTTTGATTTTAGCCCTAGCTTCCACTTTTTATCTCCCTGATTTTTCCGCATCTTTGTTATTCACTCTCCATTACGCGTAGTAGGTCTTACCCGGCAGGTTAATTAGGGTCTATCTCTGTTGCGGACCAGGGACCTTCCACAGGTGCCTATTTACGGGGTATCTGCACCTGCTGCCCCCCTCCTACGTTGCATCACCAAGTGCTTTTTAGTACTACGCAAATAACAAGTCTCAGCGGTTACGTACAAGTTCTCGATAACTTTTAGGAACCGTTTTGCAGCATCTAGTTCCAATCCTGGCCGCCTTAAGCAATTAGGCGGGCCCGAAAATGGCCGCATTATCCATTTTTCTCGATTTCTTCGCGTTACCGGAGCGAAAAAGCCATTTTGGCTCATACTGGCCTTCCGGAAATCGAGGTTCCTTGCAAAAATTTTTACGGAAATAGCTCGCCGCCTGTTACAGTACTTTTTCATTTTTCCGAAGCGCAGACGCACACTAAAAATGAACATCAAATTGAATCTAAAATAAATTCGTTTTCTATGGCACCATTAGGAATCAAAGTAAACATTTTTGTGGATGGTCATCTATTCTTCTAGGCAAAAGTAGGATCTATTTGAGCAAAAAGTACGAAATCTGACCCAACCATCGCTGTTGGCTCAAAAGTAAAGGCCTCCCCCCTCTTCCCCCGTTCAATGTGGCCATTTTTATTTGCCCCCCCATAGGGATTCTCTCACCAGCGCAGTCGTCCAATTCTCGGCTTTTCCCGGTCCGTTTCTCTGTCTGTCTCGCGGTTCGTATGTCTGTCCCTCTGAATGCCGGTCCGTACATGCATGCGTCCATTTCGGGGTGCGATCAATCCCGGGGCTCGGCCAATCCCGCGGATTTATGAATTTCCCGGTCCGCTTGAAGCAAAAAAGCCCCAGCCCTGGCCACCCGGCACAAAAGGCCACGAGTTTTGCAGGATCGGCTTTTTTGGGGTTTTATAGTTTGTACCATAATATTGGTTCTTAGATTATGGTATTTTACGATTTTCACCTCCTAACAATCCAAAAATTTGGACTTTGCAAGCTTCAAAATTAAAAATAAAAATATTTTTGCCATTTGTTTTGCGCTCAAAGGTTTCACTCTTATTCGAGTTTATTTTTTTTTATTTTATTAGTTATTATTTTACTAGTTTCGTGAAAGGTAATTTTTCCAAAGCTTTTTTTACTATTCCTAAACGTAAAAAATTTCAAATATTTTAAAGTAAATTTTAAGTGTTCTCCTTGAAAAAAGTTAGGCTACTAGATGGCGCGGAAATAACAATTCAATTTTAACTATAAAAAAGTCTTCTTGGCCTTTTAACGCTGAACTATGCGAAAGTGTGACCAACGGAAACAAAACGGCTCCAAAGATCCCTGATTGGGACGATGATGATAACCCGTGTGTACGCTACTCGTCATTTATCCCCCCGGTTTTTTTCATACGGCTGGGCTGAGAAAATTTTGGGATTATCACCCCTTGGTAGTTGGGGAGAGAGAGAGCGAGAGAGAGAGAGAGAGAGAGAGAGAGAGAGAGAGAGAGAGAGAGAGAGAGAGATCTCAAGGCTGTTATCGCCCCTGGATTGACACCTCCTACCCATCCCCTTTCTTTTCTCGCCAGGTCGAGGGTACAATTTTTCGGGACGAATTGTTCTTTTGAGCTTTGATTTTTTGCTGTTTTTTTTCGATCAGGATCACATTTGTATTGAATTCTGCCAACATACACATTTTTTAGTTTAGCTCTAAACTTTCGTTTTCAAATTTTCAAATTTCGTCAATTTTCGGCTAATTAGATTTTGCTTCAAAAAGAATTTTAAGATAACAAACGAATCAGCTGTAAGATGGACTGTTATTCAATTTTTTGTATGCAAATTAACGTGACTTTCCTCTCGGCGATTCTTAAAAGGATACTTTCGAATTTTCCTTGCTAGAGCTTCAATCGAGGTTTAAAATTCTTGGAAGTCTGCTATGCTAAAATGCTAATGCTAAAAACGTTAATAATAGAATATTTGATTAAAAATTCGTAAATTCTTACTCTTAATTTTGCGAGTTTTTCATTCCTTTCCTGCTCCCGTAGCCAGAAGCCATAGATTCGGTTCCATTTTCCATGCAGATTAGGCGTCGCCGGAATTTACACTACGAATTTTGCGATCAGCCATTCGTAGTAGACTTTCCAT
Organism: Mesorhabditis spiculigera; assembly: GCA_958295435.1. NCBI lineage: Eukaryota > Metazoa > Nematoda > Chromadorea > Rhabditida > Rhabditidae > Mesorhabditis > Mesorhabditis spiculigera. The sequence continues at coordinate 51,478 of CATQJA010000856.1, forward strand.
TTTCTATTAATAGCGATTTCATTAATCCCACTTTTCTTCTTGTCTTCAAAAAGTAATCAAAAACTCTTCGCAGCTCTTGGCTTGTACTGCCAATAACAATCCGCTATTCCACTATTTGCCACTGGTCGCACTTTGCGCTGTTTCCAGCGGAGTGTGGCCATCTGATAGCCCTCAGTTTTTGGCTTCTTCAGCAAGGGCAGACTTGATAAAGGTTTTTGAAGGTTCCGGGACACGTTTTTTGTTTAGCAACTTACTTAAAAAAAGTATATTAACAGAGATATCTTTTGTTAGATATCTCGCTCTGGCCGTCTCTCTCTCACTCTCTCTCTCTCTCTCTCTCTATCTCTCTCTCTCTCTCTCTCTCTCTCTCTCTGTCTTTCTATCTCTTTCTCTTTGTATCTCTCTCGCGCTCTCTCTCTATTAAATTTTACAAGATTTACTTTTGCATATTCCGCTTTTTCCTTAGCCCCGCCCCTTTTCTTGGCCGCCCTCGCCCTGCGGGCCCAAAACTTTCTATGGATGGCCAACGTCTCCTGGATGAGAAGAAGAAAAAGGTTTTTCACGTACGAATTTGCGTTTTTGAAAGCAAACTATAGACTATAGGCTACAGACTACAAAAATTATAACCAGAATTTAATATTAATTCATATAAATATTTAATATTAATTCATACAATGGCTTTTTCAGAAAGACTCACCCGAACTGCACGCTGGCATTTTATCAAGAATCCTCTTCTGCTGGCTAGGCCCCATTTTTTCGGCCGCCCAGAAAAATGAGCTCGACAAGGATGCAGTGTATCCGTTGTTGCCCGAATTTAAAAATGAAGACGTGTATGAGATTTGGAAGAAGGCGTGGGGCGAACAGTGCGATAGTCAGTTTTTAACCTTTTTCGTTTTTTCTAGGGAATTTTACGAATTTTCTATGGTCACGTTTTTATTTTGAAGTGAAAACTGCTTTCTAAACAGAATGGCCATTTTTTAATGCTATTAAAGGAAATGTAGAAAATGACAGAAAATTATGGATTGTTGCGACATGTAATTTAAGTATGCTATATTTTTGCCATTTTCCAGCTCTCACCGATTTAAAAAAGATTTAATTGATTTTTTGCTCGTTTCCGGCGAAATCTATCTAGTTCAACAGATACCTCAGATTTTAGTGTTCTTGGCCAGTTATCTACCTAATTTGAATTTTTCTAGCCGTTTTGAGTTCCGATAGGGACACTACCCAGCCTTTCCTTCTTTATACAATACAATTTCAGAAGCCCAAGCCAAGAAAACGACGCCGAAAACCTTTTGGGTGTTTTTCAATTTCGCCAAATGGGAGTGGGTGATACTGTTTTTGATCCGGAGTCTGGCGGACGTTTTCCAGTATGTGCAACCGTTGTTGCTAACGTGAGTCCTTTTCTCTCTCTCTCTCCCTCTCTCTCTCTCTATCTCTCTCTCTCTCTCTCTCTCTCTCTCTCTCTCTCTTTCCTCATCATCGAATGTTGCAATGGCCCCTCGAAAATTCGCAAAAACAATGGCGGTCAATCATTTTCCTGGCCTGACCGTCTCGGCCCTGGAGCGTGATAAATCCTACGCAAAAAGCATAGGTTCTCCCCCCGGAGGTCTGGCCACTGTTTCGCGACTCAAATGATAAGCCTTTTGGGGCTGGACCGGATGCGCGGGTGGGGAACAAACCACAAATGTAGCGAATACCACAAAAATCAGAGTAGCTTATTTTTGTGTGAAAACTGGCTAACACGACATAAGAAGTATATTCAAAGAAACACAAAAAGAATATGCATACTTCATGAAGTTGTGCTCGTTTCAGTGAACTGCTCCAAGCCTTCGGCGCCCCGGTGATCGACGTGCAATGGTGTCTGATCGTCTCCGTGTCGATGTTCTTGATGGCCGAGTTAAGGAGCTTCTTCATGGCCATTCTTCTCTTCCGAATGTTGAAGGTCGAGACGCGCATCAAGTGCGCCATGATTCGGCATATTTACGAGAAGGTAAATAGAAGTATTTGATGACTAGGGTTCGATTTTAAAGGCAGTGGCAAGTCGGAAAATCCATAGATTTTACCAGAAAATCAGTATTATGATAATTTTTAGGGCACAAAACTAACACCAGCCTCTCAACAAAAATTCCCCGTCGGCGCTATTGTCAACCTGATGTCGGTGGATATCGAACGATTATGCCATGTTATTCCGTTTGTACATCACTTTTGGGCTGCACCACTGCAGGTATCGAAAGCTTATACATTTTACGATTTTTTTTTATCATACTGAAAGCTCTCCGGTACCCCAGGCGCAGTTTCATAGTGTAATCGATTAAGCTGCTAAAGAACTTCAAAAATCATAGAAAATCATTTGCTGTCGTAACCGGATATAACTGGAAACCTGGGTTTAACTACTTAACGCCGAACGTATTTTTATAGCTCGTTTTCGCCACCATCCTCCTCATCCGCACAATCGGCATCTCGGCAGTACCCGGGATTTTTGTCATCCTCCTCTACGTCCCGTTCAACTACTATACCTCGGTGTACATGAAAAAGTTCCACAAGAAGAAAATGACCGCTAGTGATGTGCGATTGAAGCAGTTGGAGGAGGTACGGTACAAACTAAACCGTTTCTCCATCTTTATCTCTTTTTAAATTTTATCTCGTGTTGGGCGTTGAGACATGAATAAGCTTATGAGTGTATGTTTCCCTATACAGTATACCTTTTTCTAGACAGTAAGCGGCATCGAAACGGTGAAAAGCCACGTCTGGGAAGACGCGTTTTCGGCCAGGATTGAGGAGTCGAGAAATAAGGAAGTGAGAATGTTGAAGAATGCTAGTTACATCGCACGAGCTGTGGATGCTGCGAATATGGCGCTGCCAGTTTTGGTGAGTTTCGTACTTTCTCTAACTCTCTCTAACTCTCTCTCTTTCTCTCCCTCTCTCCCTCCTCTCTCGTCTAAAAATTACTTTCCAGGTAGCAGTAACAACTTTTGGAGCCTACGTCTACTTTGTCGATTCCGACCTCTCTCCCACGAAGGCGTTCGTCTCACTCGCTATTTTCAACAAACTCCGCCAACCCGCCCGAATTATTGCCATGTTCTTGAATGGTTTTATGCAGGTAAAATTGCCTAGAAAGACTAGGAAAATTCAAATTAGGCCCTGGTAGCCAACAAGCGTCTCAAGGCGTACTTGATGGCTGATGAGCGAGGGAGCGAAGAAAAGAACGTCGAGGTTGACGATAATGCGCCTATTCTGCAGGTAAATTTGACTAAACTTATCGTTTCTGGAAATTGATCTCGTAAATCGTAATAAAATTAAAATTTTAACTTTTCTAGGTCTCTTCCAAGACCAACAGTCATCCCGTCGCGATTTCCCTTCAAAAAGGTGACCTCGCCGCGGTCGTCGGGGCGGTCAGCAGCGGAAAATCGACACTTTTGAATCGGGTTTTGTGTAAATTTTACCCTTACTGATTTTGATGCATGAAAAAGCAAAAATAATGTCGAAAGCTCTTTTTAATATAATATTTTTAGGGCAAGACACCACTGAATATGCCATAAAATCGAATGGCCGAATCGCGTACGTCCCGCAGAAACCATGGTTGCCGAGAGGCACCGTGAAGGATGCGATCGTGTTCGGGCTGCCCTATGATCCGAAATATTACGATAAGGTAAGTGTCACTATTTTACGTAATTGATTACTTACTCTAATAACCCCAGCTTTTAATTTTTAAGTACTTGTAATTATTGCATTTTTGAAAGGTTTTCCAAAGCCCTGGCAAAAAGTCGTTACGAAAGTCAAAGATTGGGCTTTTTTTAGTTTTTTTTTTCTATTTTTCAAGCTAGTAAAAATACTTACAGTATGTTTAGAGTAATATGAAAAACATTTCCAAATTTTTTCCGAACTTTAGAGCGTACTTTCAGGTGATCGAAGCCTGCGAACTCGGCACCGACATTGAACAGTGGGCCAAGGGCGACCTGACGATGATTGCTGGAATGGTAAGTTTTTTCAGAAACTTTAAAGTTTTATATTCAAAAGAAACCAGTAATCCCAATATTTTAGAGCAATTCCCTATCCGGAGGCCAGCGAGCACGAGTTTCTCTTGCTCGCGCACTATACCAACGAGCTGATTTGTACCTGATCGACGATGTATTTGCCAGCTTGGACAGAAGAGTGGGGCAGAAGGTTATGCAAAATGTAGGTTTACAAGTTTAAATTATTTTTATTTTTTTTTACAGGCACTTTCCCTTTAAAATCATTTTTAATTTCAGTTAAAATGCCAAATTATCAAATTTTTCGATTTCTCTAAATTTATAATCCAAATTTTACCATATTTTCAGTCTTACAAAATTCTTCTTCCATATTATAATACACGCAACGCTAAATTAAGTTTTTAACGCTTTAATTTACACATTAAATTTTTGCAGATCCTCGGCCCTACTGGAATTCTTCGGAAATCCGCAGTCCTGTTGGCCACCAGTGAGGTGGAGTTTGCCGAGACGGCCAACGACATTGTCGTCATGTACGGTAAGTGGAACACTTTTAGAGCGTATTAGAGTATTTCATTAAACTCGATAAGTTACAAAAGTTGAGTTTTAGAGCACAAAGTCGCCGTCCAGGGCACCTATCAGGAGTTGGAGGCTCAGCCCGTGTTCTCCAATCTGATCTCCTACTCGGGTTCAAATCAGACGGATGAGGATGAGGCTGAGGGTGAGGTTGATTTTCATTTTTAGGGCATTTCAATGTAAATCTTACGAAACAAATTAAACATTTTTGGCTTATAGAACGGCCGCGTACAGGAACGAAATCGAGCACCAAGTCCATGTTTGAGGACGAGAAAGCAAAACAGGACAACACGAGGCCGGTAGGTTGATTTAGACACGCTTTCGTTGGCTGTTTTTTTTTTCTGAAAACCTTCCGTTATTTGCCGCTTTTTAGGCCCCATGGACCGTTTACAAAGCGTATATGAAGGCCGCCTCGAAGAGCTTCATTTTCGGGCTGACTTTCGCCACGCTCATCCACTTTATTCTGGGCGCATTGAGAGGGTTCTGGTTGTCGAAGTGGGTTTTTAGCATCTTGTCTGAGTCAGAGGGAGAGAGAAAGAGAGAGAGAGAGACACAGAGACAGAGAGACAGAGAGCGAGAGGGGAGAGAGAAAGAAAGAAATCGCGATTTTCCAGCTGGTCCGACTCCTCGAAAACCCGAGCCGAGCGAGCCGATGAGAGTGCCTTTGAGGCGGAAGCCAGAACAGAAGCCGCCAAGCGGAAATTAATGGTTTTTGCTGGAATTGGAACCCTTGAAGGTAGATTAAGAAACTTTAGGCCGTAACGTCCGGACTTTTACACTCGTCATACCTTAAATATACTCTCTAATACATAACTTTCAGTCCTTTCCATCGGTATCGCCTACCTTTTCCTGGTCTGGATGGCCGAGAGAGCTTCTAAAGTCTTCCATAAACAATTCACCGTTTCACTCCTCAACACGAAGATGTCGATGCACCGGAAGATTGACGTGGGACAAGTGATGAATCGAGCCTCTAGGGTATGGCATCTATTAAAAAATACCTTAATTTTTTTAGGACTTTAACATCTACGATAATCGAACGCCGCTCTGCTTCCGGCAGTTGATCCAGAATACGATTCAGGTGGGTTAGGAGAGAGCGAACGAGAGAGCGAGAGAGAGAGAGAAAGAGAGAGCGTGGTTCAACATATTACTTCCAGATCGCGGTCAGTCTTGCTGTAGTTGCCATCACTACCCCAGCTTTCCTGCTCGCTCTGGGACCAATTTCGATTTTCTATATTTACCTCCAGGTGAGTACCTATTTAGTGATACCTTCAGGATATCTAAAAAAATCAGCGAATTAATATTTTAGAACAAATACATCCCGACGATGAAGCAGTGGAGCAGAATTGAGCGCTCCCAGTGGTCGCCTGTCATTACGCAAGCCACGGAGGGGATGGCAGGAGTGGAAGTGATACGATCGGCTTCTCAGGTAAGAAAGAGAGAGCGAGACAGAGAGAGAGAGAGAGAGAGAAAGAGGGAGCAACTAGAAAGACAGAATTTACATAGAATATTTCTAGGAAAACCGCTTCTCCGCCCAATTCGTCGACCAAGTCGAGGATTACGTCCGTTGTGATTACCTTGAAAATCCGCTGAAGAGATGGCTGATGCTACGGTAAGTAGCTGGCTCTCACTTTTTCTCTCTTGCTCCCTCTCTCTCTCGCTCTCTCTCGCTCTCTCTCTTACTAGCAAATATTTTTAGACTCGACCTTATCGGAAATTCCATCATCCTCTTCTCATCTGCCCTCTGCGTTTGGTCAATTTCTCGAGGAACTCTTACGACTGGTGCTGCTGGATTATCGATCTCGTTTGCGATGACGGTATAAAAACTTCAGCAAAAAAATGAAAATTAATCATTTTAGATCACTGAACAACTTGGTCACCTGGTTCGGATGGTTGCTGAGATGGAGACGAGTATGATTGCGGTGGAGAGGATTAAGCGATATGTGGACTTGGAGCCAGAGGTCAGTGAGAGAGAGTGAAAGACAGCGAGATGGAGAGAGTGACAAAGAGAGAGAGAGTGCGAGAGATAGATAGACGCAAAAAGCGAGGCAGCGACACAACTTTGATTTTTAGGACCAATACACCGAAAGCTCGGACAAGGAGCGTCTTCTCAGCGGAGATCTCGAGTGGAAGGAGTACTTCGGAAGCTACAGGTAAAGTCTTAAAGATAAATCAAATCTTTGTATATTTTTTAGAAAGAACGGTTCACCAGTACTCCATGGCATCAACTTAAAGATCGCCGCCGGAAGCCGGGTTGTTATCGTTGGAAGGACCGGAAGTGGTGAGTTTTGACTCGTAACGTACTTGTCGAGACCTAGCCGACGAAAGGGGTCGATTTTTAATCTAGCCGGTTCCTTTAAACTGATCCGTTAGACGCTGATTGCCCTACTTTTCAGGAAAATCCTCCACCTTCTTGTCCCTTCTTGGAATGCTTGAAAAACTGGACGGTGAAATCGAGATCGGCGCCACCAAAACGAGCACGATCTCGATCAAGCAGTTGAGGCGGCACTTTTCTGTTGTACCGCAGGTTGGAGTTTTCATTAGATTCCGTAAAATCAAAATGTTTAGTCGGTCCGGATATTCGACGACTCTGTCCGCTTCAACATCGACCCTGAGAAGACGCACTCTGATGCTGAGCTGTGGGAGGTGTTGGATAGGGCCGGGCTGAAGCCGCTCGTCGCGTGGAAGGATGGGCTGGAGGAGAGGATAAATATGGAGGCGATGAGGTGAGAGAAAGAGAGAGAGCGAGAGAGAGAGAGGGTGTGAGAGAGTGTGAGACAGGAGGGAGAGGGAGAGGGAGAGGGAGAGAGAGAGATCGAGAGAGAAAGAGAGACAGAGAGAGAGACAGAGAGAGAACGAGAGAGACAGAGAGAGAATTAGAGCGTGAGAGACAGAGAGAGAGGGAGAGATAGAGAGAGAGAGAGAGAGAGAGAGAGAGAGAGAGAGAGAGCGCGCGCGCGATATAGGGAGAGATAACGCGATATCTTGACAAAGCTAATTTCAATTTTTAAGCTACGGCCAACGTCAACTCCTCGGTGTTTGCCGCTCCCTTCTAAAGGGCGGCGACAAATTTGAAGGCTGCTTGCTATTAGACGAACCGTTCGCCTCGGCCGATCCGGCCGTTATGGTAGGGCTTAAAAGCTGAATACTCTTTGATTTTCTTGATCCTGATAAACAGCAAAAATCTCCATATTTTCAGGCGAACCTCGAACGGGTAATTTCCACATGGTTCCACAAAGCTACGGTTATCACGATTACGCATAAGGCGCCGGCGGCCGGGTCATATGATCGGTGGGTAGCTCAGTTTTATCTAGCTCTCTCTCCCTCTCTCTCTCTCTCTCTCTCTCTCTCTCTCTCTCTCTCTCTCCGTCTTTCTCCCTCTCTTTCGCTCGCTCTCTCTGCGACCCTGTCTTAGTCTTGGAAGATTAGAGGCTTTTTTGCCTATTTATCGGCCCTTCAATGGTCCTTTAAAACGCCAAATTAATCAATAGTTTTCAGATTAATCGAAATCTCAAACGGGCAAGTCGTCGGCGAGCCACAGCCTGTGATAGCTCGGGTAGAAGAGACGACGGAGGCACACGAGTAATAATATGATACCAAAAATATGATTCTTTTTGAATACACCTCATTATAATTTTTGTGATTACAATGTCTCTGTGATTAACTTGATCCTGATTTTGACCTCTTTCCCCTCACCTTCCTGCAAATTGGCAAATTCACTTACCGACCCCTTACCCCCCTACTTACGACGATGATCTGCGTGCTCAACCAAGCCTTTCTGTACATATGCATAAATCTGTTGATTTTTACGTGAAGTCTTTTGCGCAACGCTACGCTTAGATACGCATGATGACGAAACGCTAAGCTACAGTACGGCACACGCTATGTAAAACGCTTAGAAAACTACGCTGCGTACGCAGCACAAGAGAACGCCGTGCAATGTAACCGTACGTACTGATACGATGATTTGAGCTACGCAGCTGGCCTGACGATACGCTACGACGTGATACGCTACGCAACGCAGCATTGCCTTCCTATTCGATATGCAATCATATGCTACCATGGACTACGCTACAAGATTATCGTCTGTAAATATACGCTCCTCAAAGCCAGGATACGTTAAAAAAAGCTACGCTATGATGCGCGACGCCTGTTGCTTTACGATCCTGACACGACATGCTATGCTACGAAACAATACGCCCTAAAATCTAACGTAGCGTAACGTAAAACATACACAAACTTAAAACGACACGTCATTCTTCGAAAATTTGACATAACAACCTGATTATTTACACTTGCCCACAGATTCACCCAAGATTAGACCCCAAATCCCGTTCAAAATTTGTCGTCTTCAAGCCTCAGTTGTGGTACAGCGCTCGGGTTCTCGGAGCAGTTCGGTTGCACTCTTTCTCGCGATAGCGTTGCAACTCTCCGGCGTCTTCCTAGAAGCAAAATCTTGATTTTAAAATTGTTTTTTTTTTCTTACGATATAGTCGATTCCAATGGCAATTCCTCGAAAGATTCCGATAATACTGCCGAAAAGAGCGGCAAGAGGGGTGGTTAGCCATAAAAATTGGCAGAAAATGAAGAGCGCACGGCTGGCGGAGACCTTAAAATGCAAAATTTCGGGCGAGGCGAACTGGAGAGAGGGAGGGCGAAAGAGAGAGAGAGAGAGAGAGAGAGAGAGAGAGAGAGAGAGAGAGAGCAAGTGCGATAGGCCCACTTGGTCATATTCCAGATACGTTGGTAGTTCTTTAACGTAGCCCACTCCTGAAGCGAGGTGCAAGTTGTAGCTGACAGCCGCTGAAGTTGTCCAATTGTTCTCCTTCTTGCTGATCACGACTCCTGAAATTGGAATTAATGATTTCGATTCCGAAAAATACACGCAGAGCGACAAACAGCGCGAGACGCAACGCGACGCGACCCTTACGTCCGATAGGGCAGTTTGTATCAAAAATAAACCTACCGGCCGAAAACATGCCAAAAGCCAACGCCATCGTCAGCACCAGCGTCACCACCTCCTTCGTCATAATCCGTTTCAGCAGTATGTGTCGATTCTTCTTGAGCTCGTCAACTTTGGGCATCACCAGCTCGGTGATCATCCTGATGGCGGAGCGATATACCTCGACCATAGAGGCTGGAATTTGTGGTGCTAAGGAATTCAGGGAAGTTATCCCACCAAGCACCAAGGACACCAAAATTGCTCCCAGAATTGCCGTGACGCCAATGGCCAACCGACAAGTCGAGTGGTAGCAGGTCATGGTCCTCATGTTGGTGAGAAACATGTTCATCATGATCTGAAACTCAGGATTGGAGAGAGCGAGAGAGAGAGAGAGAGTGAGAGAGAAAAAGAGAGATAGAGATAGCTGAGAGAGAGAGAGGAGATTTTACCTGAACTGCTGCATTCCCTACTGTCCATTTCGAGTGAATAGATGAGGTACCTAATACGAATGAGGTCTCGTTGGGGTAAGCTTGTTGTGAGTAGCTGTAGACGATATCTGAAAGGCAATAAGTTCCGCAAGGAAATTTTCTAGCTTGCCATATCGATCCAGACGGCGAGAGAGGGACAAAAACAGCGAGGGAGAGAGGGAGAGTGTCAGAGGCAGAGAGAGTGAGAGAGAGATAAAGAGAGATCCACCGTACCGCTCCACTCCTTCTTCGTCAGCACAGCATTCTTTGCAATCCGGATGAACTTTTGTAAAGCCACGTATTTCTGGTTATTCTCGCTAGCGACCATTCTCAATTGGTCTTGCTGCTGTAGCAGTTCGGTCGGATGCTCTAGGGTGTTCAGATACCTTAAAAATCGTGTAATACTCTCCAAACTGGTTCCTACACTGGTACTGCGATCAGGATCGCCAACAGCCCGAAGATGGCGATCGCCGTGACGATGAACTGGCCGGCGTGCATTTCAGATAAAAACTAAGTACGTTTCTATACTTAAATTTCTGAATTAGAAATTTAACGAAAGAGACGGGGTGCTAGGAAAGCTTTTGGAAGCCCAGAAGTTGGAGTTCGTCCTTGACAACCTGCCTAGCAATGCTGGAACTAGTAAATTTGCGGAACTAGGCAACGGATCGCAAATAATGCAAAAAGATCCCTTTCGAGTTTTGCAGGGCCCATCAGACGGCCTTTTCACGGCCCTTTCGACCATACGACGGCCTTTTCACGGCCCTTTCGACCATCCGAAGGCCTTTTCACGGCCCTTTCGACCATACGACGGCCTTTTCACGGCCCTTTCGGCCATCCGACGGCCTTTTCACGGCCCTTTCGACCATCCGACGGCCTTTTCACGGCCCTTTCGACCATACGACGGCCTTTTCACGGCCCTTTCGACCATCCGAAGGCCTTTTCACGGCCCTTTCGACCATCCGACGGCCTTTTCACGGCCCTTTCGACCATCCGACGGCCTTTTTCACGGCCCTTTCGACCATCCGACGGCCTTTTCACGGCCCTTTCGACCATACGACGGCCTTTTCACGGCCCTTTCGACCATCCGACGGCCTTTTCACGGCCCTTTCGACCATACGACGGCCTTTTCACGGCCCTTTCGACCATCCGAAGGCCTTTTCACGGCCCTTTCGACCATCCGACGGCCTTTTCACGGCCCTTTCGACCATCCGACGGCCTTTTCACGGCCCTTTCGACCATCCGACGGCCTTTTCACGGCCCTTTCGACCATACGACGGCCTTTTCACGGCCCTTTCGACCATCCGAAGGCCTTTTCACGGCCCTTTCGACCATACGACGGCCTTTTCACGGCCCTTTCGACCATACGACGGCCTTTTCACGGCCCTTTCGACCATCCGACGGCCTTTTCACGGCCCTTTCGACCATCCGACGGCCCTTTCACGGCCTTTTCGAGCTTTGCAGGGTGTTTTCACGGCTTATTCACCGCCTTTTCGACCTTCAGGGCCCTTCCACGACCTTTTCGCGACCCCTTCGGCTAAGTCTAAGCCACACAAACTGTTGAAATTAATAAAAATAGTACTTTTACTAAACCATTCTTGGCACGATGTCTTTTTTGAGAGATCCTTTCCTTGATTCCGGGTGTTTAGTCATGTCGTTACTGCCTTAGAGCATTGCAAAAAATTTATTTGTACTTTTCTGGCTAATCGATACCCATAACAACAACCAAATCACAACGCCAGATACTTTGCCAATTTCACAGCGCCAAATTCCGCGAGGCAACCCTCGTGGATGAATGAATATTCACAGAATTTGAATCCGCCCGGGTTGATTTCGTAGGAATCTAGCCAATATTCCGCCGCACTGATGGTAGAGAGGAGCCGAAAGGTTGCTTGTGGATTCTGATGCGTTTCGATTAGGATCTGAAATAGAAAGCTAAAGAGAGAATGAGAAAGATAGTGAATGCGAGAAAGAGAAATAGGGAGAAAGCGAGAGATAGAGGGGCGAGAGAGGGAGAGAGAGCGCGAGAGAGATGGAGAACGTTTGACCTACTTGACATGGTCTCGTTGAGTTCAAGAATTCCGGCATCACAGAAGCTTCCGAACCTTCGATATCGATTTTGAAGACCTAAAATTTTACCTGAAGACGTCTAGCCAAAAAATTAAAAACATCTAAAGCACAAGGTAATTGGGGGAAATCAAGAAAATCCGGAACCACAAAATACACCCACATCGATATGGTGATTCCCCCGCTCCTCCACTTCTTCGCCGATAACGATACTGTTCGAGAAGCTATGGTTACCGGCTGACGTGACAAGACCTTAAAGTTGGAATAAAAAGGAGAAAAAAGGCGAGGGAGCGAGAGATAGAGAGATAGAGAGAGAGCGAGAGAGAGAGAGACATTGTAATTACCTTGCCGCAATTCCCCGTTGATCGCATTGTATAAACTGACGGTCCAAGGTTTTTGAATCTTCTAAAAACTAGTATACTCCTTTGGGAGTTTTTTAGCTTGCAGCATCCAAATCAACCGTAAAATTGGTAATTAAAGCAAGGATGGTAAAAAAGCTACGCACCATGTCATATCCATAGATTTTGCAGCTATTTGTGGCAATCTTCTGCAACTCCTCTTCGAATACCACCACGTCATTCAGGCCGAGGGAATAGACGACGCAGTTTTTAGCTAATTTCCAGGGGTTGCAGACCTTAAAAAGTTAAAATACTCTATTTATAATCTCACTACCCATTTCCCGCCATCGCCAAGTCCGCCGACCCTGATTTTCGATGGGCAAATTGCCTAAAAAATTGTCGAAATGTGTTTTGGTTATCTTGAAGCGCTTACCTCAAGGGCCAGCACATTGTAGAAACGGCCAAAGTTCTCGTCGGGTGATAAGCTGTTGAAGATCCCGTTGCGAACTAAAATTTGTTTTGTCGGCGCGTAACTTCACGCTATTTCCTATCGGAACAAACCCATTACAAATTTTAAGACGTTGATGAGATTCCTTAAATTTTATGAAAAGCATACTTATTTTGGCGTGAATGCATCAAATTCCGACTCACAAATGGCTTGTTCCTTGTGAAATTTTATCGCCTTTTCGATATAGGAATCAGCATTGCCATGGGATGCCCTGGCTTGTCGTGTCGAAAACGTGCCTATACAAATTAGAATTCGGGTGATCGAACTTTTTCATAATTACCAAAAAGTGCTCCAAAATACAAATAACTGCTGATTGTGGTCGTGAGCATTAGAGTAAAGCAGGCTCCTGTATGTTTTGTCGATTTTCCAAACTATAGACTAACCCGCTAGAAGAAAGAGCACCGGAAATCCAGACGAAAACTTCATGATGTTCTAAATCTGGTTAGCTGGAGAGAAAGGGAGAGAGGAAGAGAGAGAGAGAGAACGAGAGAGAGAGAGAGAGAGAGAAAGAGAGAGAGAGGGAGAGAGAGAGAGCGAGAGGGCAAGAGAGAGAGAGAGCGAGAGGGCAAGAGAGGGAGAGCCATAATATTTCCAATAGCAGATGTACCCATTCTAAAAACGAAATGTCCGTTGGCAATTTTGACGAGGTCTGGCGACAAACAATTTATGCAATCTAAAAGAAAAACGACCAGGAACTTGGATAGGCACAAAATGCAATGGAATATGATTTGAAAACAAAGATGGAGAGACGTGGGGCTGGGGCAATCCGTTTCTAGAGGCAGAACTTCATACGGCAGGGGGATGATGATGAGAGAAAGGCAGTATTTACGAGCATATTATATTAAAATAAATCAATCGTTAATGTATAGATAAGCCTAAAAAATAAATCGTATAAGATAAAACACCATAAAAAATATGATTCGATTTCGAGTCCTTCATTTTGAGGCAAAGGTTATTATTTCAGACCAGATTTTCTTAAATCGCTTAAATTGTGATCCCCAGCGCTTTTATAACAACTGGCAGGTATACATTAGCTTGGCGGGGTCGAGCCTCTTTGCGTAGCCGGAGCAGCAGGTCGGCCCCGGGAAAGGACAAATAGCCCCGCCGCATTTCTGTTCTTCCTTGGCCAGACCGCTGTAAAGAACAATGAAATTTACAGTGACATTTACAAGGATTGCAAACAAACGAAACGTTTTAGGTGTGCCTATTCGAGATGGGTTTCGATTTTCAAGCGAATTTTCCGAGGCAGCCCATTAGGAAAATCGCATGCGCGCGTCAAAAGAATTATGACGCGTTAATAGCGGTATACCGTATTTCATCTAATACTTGCTAGGTGATCGCCAAAAGATTAAACTCTGGCTAATCAAGGAAAAACCGTATAAAACTACATAGTAATGGGCAGATATCATACCTGCAAGATACTAAAGATACCTGCATGGACATCCATAGGGCTTCGACGCGCAAGTCCGCGTTCTCTGTTGTATCGCGCACATCCCGCAAAATCCGGGACATGCTGTCCACGCGCTCCATGGGTTCCAGAGGCCACCTGAAAATTCCGGGCTTGAAACGTTCAAGAGAGAGCGAGCGAAAGAGAGAGAGGGAGAGAGAGAGAAAAAGAGCGGGACAGAGAGAGAAAGAGAGATAGAGAGAGCGAGAGAGAGAGAGAGAGAGAGAGAGAGAGAGAGAGAGAGAGAGAGAGAGAGAGAGAGTAGAATGTTTCGCTTACCTGATGGACAACACGTAGTCGCTTTCACGGCTTCCGGCGCCACCGGAGGCTTACAAACATATTTCTTGAGCGTCGTATCCTTCCCCTTCACATTATCACCGCAGCAAGCATGATTCGGGAACTCACACAGTATATTGGAAATCCACTTGTTTTGAGTAAAGGCTCCACTACAAAAATTATGTATTTAGGCAAAGAATTAAAAAACGACGTTGTCAATGCGTTGCGTCTGCGTTGCGTGCGCTTAGCATTGCAACGGACAGAAGCGCGAAGTCCGCCAATGTCCAAAAATCAACCTGCAAGGACACCCATAAGCATCCGAAAGACACGTCCTGTTCTGCGGAACTGTCGCACACATTCCGCACGTCAGATTCAGGAAGGGACCTCCCAGCACGACACTTCCAGTAGTTGTCCAGGCACCCCAGATACCTACAAATTCGCTCATAGAGCGTTGTATCATCTATGTAAAATTGATAGACTTAGGGCGGTGAGAGAGCGCGAGAGCTAGAGAGAGAGAGACAGTGAAAGAGAGAGAGAGAGAGGGAGAAACCTATAAGCTGCCTGACACCCCTCGACCTACCCTCCGGAGGACAACATGTAGGGGGCGTTGCAGTTGTGGTAGTTGTCGTAACTGGCGCCACATATGGGATTGAGGCTTCAAATCAAGGTTTTCGCGTTTATTGGGATCCAACCTTCACACGAGAACTTCCCGGTCGCTCCGGCTGGCCAACTGCCGTCGGCCCCACATTTTACGGTTCCGGAGGCGGAAAGCAATTGGCTGGTGGCACCGCTGGATGAGGAAAGCTAAAGGACTTAAGTTCTTACTCATTCTTGCTTTTGAAAAGCCAAAAAAAAACAGAAAATTCTGGTTGAAGCCGAATTTGGCATTATTTCCTTACCACAGCCGCATCGCTGTCTTGAATTTCGACGCCAACGTAGAGCTGCTCGTAGCCCTGGCAAGCGACGGTGACGATCTGCAAAAATGATGCAAATTTACCTAGAAAATAAAAGTTTAACTAAGTCTAAGACAATAACTGCGTTCTTTACAACTACTGCAGAACTGCAAGTCTAAATTATAGGTAAAGTCCTGAAAAAATTGTATTCCGTCCGATTTGAAAATCCAAGCTACAGTTTTTAATTTTTTAAACCTCCTTCAAAGAGCTGTAGTTTCTTAATCAGCGTACCTTGCACCCATTTACATCCGCTTTATAGGCAAAAGCCGGGTCCGAATACGTGAAAACATCGCCACAAGCTTCCGGCGAAAGCAGGCAGGTCCCGGCCGGGGTCGCATCCGGACACGACGTGCAATCGGAGCGTACCGTAGTCAAACCGCATCCGGACAACACAACAATCAAATATTGTATCATTTTAGGCCCGCAACCGGAAGTGAAACTCCCCTTACCTGAACCTTTATACATGCCCCCATGACTCATCGTTATTTACGGATTAGGGAAGGTTTTTCGAGTTTTAGGCTTTTCTCCCGCTAAATTGGACACGGTGCGTCGACACGTTCCGCGTTAGGGTTTGTGTCGATGAATGCACCTTTGGGCGGCTTAAAAGGCTCACAAAAGCTTAAAAAACGACGGATGGATGAACAGCGAATCGGGCATGCGAATCGGTTTTCAAAACCGCACTTACCGTAGCGCGCTAATGAGGTTTCGGTGCAAACCGCGAGTTTTTGAGTAAAAAATACGGGAAATCTTGAGGACGCGTTTTTGGTCCTTTCTATTCAAGCATTTCTTTTTGTTATTCGAGCATTTTTCTGCCATTTGAGCGCGACAACCAACTATACAAACAGTTTATTTTCACAAAACCTAAACAGCAACAGCTTTACAGTAGGCTTTCTTCAAAGTTTCATCAATCGACTTGATAAATCCGGAGCAGCAAGTTGGACCCGGAAATGGGCATATCGAGTCGCAGAAGCCGACCTCGATAGCTTTTCCACTGAAAAATAAGTGAGTAATAAAATTTTCTTGCGGCGGAAGGCAGAAGGAGACCGTGAGAGTGAGAGTGAGAGCGAGAGAGAGAGAGAGTAAGAGAGAGAGAGAGAGAGAGAGAGAGAGAGAGAGAGAGAGAGAGAGAGCGAAAGAGATAGGGAGAGAGAGGAGAGAGAGAGAGAGGAGTGAGAGAGAGGTGAGAGTGAGAGAGAAGCAAACTCACGTGCAGGGACATCCATAAGGTTCCGAGGCACAGGTCCTGGTCCTCCATCGAGTTCCGCATCCACCGCAGGTACCCCCATTGCATCCCGACCAAACGGACCACGGATTCCAGAGACCGGCGGCTATAAGTTAATTTAAGCTCTGCCTTTTTAGAGAGAGAGAGCCTTTTTAGAGAGCGAACCTTTTTTTAGAGAGCGAGAGAGAGAGAGAGAGAGAGAGAGAAGGAGCGCGAGGGAACTTGAGAGAGAAACGCACCCGGTGAGCAGCAGGTGACGTTCTGTGGAGCAGGCGATGAATTCGGTGATTTGCACACATAGCGCTTGAGCTTCAGGTCGACCGTCATCTTATTTGGAGGACAACAGGTCTGGTCAGCGAAGGAGCAGATTTCATTCGATGTAGCGCCAACTTGGGTGGAAGGGCCACTAAAATGAGTATTTTGGTTAAGAGATAGAGAGATAGAGACGAGCGAGAGAGAGAGACGAGCGAGAGAGAGAGAAAGAGAGAAGAGAAAGAAACTTGCCTGCAAGGGCAATCTGGAGCCGTCAAACAGGTCCGCTTCTGCGGTACGGTAGCACACATGCCACATGTTAAGTTCTTTCCAACACTTTCATATGTGATGCTCCCGGTCGAAGTCCATTCTCCCCAGATCCCCTGTG
Organism: Mesorhabditis spiculigera; assembly: GCA_958295435.1. Lineage (NCBI taxonomy): Eukaryota > Metazoa > Nematoda > Chromadorea > Rhabditida > Rhabditidae > Mesorhabditis > Mesorhabditis spiculigera. The sequence continues at coordinate 68,876 of CATQJA010000856.1, forward strand.
GAGCACGATCAGCACATGCGGTACATTGTGCTGAGACTGCCTAAAAAACAAAAGAGTCTGTTTTTAAAAAAGTGAAACAACACTAAAATTAGAATTGTATGCAAAGAATCGAAAATGAACTATATAAACGTCGTTAAAATTTTGTAAAATTAGTAGCTCGTTATCTTCTAAGAAACGATGTATTCTTAGAAAAATTGGAAATTATTTTTTAGTACAATTTTTTTAGTTAATTAATTTTCTCGGATATGGTTTTCGACCACTCTAAATTCATCATTGCAATCATCTTGGAAATTCGCAGCGCTTAGTATTTTTACTTTTATGACAAAAGCGTTAAAAAAATTTAAACTTACCTTAAACGCCACAAAACCACACACCAAATACAGTAGCATGACTAGCCAGGCTCGGCAAAATATGGATGCCAATCGGGGTAGACTATGCCATGTCGGCGCCTAGTTATACCCCGGCGAAAAACCAATTTTGTTCCCCGAGGGGGCAGCTGATCCATCGGAGCACGTTTTGGCATAGTCAGATATTTGGCGACACGCGCGGCAACAATCGGCTGTACGATGCAATCCCACGGCGATTTGGTGGGCTTTCGACAGCTGGGCCACGCGGAAATGGGAGGCTTTTGTGGGGTAGCATTGTTGGTATGTAGCGCGTGTACTTTTTTGGTTTTTGGTGCAAAACGTCGAAAGCGTGAAGAAGTTTCATAAGAACCTTAAAGTACGCCTAATTGTCAAACCGATATGACGCCAAAGGCTACATGAATAGAAACGAAAACAGAAATTGCAAAACTAAAATTTATAGTTTATAATAAGATCGATAGTGGTAAAAACGCATTATAATGCACGTAATAGAAAGCCCCAAAATACTAAACGAAAGGGAATTAAAACCTATGACTTTTTTAAATAGGCTTTTTTCATTTCCGAAATTGACAAAATAAGTAAATTAAAACTAAATAATGTAAATTCTTTAAATCTTATTGAATACATTGAATCTTATTGTATTTTATAGATATATTATATCTATATTAAATTACAAATGTATGCAATATTTGTAAAAAGATGCTATGATCGATTTACGCATGAGGGTTTTACAAATATATTGTTTGAGCAAATCGAAAAG
>CATQJA010000856.1:75000-229368 GCA_958295435.1 Mesorhabditis spiculigera
CGCCCTGGATTTTGTCCGGGCCCGATTGCCCAGCCTACTTCCGGTTCCGCATATAGAAATTCGGGTAGTTGGTCTGGAAAAAGGGTGAAAAAATTCCAGAGACAGTTTCCCGGCGAGTTCCAAGTCCTAATAACTTCCCGAATATATTCTCCTTCCCTCACAATTCTCGAAATTTGCCGGCGGCCAGCTAGGTCAACAACAGGCCCTTCCTCGCCGTTTTTTAGTCTTATGCATGTCGGTGTGGCCTTGCTGCACCCCGGCGTTTTTGTCACTGCCACCGGAAGTGTGCGTTGTGCGGGAGAGGGAATGAACGATGTAATCTTTTTATTTGTGGAGGGGTGGAAACATGTGGGTGAATGTGTCCCGATTTTTTTCGGCTTCTAAAAATGCTAGACATGATTTTTGATTCGGTTACGCCTCAGGCTGTTTGGTAGTGTCACAGCTTAGGATCTTTCAAGGCTGTTAATGCCACGTATTTCGTAAATTATGATCAAAAAGCCGATTTTCCGGCAATCACGACCTGGCTTGAAATCGAACCGAATTCAATGCGACTATCTTGACTTCTAGGTACAGGTCTAAGAGGCAGAAGATTGCCAGCACTTCCGGTTCTTCCGCCAGGCTTCTTGGAATTTAGAACCTCGATGTAGTTGTAGCTGCCTCGACGACTACTTTGTATAGCCTATAGTTGTTTTATTTTTGTAGTATCTCTAATCGTTGATTTTTTATATTTCCTGCAGGCTTCAAGGAGCCGTTCCGTAGACAGGTTACCTTAAAGCAGATCGCGAAAATAGATTAAAACTGGGTTTTTCATCTTCATTTAAAGAAAAAAATACCAAGACTTCTAGACGTATAAAAAGCCCTGTTAAATCAACATAAAGACGATTTAACCGACGTCATTGATACGTCAAGACCCCACCGTTTTCGAAGCGTTTTTCAGACGAGAGAGAGATTTAACCTTTTTTTTTTGATTTTTTTGCAGGCCATTCACTCGGATTTTTGATCGATGGGGGGCTTTTGCGCAGTTCACTCTTCCAGAAGTAAAGTGTTGGCGCGTCGATTCTACCCTCACCCATTAGCATTTCAATGCCGGCCCCCCGAAAAAACGGTTCGCGGGTTGTGCGAACTTCCCTCCAAGTTCCCACGCGACTATTCAGTACTCTACCGTATAAAAGGAGTCCTGCAAAAATGGAAGCACTTATTCCGGTGGCACGATGGCTCGGTGTATGGTAGTTTTAACATTTTAACACCTTTAGGCAGTTTTCAGGTAATCTTCGTCTCGGTGCTGGGAGTTGTTGCGGCTAAGGGTAGGTTTTAGAGAGGTTTCTCAAGTATCGATATCATCAAAATTATTTTAATGAAGCTTCAATAGATTTTGAGAATTATTCGAAAATTTGATTCGATTAAAGGTATACCATTTAGACCAAAAACGCTATTTTTAGGTCTCCCCTACCCGAGCGCTCCCGATTGTGGGGAGAACGAGGTTCATCAGGACTGCCAGCCACAATGCCAGCCAAAATGTGGACAACCTTACGTAAGTAACTGTTATATCCCGTAGTTCATTTCCTATATTAAAGCAATTGTTCAAAGACTCTGAAATAGGTCCTAGATAAAAAATACCTAATTAAGTTACCCTCGTAATAGCGCAAGTATAAAGGGTGTCCCAATAAAAAAGGTCACGCTGGCATTTCGCCATTTCAAATCTGTTCGATCTTAAATTTGGAACAGAGCTGCGGAAGGGAATTTAAAATGTTCGCAGAAACTTTCAGCCCGATCGGTAAAGTAGTTTTCGAGTTATCACAAAAATACTGTTCTTTCAACACTTTTGCTTGATTTTTCCGGCTATCTTTTTGGACTTTGCATCAATTACCATCAATTTCGGCCCTAAATCCCTCATTCTTCTTAACAACGGGGTTCTAAGGCTCAATTCCGGCGAAATCCAGGTTAAAAACGTAAAATAAATTATAACTCGAAAACTACTGTACCGATCGGGCTAAAAGTTTCTGTGAACATTTTAAATTCCCTTCCGCAGCTCTGTTCAAAATTACAGGCCGATCGGATTTGAAATGACAAAATGCCAGCGTGAGCTTTTTTATTGGGACACCCTGTAGAGGCTCAAGGCTAATAACCTTTAGCACTGCGATGTGTCGTCGTATGTGAGCCAGTGTGAGCCGGGCTGCTACTGCAAAGAAGGCTACCTCATCAAGAACAATACCGACGGATCGACCTCGTGCGTTAAGAAAAGCCAATGCGGCTATCCGGCCCCGACCCCGGCTCCGGCTGGCTGCATGCAGGTATGGTAAAAAGTTTCCGGCCATGAAGTACTGTAATGGAGATGATACCGCAAAGTTCAAACTTGGTTATTTGACGGATCTAAACGAAATTGTATAGACCCCGGAAGCGCCTACCCCGGCCCCGGTTACTGATGCACCCACTCCCGCACCCACCCCGGTTCCGGAGACTGAAGCACCTACCCCCGCGCCCACCCCAGTACCGGTGACCGATGCGCCTACCCCCGCGCCGACACCGGAAGCGCCCGCCCCGACACCAGCAGTGAGCGCCTCTCTCTCTCTCTCTCTCTCTCTCTCTCTCTCTCTCTCTCTCTCTCTCTTTCTCGCTCACTCTCTCTCTCTCTCTCTTTTTCGCTCACTCTCTCTTTCTCTTTCTCTCTCTCTCTCGTTCGCTTTCTAACATTGTTTTACTCGTTGTAGCCCTGCTCGCCTGTGTACGAATACTCCGAGAGTTGCTGCAGCCTGGTGTGCACCGACAATGACGAGGCAGCCACCCTGGTATGTTCGATTTATCATTGCGAATTCCCAATATTATCAGAGCTGTGAGGAGGCACCGGAGAAGTTGGACGGGTGCGACTGCCCGGAAGGAACGACGAAGACGCACAGCAGCGGGGGCCTCGAGGTCTGCGTGCCTGACGACAAGCTAGTGTGCCAAGCGCCGACGCCTGAGCCCACAACGCCAACGACAACGACGGTAAGGCTTAGACTTGGCTGGCGCTCACATATCCGAAAACAGTTTATCCGAAGAACCCGGAAACCCCGATCGGCGCTTGTCGGACCAGTCCTTTTTCTGGACCGTTATCTGACGATCGGGACGAAAATTAGGTCTTATCGAAACTGCTTCTCATTTCAGACCTGCTCGCCCGTGTACGAATACTCCACGACCTGCTGCGAGATCAAGTGTCCCAGCTATGGCAGTCCAATGACGCTGGTATGTTCGATATATCGTCGTTAATGCCTGATCGTTTTAGAGCTGCTCTACGACACCCGAGAAGGTTGACGGATGCGAATGCCCAGCCGGAACCACGATGACGCGCAGCAGCGAGGACCTTGATGTCTGCGTGCCTGAGGATCAGTGCAAGCCGCCCACGCCTGCGCCTGCGCCGGAACCGACACCTGAGCCGACGCCTGAGCCGACAACGCCAACGACAACGACGGTAGGACTAAGACTTGGCTGGCGCTCACATTCCGAAAACAGTTTATGCGAAGAACTCCTGAAACCCCGATCGGCGCTTGTCGGACCATTCCTTTTTCTGGACAGTTATCTGGCGATCGGATCCCATGGAAACTCCTTCCCGTTTCAGACCTGCTCTCCCATGTACGAATACTCCACGACCTGCTGCGAGATCAAGTGCCCCAGCTATGGCAGTCCAATGACGCTGGTATGTTCGATATATCGTCGCTAATGCCTGATCGTTTTAGAGCTGCTCTACGACACCCGAGAAGGTTGACGGATGCGAATGCCCAGCCGGAACCACGATGACGCGCAGCAGCGAGGACCTGGATGTCTGCGTGCCTGAGGATCAGTGCAAGCCGCCCACGCCTGCGCCGACGCCGGAACCGACGCCTGCGCCAACGCCCGAGCCGACACCCGAGCCAACAACGCCAACGACAACGACGGTATGGCTTAAAATAAGGCTGGTATCCAACGCGCCTGTCCGAAAAACCTGTTGGTCCCACTTAGCACAGTTTTTCCATCCCCGGATAATGCTTGTAACAACCAGTCAATAGTCAATTCCAGACATGCTCCCCGGTGTACGAATTCGAGGACTGCTGCGAAGTCAAGTGCAGTCGCAACGGATATCCTGTGGGGCCTATGGTGGTGGGGACCCAATTTTAAATGCCAAATTACGTCCTTGACACAGAGCTGCACCGAGACACCGACGAAATCGATGTGCGAGTGCGCCGAGGGCACGATTATTTTGCCCAGCGAGAATGGCTTCAATGTCTGTGTGCCGGCCGAGACTGCAGAGTGCACGACAACGACCGTGACCACAACTCCCACGACTACTGAGACCACGACGCTGACCACGACGACGCCTACCACAACCACGGTGGGGTTCGAGACCGTGATGTCACCGAACTACTTTCTTAATCCTCTCATGACGATGACTCCCTCTTTTAGCACTGCGCTCCGGTGAAGTATGAGTTCGGCTCGGACTGCCGGTATGTCTGCGGTGGCTACGATTCCCGCTCTGTGGTATGAGAGCCGCAAAGGAACCGAGGTTTTTCCCAAATCCTTCAGACGTGCGACACCGAGCCCAAGGAGCTCGACACCTGCGTCTGCCCCGATGACTGCGACTCCGTGCCATTCAACGAGGGCGACATCTGCGTCCCAAGGGATCAGACAGTCTGCGCAACCACGCCGACAGAGCCTCCGGTTACGGTATGTCGTGCTCCTAATAGCCACCACCAAGCTTTGAGAGAGCTGAAAGTATCTTAGCTCGTGGTACTTAACAAAAAAAATCCCTAACATCTTTTTAAGACCCTTTGCCAACCGGACATCTACAAGTATGATGGGTGCCACTACGACTGTGCCACGGACTGTGTTGATGTAAGGATTCTTTGTCTACTTTGGCCTATCTCAATTGATTGGGTAGTTCGGACCGATCTGATCTTTAGACCTGCGGAGAGCTCGTCAGAACCCCCGACTGCAAGTGCCAAGACGGCGAGTTTGAGTCGACCTACGACGGAAAGACAGTCTGCGTGCCGCAGGGAGAAAAGGAGCAATGCCCGGTAGAGTATTACAAGTCCTTCCAGAGTGATAACAAACAACAATGGAGATACTTTCCTTTATTTTTCAAATTTATCTGAAACGATCCAGGTCAGCTCGAATTAATGGCACCGTTCTATTACGTGGATCGAATTAATGGCAGTGTTCTATTACGTATAGGTAATTTTTCCTTAGCCGCCAACGGAAGCACCGACCCCCAGTCCGAGCACCACAACTGAGACTACCACGACAGAAGTCACGACCACAACTACCACTGAGGTATGTTTCGATTTTACGACCTAGGTGTAGTAAAAACCAGCACAGCACGCTAGATTACTGGTTCGATATTTACCAAACCTTACCCAGGCATTACCTTACCTTTTCCAGGCATCAACCACAACCACGACACCGGCGCCGACCGTAGGTTACAAATTAATTTTTTGTAGCATAAACAGGGTTCCCTGCTTACTTCCATTACACCTTAACAATTTCAGGAGTGCCCCAACAAGGCCACGGTCTACAACTGCACCCCGCAATGTACCTGGGACTGCAAGAAGAAGGCGCTGGTAGGTTTTAAACAAGGGTTTCGCAGGCAGAAATGGGGGGTACACCTGAGATTTATAGATAGCTTTTCAACTATTTTACATTTCTTTAATATAAAAATATACAAATGCTTTTTAGTCCACGAGCTGCAAGGCAGAGAAGTGCCCGCTAGAGGAGATTTGCGGCTGCCCCGAGGGTAGCGTTTTGGTGCCGTACAGTGGCGGATACGCTGCACCTGGCCAAGTCTGCGGTAAGCTCCCTGGGCTTATAGCTTTGAAAATACTAGCAAAAAGATCTAAGATTCTTATGCTATACCTTGTAGCGATTTTTTGACACTGTCTATTCCCCCAATTTCAGTCACCAAGAGCTGCCCATCAGGCGGATATGCCAACCCAGCTCACTAGGTCGCCAAGCCTTTCTTCGAGAATAAATCATTTGTTAAGAGTTTATTTTTGAAGGACAAGCAATAGAAATAATTTTTAGTATCCAGCCGGCGCGCTTTCTTGGCCTTTTCTAAAGCAAAAATTGTATATACGTTTTTTACTAAAGGCTCACCTGAAATCCGAATTCGCATACAGCTGCCCGTCAACCTCACGAATCGCACCCGTAGCCTCGGTTAAATTAGTGGTACTTTGCATGGTTTGGCCTCGATTTTCGAGGGCTTTGATGAGTTCCTAGAGCACGAGCTGTAAGGCAAAGATTATAAGCAACTACCTTTGGAAAATCCTCCTCGTAGTAAGTAACGTTTGGCTCGAGTTGATTATGGATCCGAGGAAAATCGACGGCTTCTTTTACGGTAGAATTTAGCCACATTGTATGAAGCGCGATTCCTAATTTTAAAATTGTAAAATCAATTTTCTAAATTAGCTATTTTGAAAAATGGAACATTGGGAAAATTTAAATGAAACGGAAAACTATAAATAATCATACGAACCTGCAGTCCCTGTAATAATCGTCGAGCCGCCCGCTGCCCCAACTGACATTATGCGCTAGAAAAAATGCATAAATAACTACCGTATTTTTCTACCTTAGACCCATCGTTGTCAATAATTATCAATGGAGTCATACTGCTCAGCGGCCGCTTGCCAGGTTTAATAAAATTGGCAGCAGATGGCTCGTACCCAAAATAGTTTGGATGGCCTGAAGATGTTATTTTTCTACGTTTATTTAAACGATAAAGAAACTTACGAACTAGAATTGCTTCAATGGCTAACCTGGAGTGCTGAAATCATCCATTTCATCATTCCAAATAATTCCCAAGGCGTCTGATGCCACTTTTGCGCCGAAGCTAAACGGTAGACCATGAGAGATGAGATCAACAGATCAAATTTTTATGGCTTTTCAATATTACAAATTTAAGGGGCGGTGGAACCAACTTTTTTTCTTAAGATCTAATAATTCAAATAAAAAAGTGGCATTGTTTCTACGTATTTTTTACGATTCCTAAACCTGAAAACTCTACAAAGTTTTACTCAAAAATATCAAAATGTCGATCTTCGACCAAAATGTCGACTTTTTGAAATTTTCTTGAAATTTTTGAATAGTTGAAATACAGTTTTATTTCACCAAAACTTTATTAAAATACTTCCTATGAAATTATTAAGGATTTCTAGAATTATGAAAAAAATTTGGTTCCCGCCTTACTTGATACACCGCCCACCACACCCCCCGATAATGCAAAAGCGCCCATTTTTATTAGTATTTTTATTCACTGGAGAATTATTTTTAACGATATACTTTTTTTGAAGCATCCTCTAACTTACAATAAATTAATCGTCGACGTCACGGAGACGGCATTACCCATTTTGTCAATTACCGAAAGATGCGTAGTTCCATGATCCGGCACCGGCATTGAGTACGAACCACCGTAGTACAAATCTGCGTGAGCTTCATCGGTGATCATGGTTCTAAAATTATGTATAACCTTTGCCTGTAAAGTAAAGAGTATAGTAGAGTAGCGCAAGCCTTGTATAACAGAGCCTATTAAAAGCCATACCTAACCCATTCCGCCCACGCTTTTGTCGTCAGATTCCTCGCGATATCCGTGGCGTTGGCGACGAATTTCGGGTCGCCCAACCAAGTCCGCCCCGAGTATGCAAATTTACTGGACTATACGTGGTTTTGCACTTATTGAAAGCGCGTACTTCGATAAAGCGATGGAAAAACAGGCCAGCTGCGTCGACAGTGTCCATACTGCTCTCGTACTTGTCCATAACTTGCAAAATGGCGATGGCCACTGCCGCACTGCTTGGTGGGGGTGGCCCGCAGATTTTGCGACCGGAGGGTAGTCTAGATGAAAATGTTTAAATTACGATCCCAACAAGGCTACTATAAATTGATATTTCTATGATTAACCCGTGGTTTTTAACATTTTAAATACGAAGCAGTCCGTTTGCATTAAAAACCGACACAGCCACCATTAGATCCTTTTCCTCGTATAACAAGCTGCGATATGCGCGGAAGTCCTCGCGGGTGAGAAGTCCTTGTCTGCCTGAAAATGGTAAATTTTACTAAAACTTTGAAAAATTTGATTTTGAATACTGTACAATTAAATAAATTTTTCTAAGATAAGTTCCAGATTTTTCCGTCCAAGGTTTACGCACCGTTCTTGGTCATCTCCTCAACCATAATCTGGGTGAGCTCAGCGGAGTCGTAAAATAATTTGATGGGGTCGTTAGAGTTGGCGAGCTGCTGAAGCGTGTCCGCGAATTCGCGTCTGAAAAAGGGGTGAAAAGCTTTTCTAATGCTGAAATTCATGATGTCGACACTTCATAATGTCGAAAGCTCACAACGTCGGAATTTTATTGAATAGAATTCGCGGGTTTTCCGGGGAAATTCGCTTAAATCGACCTTCCGAATCCCGGAATTCTGAATTTCGACATTTTTAAAAGTATTGTAACAGTAATTTTAGACATTTTTTAAGCCAACCCCAATTTTTTAAGACTTACCTTACAACCTGATCGCCATTCTGTTTCACCTTTCCATTCTCAAGGTAATGGTACATCGTAGGTTCCGTTTTGAGCCAATCCGCTTGCTCTCGAAGCGCTTCTTCTTGCTGCCAAGAGACCGGGATACCTAGGTAATGAAAATGGGATAGACGGGTACACGACATCTATCATAATTTTCATGCGGTACGCGAGACAAGTCAAAGTTTTTAGAAGAACCCCTTACCGTCCCGCGACAATTGTATCGTCGGCTCGATCAGACGACTCCACGCCGCTTTCCCTCCAAATTTTTCATACGCTGTCCTCAGGCCGTGAAGCTCGCCGGGAACCGCGATTGAGCGCCAGCCTAAATAACATTTATTTTGCTATTTATTAAATATCCAATTCCGAGAGTTCTCTATTGCTTGTCCTGCGTACCGTACTCGCTGTCGTTCCACCGATTCACGTACATATCTTCGGTAGCCGCTAGGGGCGCGATTTCACGCGCATCGATTGCCCAGCATTTTTGCGAGGTGCTGAAGTCAAGAATTTGTGAAAAAAGCAGATTCCGTAGGACGACGAAGAAAATAGAACTAGTTACGATACGATACGTTAACCTACGCATCGTAATAAGTCAAGAAATGGCCGCCACCAAGACCGCTGGAATGAGCATCAGTTGCGCCTAGACAGAAAAGTGCCGCTACAGCGGCGTCGGCAGCATTGCCACCAGCGAGGAGTACATTTCTGAAATCATACAAATTTATTGATAACGCCAATGAATAAATTTGGTCTTGCCCTCTAAAAATCTACCTCCCAATCTCTGAGCAAATCTGATTGTCGGCCGCTACGGTAGCTTTCGCATATTTTCCTAGCGGTGTAATGGATGGTGCTGGCCATTGGACGGTCGTTGGAGTTTCGGTATCCTAAAGGTCTCGAAGTATGGGTTACGGTAATAAAATTATTGAGCCGGCTAGTGGTAGTTTTGCCTAAGAGCCGTGCGCACATAGTTACCGCGCCTAAAGAAGCGGCGCGTAGTCGAGCTATGCAGACGAGGGACTCCTCTGAACGCGGTAGCTGTGCGCAAAATGCTGAAATTGTGAAATAACAAAATTTAACGAGTATTAAAACTCTTAAGCTAGATTTTAGCTAGAAAAAACTTTCTAAGACCTTCGAGGAATTTTGCAAAAGCCGAAATTTTGGTCAAAAACGGCCATTTTTTTGGCGAAAAATCTATTATTTTCTGTATTTTGTAAAGTTTTTACGATTAGGCATAGTAAAAAACCGTTTAGAAACACTTCCATTAACCTTATTTAAAAAAAATTTTCCTTAGAAAAAGCCCCCCCCCCGATAATGCGAAAGAACCAAAACTCACATTCGTTAACCACAACGTCAAAAACGTTACAGTTCCTCCGAGTCCTAACAACGCCAAAACCGCCAAGCCATAAGTCAAAAAATGAAGAGTTGTAAGTTTAGATTTCGAATTTTTAGGCTGTTCCTCGATGATGGCAACTTTTTTCGGCAACGAAGGCACCGAATCCGATCTCCCTTCAGAATCCAGGGAATGCGGAGGACTTGGGTAAAAATTGGGCTCGTGGTGGCGGCGCATCGGGAACTTTTGGCGAGCAAATGCCACGAAAATCTTATCATTGTTGCGTAGAAGCCGTGGGCTGTAATTAGCCAGCCAAAGAGCGCCGGGTGGGGAAAAGCCGGCTTCCCCAAATGATTAGCGAGGCTAATAGGGCAATAGGTTATTGTTTGATAGCTGGGAAATGTCGAAAAAACGCATTAAAACAGTTCTGGAAGTGTTTTTGATTGGAAAATGCCAGTTTTTAAACGTCATAATTAAATAAAATTACAACCTCAAATTTTAATTGCAAGCTAATCTCGGTTCTGTATTTTGATAAACCATTCCAAAGTGTATTAAAAATATAATGTTAACCCTATAAAAACATAAAAATGTAATTAAATCTAAAGAGCTTTTCCAAAAAAAATGAAAGATTACCTTGAAACTTCGAATTTAAAGCTAAATGCTACTAAAATAGAGTGAGAAACTTATTAAAAACCTATTTAAATCACACTAATAATATCATTCTACCAAATTCTACGTTTTTTTTGCAGACGTTAGCGATTTTCTTGCAAAAAAACCCCATGAAATAACGTGACGAAGAGAGTAAATGGAGATTATCTTGTTAAAGTATCACCTTGTCAAAACCCAGCATGTATTTTTAGGTATTTTTCAGCGACTCGCGGTAAAGTTTCGATCAAAAACTTCATGCACGGAGGCCCGTCCTTTGTACACGAGCGTTGTCCCCTAATAGCGTGCCCCAGCGGGGTACTGTAGCCGCGCGGCGCCGGCGGCAGCGTCATTTCGAATCGCTGCGTTGTCGGACGTTTTTTAGAAGAAAAAAGGAAAATGGAATGTTGAAATTGACTAAATTAATGAAATTGTGAGCTTTCGAAGTGTTTTTGTGGCAGGAAAAAAAGTTTATTGAACGTAAATGCACCTTTATCGTGGCTCGGCTAATTTCATCGCGAGAATGAATGTTTTCGTGATTTAAAAACTTGTTTCTAGCGTATTTCAAAAGTTTCACAGCTTGCTGTTATCGTTTTTTAGTCTATGATTGTTTTTATAGAATGGAACAGCCCATTCTCGAGCCGGAAAGCGGCGCAAGTCCAGTTACCGGCTCAAATTCTGGTGCTGAGGTTGTCAAACGTCCGGGCCGCGATGGAAAAGTTGTATCAGAAAGTGGTTAGTTCTTTAATATATAGTTTTTAACTTTTTTAGAAGCTCTCTTCGCCGAAGCGCATGTGATTGAAGTGACGGCGAATCCTTCGACCGGCCGGCCTCGTCGGACTCGCGGAACTGTGATTGGGTAAAATAATTTATTGTTGAATTTTGTCAATACGAAAAAATGCCAAAAAGGCGCGTTGTCTTTAGTTACCTTACGTAATAGCATCCCTTTTTCGAAAAAAATGTGCTGCACTTGATGATTTTTTCCAGTTCGTGCTGCCCGTACTGCGACTTCACCGCCAATCTGCCCGCTATCCTGCTCGCGCATTTGAAGGACGACCATCCGGGCCTCAAAGTAACTTAAAACTCGCTTTTTTTAATAAGTTTTAGGTGCCAAAGCCCGAGCTCATCGAGCTGGACGACCAATCCTCTATCCAGAAGTCCCAGCACGGTATAAAAAATACAACCGGTGTCGATAATGAGGTTTATTCATTCTTACCTTCTTAATCTTGGTTTTAGGCGCTGGCTCGGGTTGGACACGACAAAGAATTGGACCAGAAAGCCGTCAGCATGCTCGCCGAGGCCGACGCTCCGGGAATGTACGTTTTACGTTTTAACTTATTCGATTTTATCCATTTTTCAGTGAAAAAACCGCCGAACTTGACGATACTGTCTACATCCCGGAGGTCTTTGTCCATGAGGCCGACATAACGGCGACAAATGAGGTGGTCATCGACGAATATATGAAGAGTACGTTTTTTGCGCAGAAAAAAATCGTCCTGGTTTTAGTTGATCAACTACATCTCAACGTGGATGAGCCCTCCGGATCCGAATTTGGCCTCATCGGCGTCGGCATCTTCGACGATGGACGATACGAAGATAAGGAAATCCTTCAAGCGGTCCAGAAGCAGTTCAAGGTGAAGAAATTTATTTTTGAAATGAATTTTGTTTTCTAGCCATCTCATCTCGGTCCCTTGGGCGATCCAAATGGACGCTATCCCTGCTATATACAACGGTGCAAATGGCGTGGCAGGTACCGACAGGCCAGGTGAGAGATTTTTCTACTTTTTTTAGACTTTTCAAGCTTATTAAAACGTTTTAAATGAATGTAGAACGGACTAAAATTAGTACTAATCATTTAAATTGTCTAATTTAATGATTTTTAAGCATTTGTTTCATTTCCAGATCCACCCACATGCGTAACGTGCACCCGGACTGGATCAGACCGCCCCAATTTGTGCTGGATGTAGGTTATAATTTTAGTTTTTGAATTTTGGTGCTTTAGCGGATCTCCCGTGACGGCACGCTGCTCCCCGCCAATTCTCCGACTGCCAGATACTCGTGCTATATCGAGGGATGCCCGTGGAAGGGCCAGTATCGGTGGGTTTTTTGAAATTTCCCTAGAAACGCTGTATTTTAGCGCGAGCCGCACAAATCACATGAAGTCACAGCACGCGGGCTGGATCCCGAGAAGAACTCGCGCTCCGAATGTAAGGGATTTCGTATAGTTTCACTTTACCGGAAAACAGCCATTTTCCCCTGTTTATGTGTCGTTATTCTAGCTAGCAGTTTTTGACAGTTCAAGCTTTTTTTGGCGCTGGTCTCTTAGCAGGGGGGGGGCTCAATTTGGCGTTTCTGTCAGCTCAATAATGAAAGTGCAACGTGTGTTTAGCTTTATCCATCATTTTTAAATGTATAAAATTCCTGAAAATTGAAAATAGATGGAAAAAATTTTCGGTAAAAACCTAGAGTAACGTCTTTAATCTTTAAGTAACAGTCAAAAATTTGAATTTTTAAACAGGTAGCTTTCCCCTTCTGCTCAAAAAACCCCTCCCCCTTCTAACAGGCTAGTACCAAAAACGCTACACATTTTTTAGGGCGGCCACGTCCAGGGCGCGCAGTACGCTTGCCACGTCATTGGCTGCCCATGGCGAGGCAAGAGCCGCTCGACGCGTGCCGGACACTTGAAGCGCGTCCATCCGGGCTTCCTCAATCCGAAGGCCACGCAGAAAATTGTGAGTTGTAACTTTGAATTTAATTGATAGCGCACTGCTTTCATGTTGTCTTTTTTTTGTTACTTTAGTACGTTTAGCTCCACTGCGAGGAGTGTAACAATGTCGTCAGCACGCACAAGTGCTTCGTCGACCACATGGTCACGCGCCACCGGATCGGCGGCATCGTGCAGCGCGAGTTGACCAAGGAGGACGATTATGAGGTCGGATGTTTTCAAAAACGCTTTTTTATTTTTATAGTCATTTTTATTATATAACTTTATTTATGAGAATTTATGCAGGAACTTAAAGCTTTTTTTCATAATAATAATAAAGCCACAAAGTTTAGGGTGCGCAAAAAAGGGCATTTTAACGAAATTTCGCGAAGTACTAATTGTTATCTTATCTTGCCTTTAAATTATAGTTTGGGGGTTTTAAATGTAAAAAATGCATTATATAGTGTTTTCTGCGCAATTTAAGGCTCCGCAGGAACTTCTACTATTGAAATTTAATGTGGTTTTGCAAAATTAATCCGGAAACGCTGGATTTTCTTACAAAGTTGTCAGAAATTGTGAATTTGTTTAATTTGTGCTTGTGAGTACGACCGAATACGTAATTAATACTTTTATGTCCCGATTATATCCTATTTTTTTTTCAGAGCTGGTTCCACGCCGTCCAGGAGTCGTTCAGCATCGATTTCGTCAAGAAGACTGGCATGAGAACTATTCAGGATCTGCAGGTAAATATTAAAATTGTTTTTTTTTAGATTTAATTTTAGGTTCTGTACCTGTACTGCTCGCGCTCGGGCGGCCACTGGCCGGACAGGAACCTCGTGCCGCATTGTGTCGCCGGGTATCAGCCCCGGTTTGCCAAGGTTCTCCCGCCGCGCGCGAAAGGCGAGCGGACGTGTGCATGCTTTTTGAGGGTATGTTTTGTAAAAAAATGGTTGTTTATGATCTTTTATATTTTGTCAAATAAGAATTTAGGTGGTTCACTCGGATGACGGACGTCTGTCGATCATTGGCTGCGTCGAGCACACGGGCCATCGATTGGGCACGCCGATGTTGAGGTAGTAGCACTTTTTAGACATTTTAAATTCTTAGTCTGTATTTTCAAATTTTAAAAGAAGGAGATAATTCATTAGTTTGGAAAGCTTTTTATTCCTCGTTTTAACTTTCAGTTAACTATCTATTTAGCGCTTTCCCCTTAGAAGGGAATTATTAGCACTAATTATTATTTTCAATTTTCTTTAGTAATAATTCAATTGATTTTAATTTATTTTTGAATTTTGACTTTTATTTCGTTATTTTTTTTTGAGGAAACGCTTTTTTCAAAGAGAGGGAATTATATTTTCTATTTCGTTTTTGCATGCAAAAATACTTTTATTTTTCGAAGGTTTAAGTTTATCTGTTTGATGAAGAATAAATGGTGACAAGAGCCTCAACTAATTTTTCAGGCTTTCCCCAAACGAGCGCGACGCGCTGGACGACTATTTGTACACGATGGATGCGAACGCGGCGCTCGAGGTGATGATGGACCGTTTGCGAGGTATTTAATGGAATTACCGTAGTAATGAAGTTATCCGATCCGATTTTTGCATATAACTCGATTTTTTTAGAACTCGAAGGCATCACCTCCCCCAGCTACACGCCAAAACCGAGGTGCGACGATTTCCACCTCCAATTTGTCTATGCCCCAACGGAGCGTGAATCACTTCGGCAATTTTTGACGGATACGAAAGTAGTGTTTACTTATTTATTTACGTTATTTTTCCTTTTTTAGAGGTACCCAGATGGAACAATATTCGGTTTTGACGACCAAGAAGCCGCTTCCGAATTTTCCCTTTCCTTCGGCTACATGGATGAACACATGGAAAATCTGTGGAGATCCCAGGCCCACAAGGGCGTTTGCTTTGAAGAGGTACGAAATAGTTTGTATTAACATTAAAATAAGTTTTATATATTATGAAGAGGTCCTAGGAATTAAAGAAATGAAATTTTGGAATTTTTATTTTTAATTCTTGAATTTTACACGACTTTTTTAGTTCAACCTGGCCCTGGGAAATTGGAAGCTGCGCATCACGCTGACGCTGGTGTTTGACGACGACAGGAACGTACGCGTGGCTGCTCTGTACGTCAGCGACCGCCCGGACTTGAAGCCGTTGATGGATAAGCTGGCGGCAGTGTGAGTTTTTTTAAAATAGGACGATTTTTGAGGAACTAGTGCATTTGAAGGAGATAGAAATTGCTTGGATCGACCGCTTTCGCCGACTAGGTCTCGACAACTACGCGTCGCTCCAAAAGACGCTTTCAAGGCCGGCGTCTTTTGACGCCTGTCATAGCTGTCGAGACCTAGTGGACTGAAGGGTCGATTCTGACGCTTCCTGGTACCTTCAATCCCCTTTTCCAGCTGGACCGGCGAGATCAAGACGTTCGTCATGGACAGCCCGCAGCGTTCCTTGCAGCTGATCAAGGACCACTTCTCGACGGAGGTAAAATTTCCCGGCTTATCTCAGCTAGAAATCTTTTAGGGCCAACCCGTCGCCGTCAAGTACGCCGAGTGGCATCTACTCTCCGATTGGGCCGCCACGCTCGAGCAGCTGGTCACGAAGCGCGTCGACAAATACAGCATCCTCTGCGTTCTACGTCGGCTTTTGCACACCGACGACGTCACGGCGTTCGACCAGACCGTCAGCGAGCTGTTCGAGGGGCTGAGGGAGATGCAGCTGGACGAGGTTGTAACATTTGAATTTTGATAAGGTTTAATATCTTTTTAGATTGCCCACTTCTTCGACAACCTCTTCGACCCGGAGTTCATCGGCTTCTGGTCACCACTCGGGCAAGACGACCTGTTCGGCTACGCGAATCCGACGTTGGAGTATGCTTGCAGGTATTTTATAACCATTTATAACGTTTTTTTCTTTTTCTAAATAAAAAAGTTTTCCTAAATTTCATAAAGTTTACAACGATCTATAAAAGCCTATGAAACATTTTTAGAATGCTACGCGACCGCTACATAGCTTGCGACCAGTGCAGCCGCATCGACGAGTACGTTGGATTCCTGATTGCCCGGCTCGTTGAGTATAATGAGAGCGAGGTAGAGTTTCTAAATTTTCGGCTTGAACCTTAAGAGTGATAGATTTTGCCGCTCGTCTCATCTCGTGCTCCAGAAACCTTGGCACCTGATCAAGGCGACGAGGACGAGTGGGGTGATAGGTGATTTCATTTTTTGATTTTATAGTTTTATTTTTGAGAATCGTAAAATAATATTTTGCTTTTCCGTTCGTTATGAATACCGCTCTCTATCCCGAAATTCTGTATCCCGAAACTCCCAATCCCGAAACTCTCTATCCCGAAAACTCTCTATCCCGAAAGCTCTCTATCCCGAAAACTCTTTATCCCGAAAACTCTTTATCCCGAAAACTCTCTATCCCGAAACTCAGTATTTTGCGTTTCCTAACGCCCTACCTCCTTGAAGGCATCGGAAAATCATTTTATCAAATTTCCGGAACCGAAATAATATGCAGAAAACGATTTCCGGCTTCAAGGATCTAGTCTGGCGTTAGGAAAACTAGCTAATTTTTACTACTGAGTTTCGGGATAGAGAGTTTTCGGGATAAAGAGTTTTCGGGATAAAGAGTTTTCGGGATAGAGAGCTTTCGGGATAGAGAGTTTTCGGGATAGAGAGTTTCGGGATTGGGAGTTTCGGGATACAGAATTTCGGGATACAGAATTTCGGGATAGGGGAAATACCCCGTTTAGAAAGTTATCATTTAATTTAATTATTACTTTAATTTAAACTAGTTAAAATTTTATTACGTCTAATTATTTATTAGTACGCGTTTGTGAATATACATTTAAATTGTTTTTCTTTATAGACAAAGAATTACTCCAAATGGCGTCCCGATGCATACCGGAAATGCTGACCGGCTTCACCCTGGCACCTTTGAAGAAATTGTTGTGGGCAGAGGGAGCTCGAACCAGATGGAGCATTCTAATAAGTAATTTCCTTTGAAAAATTTTCATTTATAGCCATTTTTAGCAACGATCAAGAGCTGCAAAAGACGCCTGTTGACACCGATCTCCCTGCCCTCGAACGGGTCCAACTTGTCGAGGAGGTGGTGGAGGAGGAGATTGAGCTCTCCGAGGAGCAGGCTCAGGTGGATTTGACTTTAAATATATACAAGTCACTATTTTTAGCTTTTCGAGAAGCTCGTGTTCGACGGCCAGCTCAACCCCGAGGAGCAAGAGCGGCTTTTCCTGCAGCTCGCCGGGGTCAGGGAGGCCGACTTTGTTTTGTCGAGGGTGGGTTGTTCAATGTTTTTATAATAATAATATTTTGATTCTTCATAACTATTTTTACTTTAAAGTTCTGTTTAGGATCCAGCCGTCACCCAACGAAGTTCATCTACTTGATCGTCTCGACTGTTTGTTGACGCGTTTTTTAATTGATAAAATTGTATTTGTTAAGAGCTATCCTCTTGGCCAGTTGTGGATTCGAAGATAATACCTTCAGAAATGGCAGACGGCTCGAAACGACATTGGTGTGTGGTGGAACTGGGTTAGTGTTCTTTTCTTCAGACAGCCAGAGCAGTTGGCAGCCTTCCCGGGGTGGTAGAGACGCAGTGAAGGGCCCGGGTGGCGGGTCAATCGAGTTGCGGTTGAACTTGAAAGGCGTTGCTTCCTGGATTTTAATATTGTTTTTATCATTAAATTATAGCTTGTTAATGATAATTGAAGATTCCCACTTTAAAGCGAATGTTAAGCGTCTTAGAATTTTCGAAAATTTTAATTTTCGTCAATGAAATCGCTATATTTTGTATTTTTTTTCTTTTTGTGTCAGAAAAACAGCCTTAAAACGTACATAAAACTCGCAATTATAGAATGGAAGACCAAGATCACATTGTAAATCATCTACTCGCGATGGCCGAATGCCTGCGAACGCAGGAAAACCCAAAAGTCAAGATGGCCATGAAATGTGTATTGGTAAGTCTAAAGTCGCTTTTGTAAGTATAATAAATAATAATTATACATTATTATAAGCTTTATAAAGCTATATATAAGCTACAAAGCTCTAAAAGCTTATTTACCTTTTTATAGAGCTGCTTCAAACTCCGAATGTCCCCTCATCTACTGGCGCATTGTAATTTGGTCTATGGCAGGATGTTGTACTACCACACCGAGCAGTTACAACTGGCCAAGGAGTATTTATTACAAAGTGTAAGTCATAATACTTGTTTTCTAAAAACTAACGGCTTTATAGTACCAAATGACGGCCAACTTTGACGACATCTTCAAAGAAACCCACCTCCAGGCCTTTATATTGATTTGCGAGATTTGCATGGCTGAGCAGAACTTTGCGTCGGTAAGTTAAGGCTTAAACAGTACTTTATAAAGCAATTTAAAACATTAATTTGCGGGAAACAATTATTTAAAACAATTTTTAGATAATTCCGCAAATGGTGGCCGAAATCCCGGGCGCCCTTGCGTATCCCTACCTCTACCATCGGTTGATTTTGTTATTAACGGTAGGTGGATGAAAGAAGAGTTCTTATCTTGTTTTAGAGCTTTTATAACGTTTTAACGTCTTGTAACATTTTTTTAGATAGTCTAGATATAAATATAATTAACTTTTAGGAAATGTACACCATCCAAAGCCGCGCCGAGGACGCGGTTCGTCTGCTCGAAATGGGCCGGCAAAACGCCCCCGAAAACTCGCCGCTGACGCTTTATTACCCGTTGACGGTCAATTTGGCAAGTTGCATAAGAATTTAGATACTTAATTGAATGAAAAAACGCTGTCCTTTCGCTTAACATAATTTTTAACGGATTTTTATTAAGCCTACTCAGAAATCCCGTAAAATGACGGGTTTTCAGAGCGTAATTTCACAAATTTGGAGATTAAACTTGCTCAAAAGCAATCAACTATTGAAAATCAAAAATTTTTAACGTCTAAAGTTTAATTACCGCGCCAAGATACCCCATTTTCAGGTGAAAATGAAGCTGAACGTTATGGAGGGGCCGGATGATCAGCCACCAGATATTATCAAGAGCATATGCGTGAGTTAATCAAAAGAAGGCATAAATCGGCGTATTAAATAACATTAAAAATATCATGAAATGTCATATACCATTTAGGAAATGCCCCGCACCCACCCGGCCGTCCCTAATTTGCATCTGTTTGCGCGCGGAACCCAGCTGGCGTATTGGCTGTCCAGGGGACAGGTTAGGAAAATTAGAAAAAGCAAAAAGATAGTTTTCGACATTATATGCATGCAACTAATATAGAAAAGTAATTTCTAGTTACATTTTGAAAAAAGGATAAAGTCTTCTGTGTTTAGGCCAAAAGCGCGAAAGGCTTCCTCCGAGACATGCAGCAAGAGTCGCAGGTGTACGCCAATTCCGAGCTGCCGGAAGGTCCGTTCAGAATTTTTATGCTAAATTGAATTATAAAATTAATATGGAATATTAAATTTCATCAAATTTAAGGATTCGTTTGGTGTATGATGGACGTGATTACGATTTTGACTTGTGTCTTCACTGTTGTAAGTATTTTTTTATAGATTTAAAAATCTAAAAAGTTCAAAAATGAAACGTGAGAACAAGTTTTGAAATTGTTCTTCCATGAATTAAACATAAAACAAGAATAAAAAAAGAAAAAAAAATACTTGTTTAAGTCCAACCTCATTTCCAGGCCCATTCCATGACAACCTGTCTTCTTGATAAGGCCCAAAAATACTACGGAATCGCCACAAATCACTTGAAAGCGATGGAGATGAAGCACGCCTCCAAGCCGTACGACGCCAGCACGGCTAGGCTGTTGGAGAAGATGAGGATTGTAAGTCGGAATCGTTAGAAAAAAACACATATTTTTTGTCCACGATGACCACTTTTTGGTAACTTTTTTAAGCTTTACGTGCAATTTTTCTGCTCTATCCAACTACATTATTAAAATATGTTATTAAATGAATTTCATCGAAATTTACATATAAAAAGTTTCTAAAGGAAAATAAATGTAAACAATAAAAAGTTTAAATTCAGATCCTCGACGAGCTACTTTGCCAGATGAACATCATCTCCTGCCAGCCGAAGAAGGCTCTATTAAATGTGGGTCACAAAACATGCCAAAATCAGCTGTTCGAATGGTTTAAATAGTGTTTATTAACAGAATTACTTACAAAAAATGCGAGCTGATTTTTAGCAATAAAAAAATTGAGAATTTAAGCATATTTTGCTTTCAGATCCGCTGCATCCTGGAGATGTCGTCCCGGAACCGTTTCCTAGCTGAGGAATTCTACCCGTTAACTCATTTGTTGCTGGTGAGTCAGTAAAAAAATGCTGAAATATCATTATTTAGGCAAATTACTGTATCTACAACGACGACAACTCGGAGGCGGCCGCCCGCCATTTTAAACTGGCCGTATCGGTAGGCAAAAAAACTTAAAGATCTAGGTCATTTTTTAGGGCGTAAAAGGACAGCAAACCGGGATAATTGCTCATCTACACGCTGCTCTATTCTACTTAAGGACCTGTCGGCTACGAGATTACTACGCTATTGCTGACAAGTGAGTTTAAAGCGAATTTTTCCGGGTTTTTAAAGGGGTCGGGAACCCCGAAAATCGACGGATTCGATCAAGTGGGCCTAGACAGCTACACTCCAACTCTAAAAAACCTGTAAAATTGTACTGAAGCAAGCAGTGGGGCGGAACTTCGCAATCCACACCTACATAGGCATTAAAGGCATTGACTCGGGCGCTGTTGCTCGTTTAAAGGAACTGAGAAGGCATCATTTCATACCCTGCTACTGAATAGGTCGTTCAATTCACGCTCCAAAATACCTATTGTGGAGTAAAATAGAGAAAATACCTACTGGAGTGTGGTGTAGCTGTCGAGACCTAGTCGACGACCGTGATCGGTTCTAGCGCTTTCTAGCTCCTTTAAAGGGGCGTACTGGGAACAATGCCTTTAATAAAACATTTTGAAGGCATTTCTCATACTTCAGAGTTCATCTTCGATGTCTGGAAGGCCAGACCCCCGTGATCGAAATCCTCGGCTACACCCTCTACATGTACCATTCATACTTGTTCAATAGGCAGAATGAATTCAGGTAACTATATAGATTCTAACAAGCTACAGAGCATTACGTCGTCATACCGCGAACGTTTTTAGGAGCCATGTCGTCCACAATCTTGGTGCTACCAAAAAACAAGACTTCTTCCGCTTCCACTCCCTCGTCTTTCCAATGTTTTCAACTTACTTCACTGGAAACCCGCAGAATGTGCATTGTGAGTTACAGGAAAAAGAGAGAGAGAGAGGGTTAGAGAGAGAGAGAGAGAGAGAGAGAGAGAGAGAGTGAGAGAGATGACCTATCGATTTTCAGCAAGTGTCTGCACGCTCGTCTGGTCCAAAAAGATGGTCGACCACGCGCTGCTCCTCTGGACGTATTTGCACATTAAAGGTATATAATTTTATGCTTAAGGCTTCCATAACCCTCTCTTTTTTATACAATTCATAAGTTTATTTAGCTTTATATATATAAAACTTTTGAAGCCATTGATTACAACGTCAATTCCAGATTTCGTCAGCGAGACCGAAACGGTCCAAGGAATTACCCTGAAGGAAACGGTGGAGAGTATTGAGGTAAGTGTTATCTCTCTCCCTCTCTCTCTCTCTCTCTCTCTCTCTCTCTCTCTCTCTCTCTAGCCCTCGCTCTCTCTCTCCTCTACGCTCTTTTATGTAGAAATTTTACATTTTCAGGCCGCCAGTGCAGCTCTCGCGAATTCCAAGGTTGAAGCTCGGACCGATGAGCATCACCAGAAATTGGTGAATGTAAGTAGAACCGTCAAAATAAAATAATAAAATCAATTTTAGTGGTTCGATGGCGACCCGATGAACTTCCTGCCTCGGGAATTGTTGTAACAAAATGAGTACTTAAAAATTGCTATCCTTTTAAAATCCAAAACCTCTATGTTTTGATCTATGCCAAATTTGCGGGTGAATCCAGTCGAGATGCTGATTCTGTTTTTATTTCGATATGTTTCTATTGCACTAGATCTCACTGATGCTGCTTTAAACATAAATATCCGAATTGAGACTAAAGTAAAATTTGTAATTTTTACAAATTAACTCAAACCTCCCCTTAAGAACACAAACAGCATTTTATCAAATTTGCAAGAAAGAAAGGTTTATACAAAGAAAAAGATCAGTACCAACTTTACAACACCGTTTACAAAATTGATGTAAAAACGCATTGAAACGTAATTTTTGCCGAAAATGTATAGAGAAAAGCAAGGAAAATTGATTGAAAAAGTGCATATAATGAATGAAGTGCGGTTTTTGATCTTGGCCTCATATCTTCGAGATGCTGATCTCGATCTGGGCATCGGCCACGGAAGTCCGAGTGGTGGTGCCCTGATTTCCTTCCGATACTTTGTTGCTCGAAGTTTGGCGCCTGGTGGAGGCATTTCCTCCGCTGCTGGTGTACACCTTCGACTCGGGGGCTTTTCGACAACAGATGAAGCGAATGATGGTTTCCCTAAAAGCAAAAATCTATTTTTTTAGAACCGGAATTGTGCATGTAGCACTTGGCAGCACCGGCTGAACGCGTTGCAAACGTCGAGAGAAACATAGAAAGAGTAAGAGAAAGAGCGAGAAAGAGCGAGAGAGATAGAGATAGAGAGAGAGAGAGGGAGAGAGAGAGAAAGAGAGAGAGACGAACTCACCGATAGCAGCGAATAAAGTACATAATCGCCAGTGGTTCCAGGATCGGATCAAACATGACCAGGATGCACATTGGCTCAATGTTCATCGGAATTCCAAATACCGCCGAACCATTAATGCAAGTTAGGGGAAGGTAGTTGCAGAACAATGGGACGAGGAGCTAAATTAGGTGGCATTTAAAAGGACAAGCTGGGGTCACTTTTCAACATTAACTTTTTTTGTAAAAGTACAATTTTTTGATAACTTTAAAAAACCGGAAGCCGGGAATTGCCAACTTTTTTTAGAAGCTTTCGTTGCCTTTAGAAGAGTAGAAAATTCTTGATTCTCACCTGAACAACCAGGGCCTTGAATAGCTCCTTCTGTAGTGCGCGCGTTTTCTGGCTGACGGCTTCCTTGATGCCGAGAAGCTTGAAGATTTGATAGCCAGAGTAGATGATGACGCTCCAGGTAATCGATAAGATTACGATCAGCATCAGCGTCCCGAAATACGCAATCCATAGCGAGCTGTTGGTGGCTGACTATAAAAATCGATCAACATCTGGTTGTGTGTAGGGTGTCGAGGATTTGATGGCGTGTACGGTTAGACCCAACCCCGGATCACAGCGCTGGATTTGGAAATTTTGATATATCGACTCCCTTTTCAGCTACATAGCCGTAAGATATAGCAAAACGTTCGTTAAGGCCTCGCGAAGAAGAAGAAAATTGTTTCAAAACTGAAAAAATTTGGCAAGAAACAAAAATAAGCTTGCTACGTATTTACAGGATCCCATACCGCTGGATCATTTTTCACGACTTTCCTAATTCCTTTAGATTCTCAATTTTTTGCGTTATGATTTCAGGTGCTCGACGCACCCAGAAGCTCTGCCCGATGCAGCTGGTCTCGTTCAGCGGCCGGCCAAAGTTCTCAAAATACACGCGTGACATGTCGAGATAGACGTCAGGCTGGACGGCGCCGAGGGTCAGGTGACTGTTGATTGTCCAGACGCCGCTGAAAAATAATCAAAAGAGAATTATTTATAAGGCGTAATGGATTGAAAATCAACAATAGATAAGCAAACTACAAGGTGCTTCAAAAACTTGAATGATTGTTAGATCCAAAGTTTCAAAAACAATATTTTCAAAAATCACACGGTTCTACACTTTTATGCATCAATTTTTGCCTTCCTGAGCCCTTTAAAAATATTTTTCCGGCTCCTTTGTAATTTTTTTGCCAGTTTTTCACCTCTATTTTCGCAAACTTGATCAAATTTATTGTAGTTATGTAAAAACTGAACTCGAACTTCGCATTTACTAAAAATAAGATTTCGAGACGCCTGTTGCCCCTAGAGACTTTACAAATTAAACTTGATCTCGACGAAACATTCTCCAAAATGCGGTGGTGCAAAAAGTATGGAATCGGAAATCAAAGAACGCGCCTAAATCGCCTTAAAAATAAAAATGAAATCGGCTTATTTAAAAAGATTTTAAATGTAGTTGAAAACTTCAATACAGAGTTTAAAATAAAAGTTGATATCCTAGAAAAGAGGTATTAAAAAATTTCCGTAATAACATACCTAAATACAGCATAAACCAAAAAGCAAACGAGCAAGATCTCCTTCTTGGAGAGCTTTTTGAAGAAGGATTGTCTGAATTTAATTGTAAGAAAAAGATAGATAGGGCTTACTCGTTGGCTACCGTATACCGGAAGACAAATTGGAACATGAGTAGGATAAGTATCTGGCAGAATAAGCAACAATAGACGAGTAGTAAGATGTAGTTTAACAATTTTGAGGTGAAAATTGGTGATGTAACTGCCAATACATAAGTACGACCGGATACGATGGTTGTCTAGAAACTTTAGTTTGGACTTTATTGTACTCTCGTTTTCTCGTTCTCTCGCTCTCTCTTTCTCGTTATCTCTCACTCGCTCTCTCTCTATCTCGCTTTCTCTCTCACTCTCTCGTCTCTAACTTACCGGCACGATCAGAAAATCCACGGTGACATACAACAAGTTGAAGACAGAAAATCCGAGTAGTAAATACGAATATTTCCCAATTACGGTAGACGTCTTCCGGATGATCAGCGAGATGAGCACCAGGTTTAGCACGAAAGCGATGATACACTCGGTGCCGTGGAATTTTCGGAGCTGCTCTTGGGTTAGCATTTCTGAAACTAAATCGAATTTCAACAAGAAAGAGAGAGAGAGCGGGAGAGAGGGAGAGGGAGAGCGCGAGCGGGAGAGAGAGCGCGAGTGAGATAGAGAGAAATAGAGAGAGGGTGTGTGGGTGTTCCAAGGAAAATAAAAGAGGACTTTATATAGAACCTTAAAATCATCCTAAAAATTTGCAGACGATCTCTGAAACTTTGCCTGAAATTTCTCTGAAATGCCAAAAGATTTGGGGAGCCACAGGTGCAGATCAACTTTGCCCCTTCTAGTTTTAACCGGTTGTCTCTTGGGAGTATCAGAAATTTTCGATCCATTACCGCAGAATTTTAAATGACGCAATTTTGGTCGTAAGTAGAGGATAGGAATTATAACAAAGTTTAAAGTAAATATTAGTAACCAGACCGTAGAAATTGTCCAAAAGTAGCAATTGGTTTGTGCATTGATGCATACTACATTCAAGAATTTACGTTATAACACGAAACAAAGCCTGCCGTCACAGCCCCTTTAAAAATCCATTCGCAGCAGTAGGGCAACCCGGACTAAAAATTTTTTTTCCACCAGGAACGGGGCGTGCCGAAAGAAAAAATTAATTGGAAAACCAAGCAAAAACTGCAAAATCCAGCTGTCGCCCCGGGACCAAACTTTCATCCAGCGCTGATGGGCTATTTCTAGATGTTTTCAAAGCTACTTAAAGGCCGTATTCTCACGTATCGGCCGGCTTTTGACCTGTGACTCGTGCTTCAGAATTAGCGTGGGTACTTACTGGGATGCATTAAAAGCGGTGTGAGGTCATCGTACAACCAGGGTACGGTGGCCAGTTTTTAGACGGCCTGAGAAAATTTCCGTGTTTTTTTGGAAAATACGGCGCCGCTTCGATGGAAGTAAATTACGATATCTTCAGGGTAGACAATCAACGCAAAAGGCATTGGATTAGAATCATATTAACTACTTGTTTTGCAGACTTTGGACTATGTGTACTGAAAATTGCGTAAATTGGCTACGGTCTTGTGCGAGAATAGCGTAAAGTTTTGTCTGGGAGAGAGAGAAGAAGTGAGAGGGAGAGTGAGAGAAAGAGAGGGAGAGAGAGAGAGAGAGAGAGAGAGAGAGAGAGAGAGAGAGAGAGAGAGAGAAATAGAAGGAGAGAGATGAGAGCGAAAGTGGATGAGTTTGAGGAGGTAAAAAGTGCGAAAAAAATAAAAAAGAAGAGAGAGAGAGTCTGGCGCGAGAGACAGTGAGAGTTAGAAATAGAGAACGAGATAGAGCGTGAGAGAGAAAATGAGTCAGAGACAGAGAGATAGCTACAGCGAGAGAGAGAGCGAGAGAGAGACAGAAAGAAAAGAGCGAGAGAGCGGGAGAGAGAGAGAGCGAGAGAGACAGCGATAGAGAGCTAAAGTTCGGAAAACTGCTTAGCGACCTAAACCCAAAATTTTGAAGAAGATCAGGCTCAATAACGCCTTTAAAGCCCAACCTCCGAACCCGGCCAAAAACCACCAAAAGTTATTTGTCGAAGACCACCGTCAACTCGCAAAGAATTGCCACTAAATATTTACGGTATTGGCTCGGCCAAGGCCAGGAAAGGGTACTGACAATTTGGCATTTAGGTCGACGCCGCACCTGGGATCGAATAGATTGAAAATACCAGGTGAAAAGCGCTTTTTAGGAAACGCTTCGCCAACCTCGCGGGTCAGGACTGACGCGGATCAGACTGAAGGCAATACAGTATAGCGGGTTCAAGTCTCGGGAAGTACTTTCGAATTTTTTTGGGAAAGATCAGCGCCAAATTCTGCGGAAGCAGGTGAAGTTTTGTAGACATGAGGGCTAAAACACAAGGTTTGTAGACTGTTTTCATCGAGAGAGAGAGAGAGAGAGAGACAGAGAGAGAGATGCAAATGAGAGAGACAAACAGCTACAGCAGATATTGGGGTCCGGAAGTCCTGAATGACTTGCAAGAGCGTGAAAAGTTCTTTGTACATAGCAGCAGAACCGAATAAGGCAAAAAAGTTTATCAACGTTACTCAGGTATCGATACAAAAATTTCCGGTTTTGCCCCGCTGGGCCTTTCTGTAGGTTCGACATCTCCAGCAGCACTAGTCGAGTTGGCCTTGATTTGTTGGGAAAGTCTAGCGTTTTGACTGGAGTACACTTGGCTCCCAGTGACGCCACGGCAACAGAAGATACGGTAGAAGGAGGTCCTGAAGAATTCTTATGAGCGAGAGAGAGAGTGAGAGAGAGTGAGAGAGACTGAATCCAGCTTACCTGTAGCACTTAATAAAGTAAATAATAACGATCGGCTCGATAAAAGGGTCAAGCATGAATAAAAGTCCGGTGAGTTCGAGATCAACGGAAATTCGGAAGATGGCAGAAGCGAAGATGAGGCTCATTGGGAGGTAGTTGAAGAAGAGCGGGATGAGGAGCTGAAAAGGGCGACTTATTTAGCTCAAATTCTCTTAAGCAACAGATTTTAGATAGGAATTTACTTCATTTATGAAAATTCTCGTGCTTTTGGTTAGTGTCTCTTTAAAAAGTGTCGATTTTTTAGAATACCTGTATAACCAAGGCTCGAAACAGCTCCTGCTGCAAGCTTTTCGTCTTTTTGCTGACAATCCTGGCGGTGCTCAACGCCTTGTAGACGTTGTAGCCAGAATATATGATGACCATCCAGATCGAGGCCAACATGCCGATTACCAGAACTGTACCCAGGTAGCCGACCCAGAGCTCCGGATTGAGTTCGGGCTAAAAAAGAACTTTGAAAAGCTAGTCTCTCTCTCGCTCTCTAGCGCTCTCTGTCTTTCTCTGCTCTCTCTTACTCACATCATAACTGATCCCAATAAATCCAGTGTCATTCAGGCTTGAGCTGAATTTGTCTCTATACAAGCTCTCCATCGCAGCATAAACATTACTGTCATGAGGAGTCATACAAAACATGACGTCCAGAGACCAGACAGTACTGTAATCATTATCAAATTACATAGAAATGGGGAATTCGAATACCTATACGCGATAAATATCAAAAAGCTGATCAGCGCCAGCTTAGCCTTTGAGATTTTCCATAAGAAGGAATTTCTGAAAATTGGAATTAAGATGTCGGGCTCTAAGATGAAGCTCATCTCCATCTCTCTCTCTCTCTCTCTCTCTCTCTCTCTCTCTCTGTCTCTCGCTCTCCCTCTCATTATCTTTCTCTCTCTCTTTCTCTCTCTCTCTCTCTCTCTCTCTCTCTCTTCCTCTCTTTCCTCTCTTGTAGCAATGCTTACCGGCAAACTTGAGCGTATCTGTAGACAAACTGGAACATTAATAACACCAGAGTTTGACAGCATAGCACACAATAAAGTATTGTAGGAATGTAATTCAGCCTTGGAGTCGGTAACAGAGCTGATAAATTTACGAGGAGGAAGGTGTGGCCGGAGACGATGTTGGCCTAAAAAACTTGAGCATGACCTTAAGCTCGTTTCAAAAGATATTAAGTGGTTGTCTTAGAAAAAATTAGCTTGGTTTAATTTTTCCAAAGGGAACGACGATCGATGTCGAATTCTGACCACTTTGTTTTTTAAGAATTTTTTCGGTGTGTCCGGCCATTTTAAAGCCGATTTTTGATAGCTTTCTGACGTACCGGAGCGAATAGCAAATCCACCAACACATACACGAGGTTGATAATTGAGAAGCAGAATAAGAGATACGCATATCTTCCGACAACGCTGTGCTTATTTTTGAGAATCAGGAAAATGGCCAGCAAGTTCAACGCCAAGCCGATCGACGAGACGCCGGCGTGAATTTGGCGGATCATGACTTTTGAATACATTTTTCTAAAGTTAGATATTTTCAAAATTCATGTATAAGTACTAAAAATTCACCTAAAATGAGCTGTACCAAATGCAAAATTAGATACAACAAAAAAAAGCAAAAGAATTGTTTAAAAAAGGGAAAAAAAGCTGATATAATCAATTTTTCATCTGAATTTTCGAAAAAATTATAACTGATGTGAAAAATCCAGAGAATTAAATGATGAAAAGTTACGCATATTAGCGGTATTTGTATAGGCCTGGTGGTTACGTAATTGGCGCCAGAAAGTAAATCGAAAAATGACGCATTGGGAATCTTACCGCTTTTATAGCTACAAAACGGGCAAAAATAAAAAGACGCGCCGAAAATATTGGATGTACTTTTGGCTATTGTAATTTAATAGCACAAGCAAAAAGAAATTGCTTATATTGCTAGATTGCTTCGATACCTTGTCTATGAAAACAATTTACGGATTCTGGCTGCCAGCTTGAGGGTGGTGGGGAGGGAAAATTAGTGGCCGATTGGCTTGAAAACCAAATTTGGATCTCCGATAATTCATTTTCACGCGTCAACATCGGACCGTCAGGCTGGCCAATTGAAAGCACAACTTTTACAGGGCCAACCGGAAGCGTAGCTAGGTGTATTCTGTAGTTTGACTGGGCCGGAAATAGGGGTTTCATGCCATTTTTTTGGAAAAGCTCTACAAAATTAGCTTTCACGGCCCTTTGCATAGTTTGCGAGCTACAAAAAATAAATACAAAACCTATACGCTGCAAAAATTGCATGGCTTATACGGAGCATACATAAAAGCTTTAAATACTCTCTTGCTTATTTTAATGATATGCATGGGCTTGTGTCACGTTTTTCCCGGTGTAAAAAATTAATCTCTTCTGGTAGAAAAAAGGTGGTAAAAGTTGATTGTAAAAAACCAGAGTAAAAATAAGCAGAACTATTGAGGAAAAAATTGTGGGATAAAAAAAATTTTGTTTGGGAAGAACGTTCAGATAGAGAAATCTTTGCTTGGGTGGTCTTTGTAGCCTCTTGGACCGTCCCAGGTCTCATAGAAGCACCCGTGTTTCGCAACCAAAAAAAAAAACCCCAAAAATCGGTCAAGATAAATCGGGTTAGCCAAAATTCGCATATCCTGCTTTTCAGAAGGATAGCAAAATCTGATCAAACCATATTTCCCACCCTGAATTTATCGTAGCCCTGGAGAGGAACGTGCCAAAACTTTGGGTAAGAAGCTAGTCAGGGTTCGGAAAATCACACAAAGATACAAAAGATTAACTTCCGAAAAAAAGTAATCGGCTGGTTGTAGTTGAATCACGCTTTCGGCAAGTACGTCTGGATTAAACCAGTGAGAAAGTTCATTTTTCCGAAATATCTGAGCTTAAAAAGAAAAATTAAAGTAAACCATACGAAACGACGATCTCGGACGTTCAAGTTTCGATTAAAAAATGAAGGATGCAAAGCTCTTGACCGCAGCGCGGCCGCTACGCGACCAACCTTGGATACGACCAACCGTCTATTTTGATAATCATTAGGTATCTGCTTGCTCGAATGTAGAGCTCAAGGACTATCCAAAAATCATCACAAAGACGTTGCTCTCTAAAACACACCCGCGAAAATCTGATTTTACGGGTTTCCAAGTACAATCCATTTAATTTTGGCCTCGCCCCGCTCAAGGGAATTCGACTCTCAAAAATTGAGCAACATCTCCACGGCTGGAAAGGTAGGTCTGATCGGTATTCTCTAGGGAATAGATGATGGCAGAAGTGTTGTCGTTAGTTTTTGAATGTACTGCAGCTTTTCTTTACAGTTGTACGATCATTGGAACACAATGGAAAATCTGATGAAGCGAGAGAGTGAGATAAAGAGAGCGCGAGGGAGAGTGAAAGATCGAGAGACAGAGGGAGAGAGAAGGAGAGGAAAAATTGCGGAATATTTTGCCATGACTGTATTTATACCTGTTTGGGCCCCTACTACTATTCAATTAAAATATTTACACGTATCCAATTCCTGAATAGGCCCAATAAGTCCTGCATTTTTTGATTCTTTTGGCAGGTTCTCAATATTTGGCTTGTTTTTACTTTCTAAAATTGCATTTTGCACGTTTTTTGCGAGCCCGGAAGTATGAAAAAATCATAAATATGCTTTATTTACGCGTCCGTAATTTGTACATTAATGGAAGCGGATCGGTGATGGGAGCTCGAAGGCTTTGGCATGGTTTTTGACCAATCGGAAGTGACTTGGCCACGCTTGCAGAGGGCCCAGCGAACCAGTTGTTTCCTAAAGTATTTTTAGTTGGCTAGAATTCTCCACATTAATAGATGCATAAAAACACCAAACATCAGGTAAAAAATTACCTATAACATTTAATAAAATATATTATGACAATCGGCTCCAAAATTGGGTCCAACATGAAGAGGACCGTCATCGGCTCGAGATTTAGGGGAATTCCGAAGATGGCAGACGAAAATACAGAACCCATGGGGAAGTAATTGAACGTCATCGGGATGAGGAGCTGGAAAAAAGAATTTCTCTCTCTCGCCCTCTCTCTCCCTCTCTCGCTCTCTCTCTCGCTCTCTCTCTGTAGCTCTCTCGAGCATTGCTCTCTCTTGTTTCTTTCGTTGTCTCGAGATATCTTGCTTTCTATCGCGTTTACTCTCTCACTCTCTCTCTCCCCCTCTCTCTCGAACGTTGCTCACTCTTGTTTATAGCGTTCCCTCGTGATATCTTGCTTTCTATCGCGTTCCCTCGCTCTCTCGCTCTCTCTCTCTCTATCTCCCCTTCTCTCTCTCTCACCTGTATTATCAGAGCTTGAAACAACTGCTTCTGCAGTCTCCTCGTCTTTTCGCTGACCGCCACTCCCTCATGGAGATTACGGTATATTTTCCATCCACAAAAAACGATCACCCCGCACGTTGCACCCAGAATGGACAGTAGGGTGCATATCCCGATATAGGCAGTCCACAGGGAACCGTTGATTGCCGGCTGGAAATTCGGGGAATTCGGGGGCTTTGTTGTTTTGCTAAGTTGTACCCTACAAAGTCCAAAAAAACTGGGCACGAAAAACATATTCTAAATCTTGGAAATGATTTGTTTCTGGACGGAGGGCCGTCAGACGGAAGGAAAACTTTTCAATGACGCAAACTACCCGTAAACAGTCATACATCGTAGCTCTGGCCAAGAAATCCGGTGTTCGGGATGTTGTCCATTCCCAGGTTGGTGGTGAAAATGTGTCTCATAGCCTGTGACACGTCCTCACCGACGGCTCCCATCGAAAAGTGCGTTGTGGTCGTCCAAGCTATACTGAAAAGTCGAGGATTCTGTTAATGGTTGTGGTACAAGTGAAGAAAGTATATTTTCGGGGGGAAAGTGGCGAAAGGAGAGAGAGAACGGGGGGAGAGAGAAAGAGAGGGAGAGAGAGACAACGAATCAGAGAGATACAGAGTCTTTGTGAGAGAGAAAGAGAGATCGCGAGGATGAGATCGAAAACTTACGTTATACCGATGAAAACCGAGACAGCCAGCGCAATGTTGTTTTTCGATGGTTGCCGAGGTAGCGGATTGTTTCTATTACTGGAGTTAATAATTGATTTCATACAAAGTTCTATTTTCTATTTATTTATAGTTTTTTTAACATGAATTTTTCGTAATTTTTCCTTTTCCTGACTTCAAAAACGGAATTTTTTTTGCTAAAATTGTGCGTATTTTTCGGTTTAGTATCAATACCACTCACCTACAAACCACAGAATATCGATAGACGAATTGGAACATTAACAGGACGAGGGTTTGGCAGAATAAGCTGCAGCATAGAAGTAATGGTAGGTAATTCCAAGTGGGATTCTCGAATTTAGGAGCTGTATCCACAAGGACGAATGTTCTTCCGGATAGCATAATCACCTTAAAAGAATTTTTCAACCACCCTTTTGTTCTAGCTTTCTCCCTCTCTCCCTCTCTCTCTCTCTCTCTCTCTCGTACGCTCTTTCTCATCTTTCTCTCTCTCTCTCTCTCTCTCTCTCTCTCTCTCTCTCTCCCTCTTTTCCGCTCTCTCGCTCTCTCTGTCTAGCTGGCTGTCTCTCTGTCTCTGTCTCGCTCCTGCTCGCTCTCACTCACTCACTCAATCTGTCTCTCTCTCTCTCTCTCACTCTCTCTCTCGCTCTTAACTCACCGGCACAAACATCACATCCGCAATCGCATACACCAAATTACACAGCGAGAAACCGAATAGTAGATAAGAATACTTCCCAACGATTTTATCTGGAGTCCTGATAACCAGTATCATTAGTAGTAGATTCAATAATGCCCCCAGACTGCATTCCACAGTATGAATAATCCGAACCATCGCCGGGGACATTGTTGAGTGAACTGAAGCAGGTGAGGTATCGTTGGAAAACCCGGGGCACAAACTCAAACGGAAAATACAATTCTCTTGATGAACCTGGGAAGCTCGAATCTGGGGTTGCCGCGATGTTTTTTTTTGACGGCTTCGATTCCCCAGGCGACGGTTTGGCAAATTGGGCGAGGGGCCGTGCTTTCGGGCAAAATATATAAAGTTTCAACATTTGTGTTTCGTCTTCCACATAAAAAACTTTTAATCAGTCTAGATTTTATTGTTTCTGAAGTTTTTGCTTAGTGCACAAAATGAGACGAGGTCCGTCAGGAGTACCTCACGCAGGTGAAATGTAGAGTCACTTTTCTCTCATACTTCGACTTAAATTTGAAGATCAATCGGTCAAACCCAAATGAATCCTTCTCATAATCATAGCTTATAAAAAAAATTATTATTTGTGTAGAAAAATAGAATAACTAGCGACCATGAATGTAGCTTTGCTTTAGAAAAACCTTTTGTAGTTTTTTGTAAACACCGATAATGTCATCGGATGCAGAAAAAAACAATAAAAACCAAGGTTTTCGAAGTATTCTGACTTTCTGGATACGTCTATTTCCTAAACTTCAAGAAAAACTCCGACGGGGTGAACGATTTATCAAAAGTTTGATAAAAAATTACTCATAAATTATCAAAACTACTTAAGAATTATCATCAACAGTTCTAAAAGCAATACATCTGTATAAGAGCAACATTACGGGTTTGGTCCTATAATTGTGTGGTTTCCTGGGGTCGCTCGCCGCTAAAAATCGCCCTCTAATTCCGGGTCTAGCGCAGTCGCCGGCGGAAATTAGGTTCAACTTCTGGACTACACGTCTCACCTAAGCCAGTTCATCTATCCATTGATATTTATTTGTTTTGAAAGCTTTCAGACATCGGAAAATTGGTGACGAAGTCTTTTGGACATTGAACATGTATACTTGACTATCTTTTTCATCGGTCTTGGCATGATTTATAGTTTATTCTCCATAAATTCTTTATAATCATTCTGTCTCATATTCCGAGGCGATATATCGAGAGGACCGGCGCTGAAAAATACAGAGTTCCCGCTCAGATTTGTAGAGTGACTTCAGTATGATGGGTGGCTGAGGTAGCTGGCTTCGGGAGGCTGATTTGCCACTGGGTTGAGCCGATTCTCGTATCTCTACCGTAACGCCAGCACATGGCCCAGCGCTTGAACTTGTTTCTGGAAAGTGCGGGTTAGTAGTGGAAGCGTTAGACAGAGAGAGAGAGAGAGAGAGAGAGAGAGAGAGCGAGAAAGAGAAAGAGAGAGAGAGAGAGAGAGAGAGAGAGAGAGAGAGAGAGAAACATAGTGCTAGAGGGAAAGCGATAGAGCGTGAGTGGTAGGGCGAGAGAGAGAGAGAGAGAGAGAGAGAGAGAGAGAGAGAGAGAGAGAGAGAGAGGAGTCTGTTGCATGCAAAAACCATACCTGTAGCACTTAATAAAATATATAATAACAAATGGCTCGAGCAGTGGGTCGACCATAAATAGGACACACATCAGCTCTAGTTTTAGAGGTATTCCGATCATTGCCGAGAAGAAGAGCACTCCCATAGGGGTGTAGTTGAAGAAGAGGGGGATGGTCAGCTGAAAATTACGATACAGACATTTAGGAAAAGAGAGTGAGAGAAAGAGAGAGAGAGATAACGTTTAACGTCCTCCTGTCTCACCTGTATGATCAACGCCTTGAACAGCTCTTTCTGAAGCCGTCTTGTCTTCTCACTGATGACCTTGCTGGAGGCATGCAGTGTCTTGTACACCTTCCACCCCGAGTAGATGATCACCGCCCAGCTGACGGCAAGCATAGCCAGGAGGTTGCATGTGCCGAAATAGGCCACCCACAGGCGGCTGTTCGCGGAGGGCTAAAAGTTTGAATTTAGCACGAAAGAGAAATTCGACAAATTGGAAAATTCAATTTTAGGAAATTTTTATGAAAAGATCTTTCTATGCTGTTTTTAATTACAAAAACCTAAAAATATTTATTGAAGTCGTCTACCCCGGCGGAAGTGTATTTTTTAAAGTTTTGTTGGAGTACTCACATCATAGCTCTGTCCCAAGTATCCAATAGCCGAAAGATTTCCATCAAATTGTCGTTGATAAATCCCTGACATTTCGGCGAAAACGTCTTCATGCACAACTCCCATAGACAAATGAGTATCCAGGGTCCATGCTACTCTGAAAATGTTGGAAAACTTGGGTTATAGAGTACGGTAGCTTACGCAAATGCGACAAAAAGTAGAAAACATAGGGCAGCGCACTTCCGGAAGTCAAGCCGGTTCAGGAAAGAGTTTCTGAAAGAATAATATTGGTTTAGACTCCAAAAATAGAGAGAGAGGGCTAGATAGAGAAAGAGAGCGATGGGGAGAGAAAGAGAGAGAGAGAGAGCGCGACAGCGAAAGAGAGTGCGAGCAAGCTATGAGAACGCTCCTACCAAATTTTCAAGTCACGTGGTAAATTCTTTAGCCTAGAGAGCAAAGAGTACAGTCGCGTACTCACCTAGTCACCATCGCATATCGATATACAAACTGGAACATGAGCAACAGGACGGACTGGCTGAACAGGCAGACATATAGCATTAGAGGTATATAATTAAGGAATGGGTTTTCGAAAAGCGGTGATAAAGTGACGAGCATCCAAGTACGGCCCTCGAGGATCGTGGTCTGGAATTTGGAAGGTGTTTTTGAAAACGCGGTGCAAAGAAGGGACCAAAAATCTATTAATATTAGGAACAGCTGGAATTTGCTGTCACCACGCCTTTAAAACGCTCAAGATCTATGTATCACGTACCGGTACGAAGAAAATGTCCACAACCGTGTATAAAAAGTTGCAGAGTGAGAATGAGAACAGAAGATAAGAATATTTCCCGACGACGCTGTGTGGTGTTTTGGCAATTAGGGTAAGTAGCAGGATATTCAGGATGATTCCGATGGTACAAACGATGGTGTGGGAGTGACGGATGAAAGATTGGAGCGTGATTTCGTGTCCGAGGAGGTCGAGGATCGGCATTATCTGAATTTACGGTTTTGTTCAGTTGTGTCAGAGGGCGAGAGAGAGAGACCGGGAGGGAGATAGAACGAGAAAGAGAGAGAGAGACAGGCCTGATGTAAATTTTAGCCTGAAATAAACTTAACGTAAACCTGAGCTAAGCCTAAGCCTAGCCATAAGCCAAAGCTAAATATTTCGCCAGACAATCTCCGAGATATGTGCTCGCCTAAAAATTTCACCTGCCGTTTTAGTTTTCTCGCGGGTGGTGCGCAAAATATTTTGTGTCCGCCTGGTCCTGTGTATTTTTCTGATTTCCGGTAAAAATAGCAGTGGCCCGAAAATTAGTAAATGACCACCGCGGCAAACGACAGAAAGTTGATGCCGGGGCTAATTTTGAACCCAATTTGCGGGAAGGTGGCGCGCGGAGGCTAGTACATTGTTGATGGTTTTGAGGAGTGACGGTGGTTTGGAATGGGGTCTGAACGAAACGTTGAGGATAGTACGAAATGGTACAACGGACGGTTTGAGAAAACGCAGATTAATTGGAAAGCTTGTTCAAAATATTAACGCTTTTTTAATCATTTTCCTAAGTAAACTAGGTACGCTTTTGCCATATTCGAACGTAGCGTAACGATTTTTGTGGGGAAGTAGAGCTTGCTTTACTTTGCTTGCTAATTTGGGTTGATGCCAGAATGGGGAGAATTCAGCCGCTTTCGATAAAAATGTTTGCCTCGGTTGCATGACTCTAAACAGCGAAAAGTCGAGCGTTTCTTAACCAGCTAACTGCAAACATAATTAACTAAAAAAATGGCAGTTTTGAAGCAGTTGACGGCAAGCGAAAGGACGTCGAAAAGGCTAACTGTGGAATTGGATTTTCTTTGAAGGGTTATGATGGCACGTGAAATCCTTGCGCAAAAATGTTACCGATCTCGGAAAAGCTTTGCAAACCCGCTTTTAATAAAATTTAAGGCAGCTGAAATTGGGCCGCCCACGAAAATGAAAATAGCAATGCCGAGGCTCGGGGTTTCAGTCTTTAGGAAACTACCCCTGGACTGGTTGAACTAGAGGTATAGCCAGACTTGCCGTTAGCAAATTATTTAGTTTTTTCCTATAAGCAATCGCCGCGGCGTTGACCCAATTTCCGGTACAGTTGGGGGTACGGTTCCGGTACAGTCGGAGATAATGGGTGTCGTTCAGGTAACAAACATATGGGCGGTTGCCGAATTGGCCGAAAATCGGGTTAATCGATGATCGTACGCGTAAAGTATTTTCATCCGGAACTTGAGATACGGTTCCGGAACCAAATTTTTGGTTTTGGGAAGAAATAATAATGCAAATTGTCGCTAACACTCTATTATACCGGCTTGTTTGTCCGGAGGAAAACGTAATTTTTTAAATATAATTTTTGTATAGTACTAACTGAAAACTGTAACAATTCGTGAAAATTAAAAGTTTTGTGAAAAACATCTATATTTTGTTGTTTCTTCGACAAATTTTCTAAAATTATATTTGCGGATCGGGCTTAGAAACTAAATAAAAACCAATTCAAAAAACTTAAAAAATTCCTGAAAATGCAAAATGTCGTTGCAAAATATCGAGTTGATACTTTTACTTAAAAGTTCTCTTGTCTTTTTTTGCGGATCTAGATATTGACGATACGACACGATTACAGCAGGTCCCGATCCCTTTAAATCCACCCCAATTCTGGCCGGCATCTTGCCAGGCCCGCCCACTTTCTAATAATACATAGATCAAGTTCTCACCATGTACCCCAAAAACGTGAATATGTGTAAAAAATCTAATCAACGACCAGAAAAAGCATGTGCCCCTCATAAAACAGAATTTTTTTTATGCCCGGATGCGCTTCCTGAATAGCCGTTGCATTGTTGGACCAGGACCAGGGCTTATTTTCCGGTTGACCGCACCTGGGGACCAATTGTGGATTACGGTAGGTGCTGCCGGCCCCCTGGGTAGCTTATGGGCTGCAAAAAGGCCGATAAAATAATATTTAAGGTGCGGCAGAAATTGAAGTAAATAAAATAGGTGATTAAGACTTCGTTGAACTGATTTTAGGCGGTTTTAGGTACTAGACTATTATCGGGGGGGGGCAGTTTTTCGACAGTAATATTTACGGCTTTGTCACAAAACATAAGATTTTTGCCACAAAAAGCCCATGAAAAGTTTCATAAATCATTCCAGCAGTAACAGGTTACAAGCAAAAAAAAATAAAAATTAATTCCTCCCCCGCTAACAGACCAGTACCGTGCTTTAGAGGTAGAAGATCAGAAGTCGTGGCGGCTAGTCGCAATTGCCGCCCACTGCCAAAACAGAAATTATCTCTGAAACTCGCGGATTTAACTCTGAAATTAAATCCGGAAATCGCGGCAAGATGTACCATAGAAAAATTATGCAGACTTTAGATTCCGGATGTAGTAAAACCAATTTTTCACGTAATAAAAACCTCGTAAAAATAGGAAATTCGATTCCGAGATTATAAAATTATAAATCCATTTCAGGCATGGCTAACAACGCGAACCGAAGCAGTGAAAGACCAAAACTCCAGCCAAAAACCATGTAATGCCCGTGAGAAGTTCAAGGCTTTTTCAGGACTACGATGATTTCTCGTGGCGTTTGGGGCATTGTAGCGTAGTGACAAACAGGGATATACCACGCGGTAGGCTGGTATGGGCAAGCTTCCCAGTTTGAATAAATGTAAAACATTGGAAACGGGTTAAGCAGGATCATAGTTTATTAAGCTCGTGAGCCCAAGTTCCCGGGCTTTAGAAAATACGGAAGACTTTACTAACTTGTTACGAAAAATTCAACCTAAATTTTCAGTACAACCTAACCTAAAGAGACCTAGAAACGTAATGAATTTGCCAAAGACCGAAGGCCATACCGAAACCTCCTCGGAACTGTGAAAATCCCACAGGGGTCGCGCCCGTTTTTTGCCGCTTTATTAAGCCCGGAAGTCGCGGGCTCGGCTTCCACGGTGCTCCAAACTCGGTTCCAAAAGTTTTGCAAAGCCAAAAATATTCACTATTCCTGAAATTTTCCTAACATTTGTTTTCTGATTTATGTCTTTTGTATCAATATACTTGTTTATTTTCGCTCTATTCCTTGATTTTTTGCGAATTCAATCCGTACCAATTTAAACATTACAAAGTATGCTCTTTGTTGAGTAATTTCTGGCTGCCTCGCGTGCAAGAAGATTGGGATATCGCGGGTGCAGAGCCCGGGGATGAGACTGTGAGACGTCAAAAGAGCACTGGTCTCTGTGCTTTGTGATCAGTCCGTTCCTAGGGCTGGATATTAGCAGAGAGAAAGAGAAAGAGAGGGGTAGAGAGAGAGAGAGAGAGAGAGAGAGAGAGCGAAGGATAGAGCTAGAGAGCGGTTATTGGCGGGACAGATAGAGAGATTAAAATAAGATCAGGACCCGAGATTCGAAAGTCAGATGCTAATATGACGTATTAGTACAGCTACCGCGCTTTTGGAGATAACAACCCAGGGTTGAAAGCGTGTCTTAGAGTGGCGCGTAGCGGTCGAAGGCCAGTGTCGATACGGGTGTACTCCCAGCTCCTTTAAAGGTGCTATGACAGGCTGGAAAAAACACGCCAATGAGGCGGGTACTGGAGCGTTGGCTTGGCGCCGTCCTAAAATCTTGCCTACGCGTAGCTCCTATATACGTCCTTACTCTACTCGAGCTGTACAGTGGAGTGTGGTGGTCTTCAAAAATGAGTACTCGATCATCCAGTGTACGTGTCCACTTTGTGCGATGGCTGCATAATACGCTTTTAGTTTAATTCTGTCATAAAACATTAGCTTTCGTCCACTACACGATTAACGCTTTATTTTCTGTTATAATTTAACGGTTAAGGTCGCTGCAAAGCTCTATATTGCAAGTGCAAAATATTACGCATCTAAAGTACCGTAACTGATCATTTTTAGGACGTTTCATACCTTGATTCTAGTCTTTTCTCCTCAAATCACAAGACGCCGCGTCCCAGTTCGGTGCACGGCGAACTGTGACGCTACGACCAAAGTCTTTGACATGTGATATTATTTTGAGGGGCAGAAAGAGAGAGAGAGAGAGAGAGAGAGAGAGAGAGAGAGAGAGAGAGAGAGAGAAAGAGAGAGAGGGGAGGGAAAGGTAGAGAGATATATAGCGAGAGAGACAGATGGAGGCAGAGAGGGAGGGAGAGAGAGCAGATTTTGAAGAGAACCTGGAGATGATGATGCTGATTGGGTGAATTGCCTGCTGCAGTGATTAGGGAGGCTATCTGGTGTCAACTCATCCTCAAATCATCGAATGATTAAAGACCCGCCATCGAGGGAATAACCCCGAATTTCCGCGTCCTCTCGTCTGCAGCCGCTATAAAATCGGCCGCTCCGTTCACAGTTCAATCTCGGGTTTTGCGGCGTTTGCACGTGCTTTTCTGGAAAATTTTGTAAAAATCGGCCTAGTTGATTTTGTTTATTTAAATTTGATAGGATGAAAGCAAGACGAGGTCGTTTCCAATTTTTAGTCACTACCTTCTGAAACGTTTCGTTTTCATAATTTTACATTTTTCCACGCTTCTCCACGAGTGTCGTACATTTTCCTAAAAATCAGACTAATTTGGCAATCCCCACCACAAAAAAGATTGTTGGGAAAATTAACGTAAAATTTTTATCGACATTTTGCGTTCAGTACCCTAACGCTAAACTACAGTTTCCACTAGCAATACTCTGTTTTTCATCGGATGTTACTGTACCCACTTTGCCAAATTGCACCGATGGGCTTCCTCATAGTCCTTTTCGTTCCCCGATTTTTCCGTGTTTGGATGCCGTTCAGCGAGCAAAAAGGAACCGACAGGAGAACTGGGCTAGGCAGGTCGGGTGACTTTCATCAGTCAGTATAGAATCTGCTATAGTTATTAGTTTTGTACTATTAAGAACCTTATTCAAGCTTGCATAAATCGGAATCAGCGGTTTTATTGTTTTTGATGTAATTTTTTTCGCGTTATCGTGTTTTTTGCAATGACCCATCTCTTTTGAGAGAGAGGGAGAGAGAGAGGAGGAGCGAGAGAGAGCGAGAGAGAAGGAGAGAGAAACAGAGGGAGAGAGAGAAAGAGATTCATACGCGTAGCTGCAAAACGATAGCTTAATTATGTTTCATCATCTAACACTTACTTATTGCATGTTTTTCCGTGCCGGGCCAGCTGTCAGGCGTTGGCTCGTACAACCACTCGATCATTTCCAAATCGACGAGATTTTTTGCGGGGTAGTCGCTCGGTTATTTCACGTCTCGTCCCCTGCCTTGCCTCTCGCGCATTGGGATATGGCTTTTGGATCGGGACTTCGACCCAGACAATCCATCATCCCCCCGCTCCCACCACCACCACCAAAGCCATCAGCCGAACAGACTTCTTTGGCTTTTCCACCCTCCTGCCCGCTAAAAGATGCCCATGCTTGTCTAGGCGCGCTTTTAGGGGTGCTAGATATCTAAAATGCGACAGTGTGGTCCAATTTCAATTGATAATTCTTAAGGAATATTTTAAACTAATAACATTTTATCATATCGGCATTTTTCCGGCCTTTATTTATTTGCGCCTTAGAAAAACTATTTTTCTATCGTTTTTCTGGCCATCTGTGTCTTTCTCTGACTCTCGCTCTCGCTCTCTCTCGCTCTCTCTCTCTCGCTCTCTCGCTCTGGTTCTCTCTCTTTCTCTTGCTTTCTCTCCCTCTCCCTCCATCTTTCTCTCTATCACTCTCGCTCTCGTCCTCTAATGGATCAACTCGCTGCTAAAAGTAAAAAATCAAATTGATGCTTATAGATCGTTTGAATTGCGATGTAGAATTCACGCTTCACCATTTATATTTTCTATTTAAGCGGGTTCAGGGATCGACATTGAGTGCTATTTTGAGCCTGAGCTTGAGCCGCCCAAAAAATATGTTACTTGGCCTCCTCTTTGGTCTTTAAACGTCACGGCTGGGCCCCTTTGGCCACTGTCTGGCCAAAAACAAATCCGAAAACAACTGGTGACATTTTGTGTCGAGGGGCAAAGGGCAAAAATGGAACCGCCGAGATGCCGGCTTTGCCCTTCGTTTTCCAACCTATCTTTATCTCTCGTTCCGTTGCCAATGAGTTGAAATTTTATCCTTTGTCATACCTGAATTTATATTCTATTGATTTGGAGAATATCTTGGGAAATATCGTAATTTTTCCTTCAGATTTCCTTTGAAATTAGACCCGCAACTTTTTCGTGTGGCTAAGCTTTATTTAACGTGATTTTTTTAATTTAGCGTACATTTTCCATTAAGTCCGATTTTACACTTTATAATTAGTACTATAATCTATTTTTAAAGTATATTTCACCAAATTTTGTAAAATGGGTCGAGCAAGACAACCGGCGCCGACGACGTGGAGGAATATTGCAGCGTTTTGGTGCGTTTCAAATTTTTTTTGGAAATCAAGGCTGAAAAACCTTTCGAATTGTATTAAATTAAATAAAATTATACATATTTCAGGCTGTTCGGCCTCTGTAATAATTATGGCTACGTAATTATGCTGAGCGCCGCCGACGACATTATTCACAAACAAGCCGAAGGGGTGCCGTTCAATAAGAAGTGTATGGTAATAATTGATTGTCTAAAGCTTTTATGCTATCAATTAAAATATTAGAATTTTACCATCGATTAAAACATGCTTAAAAGTGTTGCCCAAACCTAATACAACATTTTTAGGAAGAAATCGAAACACGGTCTTGCCATGGCCGTGCTTCGACAGGCGCCATTTTGTTGGCTGAAATTTTGCCGATTCTCGTCATTAAAATCGTGATGCCATTTTTCTGCCACAAGATACCTTACGGGTAAGTTGTCTTGACTATCAAAAAACCCATTATATCTTCTAGATTCCGACACTTTACTGTGGTCGCGCTTCAATTTTCTGCCTACCTCGTCGTGGCCTATGCGACGAGTTTTGAAATGGCTATTTTTGGTAAGTGCATGTATAGGTCCGCGAGAGAGAGAGAGAGAGAGAGAGAGAATCGTGAGAGAGAGAGAGAGAGAGAATCGTGAGAGAGAACGAAGGATAATTCTAAAGCAAAATTCTAGGAGTCGCCATGGCAGCTGTCGGGTCCGGAATTGGAGAAATTACATATCTATCGTTATCGTCTCACTTTCCGATTTCTACAATAGCTGCTTGGTCTTCTGGAACTGGAGGTGCAGGAATTGTTGGTACGTCCAATTTCACCGTGATTTCCATTATACTCTAAAAAACACCCTGTATTTCCGTTATTTTTGGCTTCAGAGATGCCATTAATTCGTTTCGCTTTTTCGGACTACTGATAAACTCTTATTGAGAATGTACTTTCAGGCTCCTTTGCCTATGCAGCCCTGACGGAGCCTCAACTTGGAGGTCTGACACCACGGATGACGATGCTGATCATGCTGGTAAGTAGTTCCTAGATATTTTTTTGATGTGAA
Source organism: Mesorhabditis spiculigera (assembly GCA_958295435.1). Classification (NCBI taxonomy): domain Eukaryota; kingdom Metazoa; phylum Nematoda; class Chromadorea; order Rhabditida; family Rhabditidae; genus Mesorhabditis; species Mesorhabditis spiculigera. Next base: position 118,677 of record CATQJA010000856.1, read on the forward strand.
ATGATCCTGCAAATTTTGTAGAATTATTTGTGAAGGCAAAGTTTTCAAGAAAAATTCCTAAAAGGAACAAATAAACTGCAAAAATTCGTTTTGAGACAATTCCCGTGGCGTTCGCCGTCGCCTACTGGGTCGTGCTACAATTCCCGAAGACGGTATACTCACCGGGATGCACGCCTTCTTCTTGGTTGGTGCCAGAGGTAACTAAGATTTTTTGGTTTTTGGTGGGCTTTGTGAGCTAGTGCGATTTTCGCTTTTTTCTAGGACATCGGGCGACGGGAAAAGCGCATGTCAGCGTGCTGCACAGAAATTCGGGAAGTCCTGAACGCACAGCCTTTGCTAGGTAAGAAAATGGGGTTAAATTTTATTAGGATCATGTTTCAGAAGCCGGCGACGAGTCCCATCTCGCGTCCCAGCGGAGTCTGACCTTTGGAGACCGAGTGAACTTGATAAAACCCTTGCTCAAATTTATGGTGCCACTGATGCTCGTCTACTTTGGAGAGTATCTGATCAATCAGGGATTGGTAAGTAGAAAATTCGAAGACATCCAAGTCGATTTCAGACTCAACTCGTCTACTTCAACTGCGCAAATGGGTTAGGGTTGTCGAAAGGCAGTCAATATCGATGGTATCAGGTGAATTTTTTAATACGGGTAACCCTTACGCTTATTACGTAGTAAAATGCTCTAGAAAATATAGAAAGAACCTAGAAAGTACATTAAGCGCCAATTGACGCTTATTTCTTGCAGGTTCTCTACCAAGTGGGGGTCTTCATCTCACGGTCATCAGTTCGGTTCATCGAGCTCCCACAAAAAGTGCTCTATCTGCTTCCGATTTTACAGGCAAGATCGCTGATTGAAGTAATAGAAGATCGACGCTATATTGATATGTCATGGAAATTATTTATACGTTGAAACTCCTTTTTTAGTTAGCAAACGCCGTACTTTTCTACATCGAGGCGAGGTACGCCTTCGTGCCGCACATCTGGATAGTGTTCGCCGTCATCCTGATGGAGGGGTTGTACGGCGGGTCCAGCTACGTGAACACATTCAATCATATACATAAAAATGTTAGTTTTGATACATTTTTGAATAGAATTTTAACGTATTAAAAGTTATGAGCATCATAGACAAATTCAAGACCATTTTTGCGTCCCAAAATTGATTTTTTTTTAAGATGGACGGATTTTTAAAAACCATTTGAGTGGTCCGCGTTTGACCAATTCTCTTATTTACAATATTTTTATTCCGATTTTTGATTAGCTACAGTAAAAGCCTTTGATTTGAATTCCCACGGGGGTGAGCGCATTTTTGCACCTTTGGCTTTTTGGTCGGTAGTAGGTATTAGTTGTAAGAGAAGAAAACATGTTTTGAAAGCCTTGATTTAGAAGTGAAACAGTTAGACAATGGCCATTAAAAATTTAAAAAATTAAAAACATGTTTTCAGGTACCAGTGGACGTTCGGGAATACTCACTTTCCATCGCCTCGCTCGCCGACTCGATCGGTATCGTCGGGGCTGCATTCACCGGTATTTTGGTGGGGTTTTGGCTTGTTTTAACAATATTAAATTAGCATACATCTTCAAAACTATAAAACATCAATGAGATATAATTTATAGAAACTTAGACCAATTATCATCATCGCCACGCAGATTTTTTTAAATCTAGCCTTTGTTTTGGTTTTTAAGTTTCCACCTAATTTATTGACATTTTTTCCTAATCTAATAATAATTTTGTAAAATTTTTAAACGCCTTTTAATACCTATTAGCCAAACTCATAGACATTCGCGCTAAATCCTGTTATTTTGCTCTCCCAACTCCATTTAATGTCTGGTCACCACAGGCCTGCGTAGTGTTTTGAATCCGATTACGCGATGTAATGCGTATTAAAACTGGATTATTTCCGCAAAAGATCATTAGCCGCTAGTTTGAATGGTCACACGACCACCACGTTATCCAAAATCCGGCTGATAACCGAGTTCTTTTCGAGTTTGAGTAATGCCCGTATCTCCAGCGTCAATCCTGTAATTTTCAAATGCCACCCACACCTGAATTTCCTACTTCCAGGGCTGGAATTAGCCCAAAATACGAGGCCTGACCAATTGACTTTTGGACCGGGAAATGCACCTGATGTCTTGGTGTAGGAAAGAAATTGCGGGGTCAAGTTATCTAAAGATTATTCCTGGGAATGTTAGAATTTTTTATGAGACTGGAAAACCTAGATTTTGTCGAATTTTGAAGCCTAAGCCCAAGCCGAAGCGGAACCCGAGCCCATGCCTAAGCCCAAGCTAAGCTTAAGCTAAGCTAAGCTTAAGCTAAGCTTAAGCTAAGCCTAAGCTAAGCCTATACCAAATCCCAATCCTAAACGGAAGCGACGTCTATACTTAACTTGTGGCCTGCTTAAGCCCATACCTCGGCCAGACTGAAGTCTAAGCCCAAGTCCAAGCATAAGGCTAAGCCTAAGCCTAAGCTCAAGCAAAAAGCACAAACATAACTAAGCCTAAGCAGATACCTAAGCTTATGCCTAAACTAAGCTTAAGCTAAGACTAAGCTGAACCTAAGCTAAGCCTAAGCTAAGCCTAAGCTAAGCCTAAGCTAAGCCTAAGCTAAGCCTAAGCTAAGCCTAAGCTAAGCCTAAGCTGAGTCTAAGGTAAGCCTAAGCTAAGCCTAAGTTAAACCTAAGCTGAGTCTAAGCTGAGTCTGAGGTAATCCGAAGCTAAGCCTAAGCCCACGCCCACTCCTTGTTAGTAGCATCTGTAAATTCTCATTTTCCAGACTCCCGAGAATTCTAGATAAAAACTTTTTTTGGTCGGCTGACGCATGATTTTCTGATATTTCTCTGAATATTCACCTGGCGGCGGTCAGCTAGAGACTTTTGGGAGCTCTTATAAAATAAGATTTTTCACAGTTTCCCTTATCAATGAAAACCCTTTATGACCATAAAATCTTTCAGAAAAATTTGCAAATTCATGAAAAGGAAAACAAAATTCATAAAAATACAACATTTTATCGAAGATTTTCAGCTCCACAACAACATCTGCGACCAGCTCGGGTAACAGAAGCCTAGTGCCGGGATTTTATGTGCATTTTTCTCTGATTTTATATCATACACTTTATTAAGTAGTCGAAATTAAAGATTTATAAGTTGTAAAAACACAATGTTAAAATCACTAGAAATAAAATTTGTATCTTTTTATTTTTGGTTAAATATTGGGTCTTCTAAAAGAAATTACGGTTGTCTAGTTTGTTTTTGCGAAACTTTTTCTTTTTTTGACTTCTCCTTGTTTTCAAATAACTCATCTACTGCATTTGTAGTTTTTTACAATTTTCTGCGATTTATGTTTTTTATTTTTAATGTATTTTGTATTTCCATGACGAACCGAACCCATTATAGCAATTTGTGAATTTCGGTGATTCGTTGCAGAGTGTATTCGCCGAGGGAATAAAGCGTGTATTTTTGCCGTTCTTTAATTCTACAGTATGCTATTTTATCCACTCAACGGCGGACAGTGGTATTTATTTACGGCAATATTTTATGACGGCACGATATTGGAGGTTGGTTGGAAATACGCGTCGTAATCAGATAAGCGTCAAATGGATCGATTTTGGAAAATCTAAAAAGTTATAAAAGATAAGCCACAAAATAAACAAAGCTACAAACTACACCATTTGTAGCTTTTGAAAATCTAAGGGTTATAAAAGATAAGCTAAAAAATACACAAAGCTACAAACTACGATCCAATAATCCTATGAACTACAAACAGACAAAACCACAAAATACAAACCGCAAAACTACAAAATACAAACTGGTAAAACTACAAACTACAATCCAACAAAACTAAAAGCTATAAACTACAAAACGGGTAAAACTACAAACTAGAAGCTGGTAAAGCTACAGACCGAAATTCACAAAGCTACAAACTGCAAAACTGGCCAAACTACAACCTGACAGACTGTCTGTAGTCTGACAAGACTACAGACTGCAAACTGGCAAAACTATAACTTTTATAAAACCTTTTAGCAATCCGAATTCGGACGGCGTATCATCACTACAGTATGCGTTCTTGAGTACGCTCTACACCTGGCAACGGTCTTAATAAACGCCATATTTATCGTATCGATTTCACGCACCGTCCGCTTCCACCAAAATTTCCGAAAAATAATGCTATTTGCGACCGGGTGCCTATTTTTACATCCAATTTCTCGATTTCTGCAGGCGCCATACCAATTTGGATTTATCTCGGCTGGAGGTGAGTTTTTAGCTCGGAAATACCTAGAATTTCCTTTCTGGTTCAGGTTTCTTTTATTTTTAAAATAAAACAACATAAAATAAATTATCATGGTCCCCAAAAAAATATTTTTTGACTGTGTAATTTAGCAAATGAAGATTCAGAAATCCGAGATTTTATTAGGTCATTTTTATTGAATTTTCACATCAAAATTTCAATGCAATGTTTAGAATACCTCATCCTCGACGTCTTAATGTTTATTTTTGCATTTTTGAGAGTATTTTCCTCTGTCGCAATTGGATATACGGTATTGATGATTGTGGGAGAACGGTAAAGGTTCAAAAATTTTTTTGACTGGAAACTTAATCGTTTGCATCGTTGGCAAATACTAAAAAAAAATTAAGAAACCTTTGAATAGAAAAACTTACAATTGTTGTAGGATTATTGCCACTCGCCGGATCAAAAACTACGAGAGAATACGCAAAACAACAATTGCCAATTGGATTATTTCGTTTACATCCGTGTCGGCCGTCTCCATCTGTCTCATCGGGATTTTTTGTATGAAATTATACCGTTTATCCGCTAAAATAAGTTCCAGTAAGCTCCTACTGCCGTCAGGAAATCGTCTACTACTGTATTCCGCCCTATTTTTGCTTTATTATGGGATTTTTCTCGGTAATCTTTATAGAAAAAACCAGGGTTGAGAAGCCGCTTCGCGACTTTTCAACCCTGGCCCCGTCTTACCCCCGATAGTTCGTCACTTTGCATAAACACCTGAATTCCTGCGCAGAAAAATGAAAAGCGCGTCCTCTCCCCATTATATAGGCTCCCCCACTTCCGGTGCATGCTAATTGATTCCTAACAAAGAGGCCGAGCGAGATTTTCACAAAAACATAATTTTAATATCGAAAACAGCTGATTTTTAAAAATCTCATATGTGTGCAGTCGTGTCATGACCATTACGCACCTAATGACGTATCATACGTACTTTTAACTTCCTCTCCTATTGAGATACGACTGGAACATACGGACGGAAATTGCATGCAAATGCACACACACACACACACACACACAAACACTATTTTTTTATATATAGTAGGATGTAAGCAAAAATTTTAGATGCACTTCTACCTCACTTATACAAATTCGAAGATCGTCGAGAAGATGAGCAATGGAAAAGGGAGCGCCAAGGGATACCAGTTATCTATGCGATACCAGATTGAGGAGAATTTGAGGTCACTGAAGGTACGGAAGAGAGACTTTCGGAGGGCCAAATGTACCATTAGTGTGATGTTGGTTTCCGCCTGATAACGCTGTCCCCCCGCGTCAATGGAAGTTGGGTGTAGCCGATCGTCCGCTTAATTTTTAACATCTACGATTTATTCTTTTGCATTTTTCGAAATTCTATAACGTTCAAGCGTTAGTTCTAAAAACTCATTCTCCAGTTATCTTAATACTTCCTAGAAGCAATACCCTATATTTTTAGCTACTTCGCTACTTCGTGGCCTGGTCCGTTGTCGTGAACATTGTGTTGATGGGCTGGGTGGGCTGGCCGTTACTTGCCTTTAATGAGAATGAGCTGGATTCTCAAGTCATGATGACATGCCTCGAGTTGCTGAACGCATGGTGATACTTTAATAATAATAAAAAAAACTTTAATTTTTAGTGCAATTTTTGCTTTTACTCCTATTAGCCTGCTCACCGTCGCCGAGTGGCGATATCAATTTTTGATGCTATTGGGCAAGTGAGTAATTTTTGAGAACCAGAACCACCCTGGATAATTTTCACGATTTTTAGGGTTTTTCATTTAATGATTGAATCAGTTTTAATAGATAAAAATGTCAACTTCAAGACTGAATTTAAGGTTTTTCAGGAGACAAACCACCCGCCCTCAGGATATGACGGTATCAGTCGTAGAAAAACACGGCCAAAACGACGCGTATTTTGCTTATTATCGAAAGGAGTGGGAAATTTAATAAAGCTATGCCGAGCAGTTGAAATTTTAAGGAACTCTGAAGTACGAGAGTCGACCCCTGCCGTTGGCTAGGTCTTGACAACTCTCAGGGTCAAGCATCTAAATGCAATTTTAAAGGCACGGGGAAGGCATGACTGCTAACTTTTTCGAACAAGATATGCAACGCACGCGCACGCAACCGAATTTTTCATTGCATAATGGATTAGAACAGCTTTCCGACGCGTCGCGTGTCGCGGCACGAAAATGCATACACTGCTAAATGAATAGGAACGAAAAACGCAAAAATTGAGATGAATAGCTTTATCGTATGATTTCGATAAAAAAGGGAATTTCGATAAAGTCAAATTGCGACAAAATCAAATTTCGAAAAAATAGGTTTCGGAAAAAACGAATTTACAACATAAAATTTTGACATACCGAGCTCGACAAAATGTGCTTTGAAAAAATGAATGTCAGCAAAAAAAATTTTAAAATATAGTTGACAAATCAGTGTCTAGGATTACACAGCAATTTGCCGCTGCTGAACTTTAACAAATAAGTCATTAGTTAGCTGCGCATGGCTTAATTGTAAATTTCGAACCTTCAGCTTTTATGGAGCCTTTTCTCTTAATTCGATTTATTAATTTAATCCCTTCGTTTCCTACTTTACAATAATAATTTGATGCCTTGAAAATCTCCCTTTCGCAGGCCAAGACACTTTTTCATTTTGGTCAAGTACAGCAAAAATTCACAGTAACCCATAATTATTGGCATTTAGCTATAGCCGATGGGGTACTGGTTTGAGACTCTTACTCGTATACAACGTATACTCGTAAATGGTAGCCCGCTCCCACAATCAAAATGCATTCGTGATCTGGGTGTCCTGCTATGCGATGACTTCAGCTGCTCGCCAAATGTGGTAGAGGTGACGAAAAAAGCAGCTCGCTGCTCCTTTCTTATTTTCAAAATTTTTCGTAGTAAAATTCCAAATTTGTATATAAAAGCATTTCTAGTTTATATCAGGCCTATAATCGAATATGCCTCAGTAGTTTCATCCCCTTGGCTCAGAAAAGATCAGATTGCTCTAGAATCAATTCAGAAAGACTTCGCTCGACGTGTATGCTACCGGTGCCAAGTCCCGTACGTCTCCTATCGTTCGGCATGCACTCAATTCAATCTCGTACCATTGAACAATAGGAGGCTGACCGCGGATTTTCTTTTTCTATTTAACCTCCACAAGATTCCTTCTAATATTTCTGAAAATACTTTCTTCTCTGCTGCCCCTTCTCGAACCCGTGGACTTAAAACCAAAATTAGTCCTATTCTGGCTCCAAAAACCTCTGTGTCAAAAGCTTTCTTCTCCACTCGCGTAGCTGCTCTCTGGAATTCTTTTCCCCAAACTGCCATTGACAGCCCGTCTAAGAAAGCCTTCAAAAATCATCTTTCCCGCCTTATCCCCGTCTCCTATCTACTGTGATCGTGTTCTCATCAATCTAGTCTCCTATTCCATTCCCCTCTTCCAAATCTTCAAATCTTATTAATCCTAATTTCCCTTTATTTATCTATCCCCTCCATCACCCTATTTACGCTCGATTCCTCATACTGTAAGCGTTGACTTTGTTAACCTTGTGTGAGAATAAATAAATAAATAAATAAAAATAAATACAATTTCTGACATTTACTACGCTGCTATTAAGAAAATATAGGCTACATTTTGGAACAAACAGTCAATTTTGCAAATTTTAGAAGCGTGAGAAGCATAAAATTTTAAAAACGGTCCACAAATGGTCTCCGCTAGCTTGCCAATAATCTTTAATTGAGAAAAATCTTTGACGTTTTAATTACAACAATTTTTTGCTTAAATAACTCCCTAAAACCCAAAATTTTAGCCTTCAAAATTCCAAACCGTTTGAAAGCTCAAAAAGCTTACGGAAGTTCAACTTAACAAAATCTCTATGTTTTGCTCCAGGTTTAATTAAGCTAATTTCTCTGCAATTTCGTCAAGTGCATCATGCGTTCTTGAAAATTACCGCCTTACCGCGATTGAAATTTGCGGTTCGCCTACGTTTTTTGTTCACTATTTTTGATGGGCGGCTACGGTACTTGCGTTTTTGCTTCAAATTGGTGGTTTTAGACGAACACTGCAGTAGTGAAATTTCAAGTTTCATCAGGTGATATGGATTTTCAAAGTTTATTGCATTCACTCTATCGCTCTCTAGCGCTCTCCTTCTTTCTCTCTCCCTCCCTCTCTCTCTCCCCCTCTCTCTCTCTCGCTCTCTCTCGATTTCCCTCTCTCGCTATCTCTCGCCCTCACTATTTATCACTCTAGCTATCTCTCACACACATTCTCTCTCTCTCTCTCTCTCTCTCTCTCTCTCTCTTCTAAAAATCTTCGCAAGCCTAGCCTAAGTATGAATAGAGCGTTCATTTAGCTTCACCTACCATTTCTTCGATTTCCCTCTCTCGCTATCTCTCGCTCTCATCTTTTCTCACTCTAGCTATCTCTCACACACACATTCTCTCTCACTTTCTCTTTCTCTTTCTTTCTCTCTCTCTCTCTCTCACCTTCTTTTTCTATCACTTTAGGTCCCACACTTTCTCTCACGCTATTTCACTCTCTCACTCCCACTCTCTCACTCTCCCCCATTCTATCTCTCCCTCTCTCTCGCTCTCTCGATCTCTCTCTATCCCTCCCTTTCTTTAAATCCAAAGAACAGTCGTTTTTCCAAGCGGTTTCTCCTGCCCGGAACTGACTTTCGACACGGACATCGTGTTTACTTTCCCATGGTACCGATTCGTACACATCCTTTGGTTTTTATCCCACGGCTGAGAGCTTAATTCGCAAAAAGCAAACTTTCTCCGAGTCATTTAGCAAGAATTGGAACTCTTCGGTCCAGCTTTCCTAAAGGAGCGCAGCAAAACGATTGTCCTGCAAACGACTCCAAAATTCAGCCTTTACCGGGCAAACAGTCTCAAGGCTTTTTAAATATCCGTTTTCGGTAGTTTGCCACATAAAAAGCTGTGTGATTTTTGAAGAGTAGCTCCTTTCGGGTCGTATGCACCCACCGTCTGATTTTTCATGGTGATCCTTTCAGAAATTAGACGAGGGCGGAGTTGAGTCCTATAAATCCGGGCCCCAGGGATTTAGAAAATAGCCACAGGACGTGATATCCAACAAGCCCCGTGATCCCTTTGCCTGAATGTGCCGATTTTGGAAGTACAGATGGTCATGAATTTAATTATTTTTACTTTTGGAAATTTCAATAACGAATTTTACATTCATCGACACAGACGCGAATACCGACACCGAAATTCGTTGTAGAGTTCCATTAGTAGCTTATCGTAATTATTGCAACCCTTGCATTCATGTTTTTTTGTCATCATTTTACGTGTCTTAACCAAAATTATCTAAGTCTTAGAAAATGTCCACAACAACCGCCGAAGATCCACTTTGCGCCGCCGTCGCTAAACTAACTTTCGGGACATGGTAAGTGAGAATAAAATTGAATCCTGAATAGACGACGTAAAAGATCCTTAAATTCTGATAACATGAATAGGAGGGTAATTAATAAACTTAAATACAGTGTGTGTGTCAAAACGATAGAGCCACCTCTTTGAACGCTATTATCTCGGCCCTCGTCGCGTTTGACGCCAAGCCAGCTAGCAGGTCTTGTAGTGCTCGAAAAGGCGCATTTTTCCATCTACTTGAAGTTTTTTAAAAATCGAGCACGCGATTTTTATAAGGAAAAGAACAAATAGAGCCAGAAAACCGAAGTGTCAAAACGATAGAGCCACACTTTACATATCATTAGCATCAGGTTTGAGCTTGCAAACTACATGCTAATTGCTAATACGAAGTGCAAATCTATGCAGATTGGCATCACCCTGGAAAATCCGGAGGTCAAAAATGGAAAGTCACTTTAATGTTCATTAGCATGTGGTTTGCAAGCTCGAACCTGATGCTAATAATATGTAAAGTGTGGCTCTATCATTTTGACACTTCGGTTTTCTGGCTCTATTTGTTCTTTTCCTTATAAAAATCGCGTGCTCTATTTTTGCAAAACTTCAAGTAGATGGAAAAATGCGCCTTTTCGAGCACTACAAGACCTGCTAGCTGGCTTGGCGTCAAACGCGACGAGGGCCGAGATAATAGCGTTCAAAGAGGTGGCTCTATCGTTTTGACTAGAGTGAGGGAGGCCTAGGCTAAAGCCTAGGCTTGCCTAGGCTTCCTCACGCTTTTTTAATTTGCATCGCCTGGGCTGAGCCTGGGCTATGCAAAGTACGCCTGACCTCTAATTAGTCAGGCTTTATCTGGAAATTTTATGTAAAGTCGTATAATATTCAATGTTTTGCCGAACCAATAAGGATTTTTTTGAAACTTCCGGGGGGTCCAGAGAGCTCTATTGGGTCCAAGAATATTTTACAAAGTTAGGGTACTGTTTTTGACAAACCTTACGGCACGATACGTTAATAGCACGCGGATACACAAAAGCTAAGAATCGGATCAAACGGGCGGGGGATGCAATTGCCTCTCCTGATATCCTGCCTATATGTTTCCCACCTTCGGCATCCTTGTAATTTGTTATTGTGGCAAAAGCTACCAACGTTTTAGATGCAGTAACCAGATTAACATGTTTTTACGCATTGCATAAAAAGCCTGCGTAAATCCTTAGGCTTCCGCCAGGCGTCGGCAGGCGCGGAAATGCAATTCGGCCCAAGAAAGCCTGAGGAGGCCTGCCGCTCCCTCACTCTAGTTTTGACACACACTGTAGGAGCGATATTTTATATTTCCAGGTACATCTGGCAGACCATCTTCAAAGCCGCCCTCAGCTCGGGTACCGTACTTTTTGTGGCATATATGTTTGCGCGGAAACTGATCTGGATCCATAATGAAGTGCATGTGAGTTCAGTCAGAGATCTTAAATTTAATCGCGTACATCTTCAAAGCGTAATCGAATAATTTTTCAGAGCCTAATCGGCTTCAAATTGCTCATCGTCGCCATCTACGCGCTGATAAATGCGATTACACATGTGGGTTTGAAATTTTTGTACAAATTAATTTTCTAATAAGTGCTGTCTTTTTCTAAGCTAACACTATTTTTTAAACATAAAAAGTAAAAAAATATTTGTTAAAAATTCTGCAATAATACCTTTAAAAAATTTGCCTGATCGCGTCCGGCAAGTTTGCAGAGATTCTTGAAGCCTTTGTAGCGATTCAGAACTATTTGCAGAAATTAAGAAACATAAATTTTAGCATATTTACAACTTCTTGAAACCAAAATTATATTCTTTTTTGGAACCAGTAATTTATTGTTTCAATTTCAGTGGCAACCCATCATCCTACGATTTCTATCACGCGATCCTTGCACACTGGTATTAAGCAGTCACTCATGCCTTGTTTATAAAATTATACAGGTGAGCTTTTAAATAATTAACCTTCATTAAAAATATGCATTTATGATTTATGCAAAAGCCAAAAGTAAAATTATGTTTCTAAAGGTAGCTTCAAACTTAAATTTAATAACTTTATATCTAAAAATCATGAAAATGTATATAACTCGTATACTTCATTGTGATTTATTTATTAATATTACCTATTTTTAGGGCTGCTGCATGTTCTCAATGTCTAGCACGATTCTACTCTTGTTATTCGAGCGCTCCTTGGCTATTCACCCCAGTATTACCGAAAAATTTTGCCACCGACTGACGCGGCTATTTGTGACCTTTGAGGTACGATCTTTAATTTTTTTGGCATTTATTTATAGCAATCAAATTTCAGATCTGTTTCTACGTGTACATTGCCGTCGGGTATAATAATGCCGAATACGGGCATAACCTGAGTATATTGCATTGTCTGCAGGAAACTATGGTAGGTGATGACGAACATAATTTAATTTGCTTCCAAAATAAAGTCGGAATGTTGTGCAACTTAACGTACTCATTGAGTAACTGAGTCCGGATTTTCCTTTTGACGCGCAGCGGCTGCGTATTGTTGCGTAACGAGCGCGTTGCGTACCGTTGCATCGTGTAGCGTTGCGTAGTGAAGGGCAGTGTAGCGTAGTGTTTTCAACTACCGCGTAGCGGCACCCAACGGCCTGGCGACAACTGCCCGCTTCCATCCATGCGCAAAAATTATATAGCTGTGTTTTTAGTATACCGAACCCTTCATTAACGACCTCAACCTGGTGGTCATTTGCATCGACGTGCCGACAATGTTCTACGGGTTATTATTCAAATTTTTTTGCGAGTACCGGTTGAAAAAGTGGGTTTCTTAATATTCGGTAGCTCCGGGATTTTTTAATCGTTTACACGGGGGGGGGGGGTGGGGCAGATAACCAGGGGCACTCGTTTCACTGGTGAGCTTACATAGGGCAAAAAAAGATAGAATCGAAGTATAATCGATCAGGTCTGACTAATTCGACTATGCTGATTCCAATTCCGTCAAGAAATCGAGAAAATTTGGCTAAAAAACCAAGAAATAAGCGAAAACCCGTATTTTCATTGAAAAAGACGTATTTACAGGCCTTTTGTCTTACCAGTGAAACGAGTGCCTCTGGTGGTATGCCCCCCCCCGTATATTTTCATGTTCTTGATGCAAAATCGGTAGTGAACCAATAAAATCCAAGTTTCAGGCGAAACCGCCGCAGTCTACAGCACACCTACCGGATACGATATTCCCTCCTCGTCGTCAATTCATTTCTACCCGTCATTTTCTTCCACTGCCTGGTGATAGCTTTTCAAAATATCATCTACTTTGCGTGGCCCTGGTATGCCGGTGCGGTGACGGATTATGTGGAGATGAAGAATATTGATGGGTTGACATATGTGAGTTTTTAACCAGCTTTTTACGCAAATTTTTGAAACTTAAGGTTACCGTAGCTGCTTTTAAATTTTAAGATATTTAATGAACTAGATGTTTTCCAGATAACACCTTATTACATCGTGGTGATGCCGATTATGTATCGAGTAGCGTTGCAGAGATTGCGTGAAAGGTATGAACTCATGAATGTATTACAGTAGCTAGCTCTGTAAATATACAATAGGATTGCATACCTCAATAAAATCATGAAAAGAGTAGAGTGTAGAGTGACTAATGAAATCTGCCTTTTCAGGAGAGAACGTGAATTCGACGAGGCAAGAAGCCCACGACTCGATGGGAAAGTCGCACCGCATGGAGAAATCTACCGTAATCTTTTGGCTTCGGCTTGGGCGGTGCCGACGAGTATTTCAATAAGAAAATAGGAAAATAAAAAAAATACATTATTATTATATCGGTGTACGCAGGAGACAAAAATGATTTCAATGAGCCTTCAAGGGATACTGGGTGCTACTACCTCCGATCCATTCGTGTGGTAAACACGTGAGACCTGCGGAATTCCGACGAGGCGACGAACGTTTTTTCGGATTGTCTTGTTGAAGCTCAGATAGATCATGGCTGGGGTGCCTGAAAGTAGCGAAATATGTTTTGTAATCGGATAACGCGAGAAAGAGAGAGAGAGAGAGAGAGAGAGAGAGGGGGGGAAGAGAGAGCGTGAGAAAAAGAAAGAGCGTGGGAGAGAGAGAGCTATTCAGGCATAACGAAAGCTTTTCAACTCCCTTACTATGCATCAGCATCCACGAAATATGTCCGATATGCATCAAGCTCATTGAAAATGGGCCTTGTGGGATGAAGGCCAGGCTCGTCCAAATCAAGGTGGTCGTGAAGACGAACAGCGAGACCAGGATGGCTTGGCGGAGCACCTTAGAAGCAAAATTGACATTGCTTAAGAGAAAAGGCCTCAAGTAATCAAAAAATGGACCAATAGTAACTACTTATGCTAAGTAAAACCTTACTCCTCTACGATCAGGTGACTACGCTACCTTCCTCTGATTATCTTGACGATCGATCGACCTAACCTGGTCCGGGTCTAACCGGTTACAACGTCAAATTGCGCGTATATACATAGCTGAAATACCTGCTTCCGATAAGATCCCATCTTCAATCCCATTATTTTCTCTTTTCGCCACTGTATCAGGTAGATCAAAATGCTGCACGTCCCCAGCGCAGTACAGACAAATCTATTTAAGTAAATCTGATTATCGACATTATACTAAAAGACGGATACGATAATTAGCGCATGATTTACCTCGTGATCCATATTTTCGGGAATCAAGGGGTGGAAGATGACGGTACCGTAGTCAGGATTGAAAAGGACTGGGGTTTCGAAGGTCGAGAAAACGAGGCCAACGAGGAATGGGACAAAGATGAAGAGGTAGATGGCTTTGCCCTGAAATTTAGAGGGAATGATACAGAGAGGGTGAGAGAGAGAGACAGAGAGAGAAAGAGAGAAAGAGAGAGCGAGAGAGGGAGAGCGAGAGGGAGAGAGAGAACGAGAGAGAGAGAGAGCGAGAGAGAGAGCGAGAGCGAGAAATAAAAAACAAGGAAGAGAGAATAACGGCAGAAACCTTACCTTAAATAACAAAACTCGCCCTCTACACTCCGCCATGTCAAGTAGACGATTGAAAAGTAGGGACACAGATGTCAGGCAGGTCGCGATAAAGAAAACTACGAATTTGATTTTGGCTCCATTATGAGTTTTCATACGTCCACAGTACAGCCCGGTCCAAAAAATGAGCGTCGGCTTATCGCAAAAGTGAAAACCATAAATCGTAAAGTATCCCATCCAATAGCCACAAACAAAAATGTTGAGCAGATCGTATACGGCTGGAATTTCTTCAATTTTCCATAACATACAAAATCCATCGTACCCAATCCAAACATGAGCTTGTAGGCGGGGTACTGTATGTTCTCCTTTCGGCTGATCCCTAGTAGGGAGATCAGATAGCCGACCTGCACGGTGAAGCCAGCGACGATGTAAAAAATACCAAGCGGTACGTTTGGCGTTGCGGCTTGGAGCGTGGTATTTCTAAAATTTGTTTACATTTGAAAAGGAGTAAGAGAAAGAGAGCGAGAAAGAGAGAGAGAGAGCGAAAGGTAGAAAGATAGAGGGACAGAGAGAGAGGAGAGAGAAGAGAGAACCCTATAACTTCAAACGCTTCTCAACGTACCGACACGAGTATTTTGGTGTATCCTCCAGCGAGCCATATTTGAAGTAGTTATTCATATCGATTACCTTTTAAAATATATCAAAAAACAGCTTTGTGGTGGTGAAGAAACGGCTTGTTTGCCGATAATCATGAAGCTTCGAGGCGAACTAATTGTACTTGTCAATGTCATGGTGATACGAAAAAGTGAAAGACAAAATAGGGTGCGTTGGCGCCCTAGGGAGTTGGATCGGTTGGAAAATTATGACAACAAAACAGCACTCGCGACTAAACCGTTACCTCTGGTGATATTTGCGATTACCATTTTCTTTCCACAGCAACGGACAAAGTTATATCACCTAAACAAAGTGTTAACCCTAAACACGAGGGAGAGAGAATCAGGGTGAGAGAGAGCGTGAGTGAGAGAAACCCACCGAGAGACAGGCGAGAATGGAAAAAATATTTTCTCTTCATTACGCCCACTTAAGCCTTTTTTAACTTGCAGGCGCGTAGTGACACATAGCACAAAAATTGATTACATCTTTATTCTCAAAGTTTTTGCAAAGTTATAAATGCCAAGGGTGCAAAAATGGGTGAATTATGTCAGATTGTCCGATCCGACGGCTCCGCTTCCGGAATGGTAAATTCGAGACGTGCCGCGAATTCCAAGGGTCCGACGAACGTGGTTACGGATCGTCACGTTGAAACTCAGATATACCAGGGCAGGCGTGCCTAAAATCCCAAATGGTGTTTGCTAGTTCGCTTTGATAATGCAGGCAGATCACAAGGGGGGCGAGAGTGAGAAAGAGGGTGAGAGAGAGGGAGAGCGAGAGAGAGAGTGATAGAGAGAGAGGGAGAGAGAGAGAGAGAGAGAGGAAGAGAGAAAGGAAGAGAGAGGATCTAGAGAAGTCGTACTATGCATCAACATCCACGAAATATGCCCAATATGCATCATTGCCATCGCAAGTGGACCCGGAGGGATGATGGCGAGCATGCTCCAAATTAGCGTGGTGGTGAAGACGAACATCGAGACGAGAATGGCTTGGCGGAGGATCTGAAGGGGTCCACTCGATCTCTCGCTTGCTTTCATTCTCTCTCACACACTCTCTCTCCCGCTCTCTCTTGCTCTCTCTCTCTCTCCTTCATTCTCTCTCTCTTCCGTTCTCTCTCTTTTTCATTCTCTCTCTCTCTCTCTCTCTCTCTCTCTCTCTCTCTCGCTCTCTCTCGTTCTATCTCTATTTCTCCAACCTGTTGCCGATACGATCCCATCTTCACGCCCATCATCTTTTCTTTACGCCATTGAATTACATAAATCAAAATGCTACAAACTCCCAGCGAAAAGGCAACGAAATTGTTGAGGTACACCTGGTGGTCGAAGTTATACTTAACTCGTATTTTGGCGGCCAGTGAAACGCTTACCTCATGATCCATATTACCAGGTATCATAGGATAGAAGATGACGGTTCCGTAATCAGGATTGAATAGTACCGGGGTCTCAAATGTGCAAAAGTAGAGCCCAACGAGGAATGGACCAAAGATGAAGAGGTAGATAGCGTTGCCCTGAATTTAGGTATGAGAGAGATCGAGAGAGAGGGAGAGAGAGAGAGAGCAAGTGAGGCGGCGGTTGAAAACTACCTTAAACAACACATCCCGCCATCGGAATTCAGCCACATCAAGCAGCCGATTAAAAAGTAGAGAGACGGAAGTAAGGCAAGTGGCATTAAAGAATACTTAGGATTCTTTAGTTTAGTACGTTTGGGTCCTACTTACAACAACAGTAAACGCCGGTGAGGTATATCTCAGTCGGTCGATCGCAAAAATGAAAGCCGTAAATCGTAAAATATCCCATCCAATATCCACAAACAAGAATGTTTAAAAGATCGAATATGGCTGAAACTAATAAGTTTCGGAATGACTACCAAGCTGTACCCAATGCAAACATGAGCTTGTAGGCAGGATACTGTATGTTCTCTTTTCGGCCAATGCCGAGGAGGGAGGTTAGATAGGCGAGCTAGAATCGAATGGTTCGAGAGCGCCAGAGAGAGAGATAGAGAGAGCGAGAGAGAGAGAGATTGAGAGTGAGAGCGAGAGCGTGAGAGAGAGTGAGAGCGAGAGCGTGAGAGAGAGAACAGTAGTACCTGCACGACAACGCCAGCCACAATGTAGAATATACCAAGGGGCGCGTTTGGACTTTGAGGTTCAGATGTTGCATTTCTAAACAGCTTGGTTTCCTATTTTCTATTGCTACGGTGAGACTCTCCCAAAAACTGGTTAATCTACCGGCACGAATATTTCGGCGTATCCTCCAGCGAGCCATTTAGGATGTAGTTGTTCATCTAGAGAAAATTCGGCGTTTTCAGGTTCAGGAAGGGCTAGACGCTAGACTGAAGATTGAGTAGCTTAGATATTGGCCAGGAAGAGCCCAAATTGTTCAAATGGGGGAATAACAAATTACTAGATTGCGTCCGCTAGACGAAAACAAGCATGCTTTGGTCTCTAGAGGATATTTCAAAGATCCGGACGTAGTTGTGAAGCTGCGTGCAAGAAAACAAGATCGCGAGTCTAAACATTTTTAAGGTTGGTGCGTATCTATTGCGGTAGAGTCTAGTCCTGGGCGCAGGAACGATGTAGTTAGGGCTCAAAATTGGACTACCAGACTCTCAAAAATCACAAAAAAGGAAAATTTGTTTTTTGGCTGCCTTTTGAATAAAATATTTATTTTTGGTTTTTATATGAATTACGGAAGAGTAGGATAATCGGATGCATTAAGAGGATCATGCGGGCATTGCGGGACCATTTGGAGCTGGGATCTCTGGTCCTCCGGCTCCTCCAGTGCTTGTATGGCAGATTCGGGAAGTGGGTGCCATCCTGCTGAGACGACGAACGTTGCTACGTATCGTTTCGTTGAAGCTCAGGTAGATTAGAGCCGGGGTGCCTGAAATTCCACAAATGGTGTATGCTGGATTGCTTTCCAATTAGAGAGAGCCAGCAGGGGAGAGAGGGAACGAAGACGAGAGTGTGTGAGAGCGAGCGAGAGAGAGAAAGGAGAAAGAGAGAGCGAGGGAGAGAGCGAGAGCGCGATAGAGAGAGCTAGTGCCTTACTATGCATCAACATCCACGAGATATGCCCAATGTGCATCATGGCCATAGCAAATGCTCCGGGTGGGATGAAGACG
This sequence comes from Mesorhabditis spiculigera, assembly GCA_958295435.1. Classification (NCBI taxonomy): domain Eukaryota; kingdom Metazoa; phylum Nematoda; class Chromadorea; order Rhabditida; family Rhabditidae; genus Mesorhabditis; species Mesorhabditis spiculigera. The sequence goes on from CATQJA010000856.1 coordinate 137,055, forward strand.
AGCATCGTCCAAATTAGCGAGCTCGTGAAGACGAAGAAAGACACGAGGATGGCTTGACGAAGCACCTAGAAAGGCCCTGCGGGTTTATCTCTCTCTCTCTCTCTCTTGCTGTTCTCACTCCCTCTCTTTCTCTCTCTTACCTGCTTCCTGTATGACCCCATCTTGATGCTCATCAGCTTCTCCTTTCGCCATTGAATCACATAGATCAGGCAGCTAAACGTGCCCAGCGAGACGCACACGAACATATTTAGCCAGGTTTGACGGTCGAAGTTGTACTGAAAGAGGGATACATTAAGCAGGAAAGGATTTACCTCATGGTCCATATTCCCTGGGATCAGTGGGACGAAGATGAAAGTACCATAGTCTGGGTTGAAGACGACTGGGTGCTCAAACCCAGCGAAATAGAGACCGATAGCAAAGGGAACCAGAATGAAGAGGTAGATGGATTTCCCCTAAACGTGATAAGTGAGCAGGAGAGAGACACAGAGATGCAGACAGACAGAGAGAGAGAGAGAGAGAGAGAGAGAGAGAGAGAGAGCGAGCGAAAGAATGTACCTTGAACAGCAAATCACGATAACGACATTCAGCCACATCGAGGAGACGATTGAAAAGCAGGGACACGGAAGTTAATGACGCCGAGTTATAGAAAACTAAAAGAGACGATTTTGCCATGCTTTGTGTTGTGTTTATCGTTTGTGAAATTTTCGATTTAATATAAACGTACGTTCACAGTACAATCCGGTTAAATAAATCTCCGTTGGTCTATCGCAAAAATGGAAACCATAGATGGTAAAGTAGCCCATCCAATACCCACAATCAAATATATTCATTAGATCGAATATGGCTAAAATTACGTATTTAACCTCATTAGGAGTCAGCGTCCTTTTAAAATCAATTTTGCTACCATACCCAGCGCGAACATGAGCTTGTAGGCAGGATACTGTATGTTCTCTTTGCGGCCGATACCGAGGAGGGACGCAAGATAGGCGAGCTGGAATCGAAAAGTTAGAAGGAGAGAGAGAGAGAGAGAGAGAGAGAGAGAGAGAGAGAGAGAGAGAGAGAGAGAGAGGAGAGAGAGAGAGAGAGAAAGAGAGAGAGAGAGAGAGAGAGAGAGAGAGAGAGAGAGAGAGAGAGAGAGAGAGAATAAGAGAGAGAGAGGGAGAGAGAGAGACAGAGAGAGAGAGAGACAGAGAGAGACAGAGAGAGAGACAGAGAGAGAAAAGAGAGAGAGAGAGAGAGAGAGAGAGAGAGAGAGAGAGAGAGAGAGAGAGAGAGAGAGAGAGAGAGAGCGGAAGAGTGGGCCAGAAAGAAAGAAGGACAAACAGCGACAGCGAGAGAAAAAAATCACCTGCACGACGAAGCCGGTCACGATGTAGAAGACTCCCAACGGTAGATTCGGATTTCGAGGTTCGGGCGTAGCATTGCTAAGGTATGGCTAATATATTACGCAAAAATAGAGCGAGATAGAGTGAGAGAGAGAGAGATAGCGGGACAGAAAGAGTTAGAGAATTAACCATACCGACACGAATATTTCGGCGTATCCTCCAGCGAGCCATAGATGAAATAGTTGTTCATCGTTGTCCGGAATCACGTTGGATCCAAAGAAAAAACGGAAATGATTTCCGAGGGTGCGCTGAATTTTTACTTTTTCGCGAATCCGAAATAACAAGTAAAGAATCGCGGCAATTAGTCTTATCCGACTATGTTTTATCGGTTGGCTCCAGAAATTCGATGTGGGTCCCCGGGGATCGCGTTTGGTCCGAAAATTTTAAAAAATTGGGGGTAGAATAGAATAATCACAAATCAGAAGGTGGAATCGGAATGGACGGTTCTAAATTTAGGTTTGAAACGGAGGGGCTAAACTTCGAAAAACTTCCAAAAGTCTGTTAGATCTCTGGTATATCGAAAAAAAAAGATAAAGATGGATTTAAATTCTTTCTGTTCGGACTAAAAATTTCAGTGGTATTATAGTAGGTAATTTTAACGAAACGGCACGTGCTCCAAATGACGATGACAGCGAAACGCAGCGCGGGCTCGCTATTTCATTGCTTAAGAAATAATGCATTGATGCTATCGTTAGCTGCGCGCTACAGAGCTGTTTGCGCGCGGCACGTTCAGGGACGTTTTTTTGGAAAAAAGCAAAGACTTTTGCCGCGGCCGGGGGTCGAACCCGGGCCCCCCGCTCGGGAGGCGCGTATGGATACCAGTAAGCCACAGCTACAACCTGGCGGAAGGGTCAGGGGCGCCCCACGCCGCAAAGGGGAGAAATTGCCTGCCACGCCACGGGCAGGCAGTGCACGCGGCTCCTACGTCCATAGGGTGTATACGTTGGGACGAGTACACGGCCCCTCCCTGAACGTGCGCTTTAATGCGCTCCTTTAATCTAAACTCGAGTTCAAGATCTTATATTGTGATACTTTTTAAGAAATAAACCGGAGTTTTAACAATTTCCCGGAACCCGCAACGTGTTTCGACTACGAATCCGTGATTTTCATAAGTCCCTGGACATTGTTTCCTAAAACCTCGTCTTTTTGCCGTTGTCCTGTTTCTCGGAACGTGCTGGATTTCCGACCAGAAAGAAAATTGGTTTTGTCTGGTTTTCGACTCCCTGGAGGTCTCCGAAGTACGGTCGGCGGACCGGAATTTAACTGAGGACATGTTGGTCTTGGTCTTTTTAAGGGATGATGTCTCGGCCGGCGGGTTCCCCAGGGAGATGAAGACCAAAATATAATTTTGTTTTTGGAGATTCTTCGTTTTTAAAGGGCACCGGGTTGCCCGTCTTGTACTTGGTGTGCGGGAAAAGCAACCGGTTCAAGATGATTTGTGAAAATTACCAGTTATGAAACGAAGGTGCCACATTTCTGGTATTTTGAACACAGAAAGTACCTTAAGCTTAAAGAAATAAGAAAGCCAGAAAAATCCGAGTTCGCTACCGTAGCCAAGAAATGCGATTATCCCACTATATTTAAAAAATAGTGTCTGTGTGTGCCACCTTGCATGTGCTTCCGTTTGTCTGTCCGGAGGATATCTCGATAGGGGATTAAGAGCGAGAGAGAGTAAGAGAGAAAGGGAAAGCGAGAGAGAGAGAGACTCGCTTACCCAGTGCAAACATCACCTTGTAAGCAGGGTGCACCTTGTAACTTTCTATGGCCTGCGGCGCTAGAACAAGGGTCAGGCGTAAGCCACGCACACCGAGAGCCAAGAAATACAGGGAGTCCCAAAAAAAACGAACCATCTGGCATTTCGCCGTGTTACATCCAATCGGTCCCAAATTTGGAGCAGAAGTGCTTCGGACCCTAAATAACAACAACAATACCTAAACTTATAGCCCTGTAGCTACAGTAGTTCTCGAGTTATACCATAAATACTGTTTTTCCCGGAATTCCAAACAGTTTTCCCGGCTATCTTTTTGGACTTTGCATAGATCTGCATCGACTTCCGGCTGCTGATCCCTAATTTCGCTTAATCTCGGGGGTGATTTTGAGTTGTAAAAATAGCCTAAATCAAAGCTTATTTGATCAATTTTAGCCCGGAAAGAAATTTCGTAAGGTAAAGAAGGCCTAGCGGATCATTTTCACTTAATGTTTAGGGGGTCTAATTCCACGAAAACCCTATGAAAAATCGAAAATAAAGTTTGTTTTTGCTATAACTCGAGATCCACTATAGCTACCGGGCTAAAAGTCAGGATTGTGGTTATTTAGGGTCTGATACACCTCTGGTCCAAATTTGGGACGGATTGGATGTAATACGGCGAAATGCCAAATGGTTCTTTTTTTGGGACACCCTGTATGTTTGTTGCTGAACTATGTTTGTTGCTAGAATAGAGTGCCCAACCGGAGAGACCGTCGCGTGCCAAAAGTCACCAAAATTGTATTTTTCTGAGGAATTCATTGAAAATTTGTAAAAATAATAAGATGCGCGCGATCCACGGTTCGTCGCCCGTTTTGTTAAGGATTTTTGCTATTTTGCTTGTAAAATTGTTAAATGAAAGACCTTTGCAAAACAAAAAACTGCGTGTCTGGCAAATGCATTTCTTCACCTCCATGCCAATAATTAGCGCGAAATCCGGCCTGGCGGCCGAGAAATCGGCTGTACGGAAAACACACATACATACTTTTCTCGCTCATATCGGAACCTAGTTTCTTATTTAGGCAGATCGCAGAAAGCAGCGGGCCATTAAAGGTACACTAAAATCTCGTTCAAAAAGTTCGGTCGCGGTAGTAAATTTGGGCTCTCTGCCGCAGCTAAGCCGGCCCCTTCTTATCGCCTCTCCCCCTTCCCCCTTCCCGTCTCTCTCTTGGCCTAGTGGTTCGGTTTTGCTCCGCGGCGAGCGCCTACCGTAACCCTGTTTGCAAACCTGCGGACGGTTACCGGCCGGTAACCAAACCAACGAGACTTTAGTGTACCTTTAATTAGATTTTATAACAAATTCGGGCTGCTAGGGAAAAATGAAGGTATCAGCCAGAAAAACCTCAACCAAAAAGCCCGCACTCTCCTGTTCACCCACTATAGGCCACACTTTGCCACAGACTCCCGTGAAATCAGTACGGAATTTAACGCTTTACATTTTCCTCGATAAAGTGATAATTGAAGAGTTCTTTGAAGCCACAATTCGTTAAGTCATAATTTTCTTCGCATGATTTTTTTTGTCCGAGCTGAACTTTCGATCCGATCACCAATTTCAATTTTGGGGTGGACGGGGGAAATGGCCTTGAATGGGGGCAGGATATTTTGTCGAACATGGTCACGGCTACACTTATTGATATCGGCTGAAAATCTCTAACTTCCAATCCAGCCAAGCCATAGCTAAATATGCACGTATTGCTACTGTTTTTGTATACTTCAGGTATCTAATACCTCGCTTTACTGAATTATGAAGCAAAGCGTTAGGTTGAAAAAGGAAATTCCGGAGATTTTTTGTTGAAAGCGAAATTACCAAGCAAAAAATCCTCTGAAACCGCGAAATTGATTTACAGTTTTTTTTACGTGAGTTTCAATATCTCTTAAGCAAAACGGTAGTTTATACGTAGATTTCGTACTCTTAATGAAACAGATTTTTGCATTTCAGTGACATTTGGCAATGAGATTCGACGGCTCTCCGATGACGACAAGCGCAAAATTACCGGCGTAAGTGAATCTTTATAATTCTATTAAATACGTTTGTAACATACCTTAACTTTACAGAAAAAAAATATAATTTAGTACATGAATCTCTTTCGCAGCGAGGTGGCCCAGGGGACCAAGCGGGATTTGGAGCTGTCGTTTAGCGACCCGAAGAATAGTCGGTACAAGTAAGAAATTAACCTATTTATTCAAAATTTTATACTGTTCTTAAATGTGTTAATTAAACATTAATGACATTCTACTAATTTATAGGGATACGCCATCTCGATTTGGTGATTTTGTCAATTTTAATTCATACCTGAAATGTCCAAATTTTAGCGATACCTATCAGGGACCACCATTTGCGCCATTGGATTATGCTAAAGCGGCAGGAATGTGTAAAATGGTGGGTATTTGTAGAAGACTTGAATTTTTAAATAATTTTTGCTAGACCTACGACCCAGTAATGGAAAAATTAGCAGCCGAAATGGCCGAGAGCTACGATCCGAAGCTGAACTTCACCCTTGCACTTCTTGACGACGTTTCGACACTAAACTACACGGTCATCTTTCCAGAGCCCTGGCCGGCGGAGGTTCCACGGGTTACGGATTCTCAATTGGGTAAGCTTTTTGCAGGACTTATGAATGAGTTTTTTCTCTCCCTAACTCTCCCTCGCTCTCGCTCTGTATCTCTCTCCCGCACTCTCTCTCGCTCGCTGTGTATCTCTCTCCCTGACTCTCACTCACTCTCTCTCCCTTTCTCTCTCTCTCACTCTCTCTCTCTCTCGCATATCAAGCCTAATTTTTTTAGTGGATTTTGCATGGCAAGATTGGAATCAGTGGCACCAACTGGCCGGCATCGTCGACAACCACTACCATCCTGGAGATAGCGACAAGATGAACGAACGCATTAATAGAGACCGAAATTATGTGGTGAGCATAATTTCATTCAACTTTTTTCCGGAACTTTAAGTAGTCAGAAATTATGCTTCCAGATGCTGGACGAGGGGCTAAGAAAGATCGGATGCGTCTTTTTACAAGTAAAACAACAGGTGTACTTCATTTGCATGATGGGGCCAAGGTGAGGAAAAGTGCTAGAAGTCTTAGGTAGAGGGAGAGCGAGGAAGAGAGAAGGAGAGAGAGAGAGAGAGAGAGGGAGAGAGGCGAGAGAGATAGAAAGAAGGAGAGTGAGGCGAGAGAGAGAGAGAGAGAGAGAGAGAGAGAGAGAGAGAGAGGAGGGGGGGAGAGAGAGAGAGAGAGAGAGAGAGAGAGAGAGAGAGAGAGAGAGAGAGAGAGAGTGAGAGCGATTTGGATTATGCAAAATGAAAAATTTAGAAACCTCATCCCCGGCAAGCAGGTGTACGCAGAGGGCCCGGCGTGCTCAAAGTGTCCAGCCGATACCAAATGCGACCAGGATTGGAAATTATGCGCAGCCTAAAGGTTTTTATAAAAATTTCGGATAAGCAGGAATAAATACCATATATCAGGATGTCACCTAAAAAATTGACGCCGTGATCATCCAACCCAAAATGTACAGTAAGCAGTGGTGGTACAGTATGAACATTTTCGTGTGGCTACGACAAATTCGAATCAAAGACAAAAATGAACCCAAAATGTAACTTTTGCAAGCCATCAGCTGTCCTGGAAGGATGGATTTTGAAGTTGGAGTTTAAGTTTAAGTTTCAACGAATTTTTGTAGTTCGTAATCTTTAGTCACTTTCCAGGTTCCCATTTGAAGTCATACTATAGGCTCCCCTTCTAATCAGTACGCTCTAAAAATTGACCGTCTACCGAAAAATGCATGTACTTAGGGAAGGGCACGCTCACAGGGTGGAGTTTCGAAAAACGCTCGCGGCTACCCCCGGGTAATCGATTACGGAAAACACGATGCTGCTGTCCGATTTTGCTACGGAGGCCTGTGGACAGGGATACAGCACTTCCGGAAAATGAGGAACCCTGAATAAGGCTTCCCCGCAATGCTACTTTTTCGCATGCAAATCATCATTTTCCGGAAGTGCTGTATCTCTGTCCACAGGCCTCCGTAACAAAATCGGACAGCGGCATCGTGTTCTCCGTAGTCGATTACCCGGGGGTAGCCGCGAGCGTTTTTCGAAACTCCACCCTGTGAGCGTGCCCCTCCCTTGTTAGAAGAATGCTAAAAAATGCCATTCGATACAACGACTTCTCGTCAGCAACTCCAGTTTTTCGCAACAGGTGCATTCGCAGGGAGGACGCAAACAATTTAACAGCACCTGGAGCGTCCAGTAGATTAGCGAAGGCTGGTCGAATATCTGTATCGTTTCTCCATATGTCGTAGTCTTTAAAAGCGCCCGTAAAATGGAGAATTCGGTGCAAACAATTGTAACGCATATATCTCTGCATATACTGGCAGCAACGTCCTGTCTGTTGGCGGTTTTCGTGATTTTCGTGATTATTCGAGCTACGCCGCCAAGATCAGTCGTATATTCGCGGCTATTGATTTTGGTGGAAGTAAGCGATACACACCTTGACTTCGCCAATAAGTGTCGTAATAATTTTGGGAGGGAGTGATGCTAATCATTAAATGGTGCCAGCCTAGCGAGCCGGGAACTACAGTAGCAGTCAAAAAGATGGTAAAGGTTGCTTAACGGAGGGGGGGGGGGCGGGGGCGGGGAAACAAATAACGGGGTGAAAACAATTTTTGTATTTATAATGAATTACTGCGATTTTGAAATCGCCATCGGATAGAGCGTCGAAAATAATTACATAATGATACTAAGATATTTAATTTCAGTCCAAAAACTTCATTTTTAACGATCTTTAATTAATTAAATTTTTTAGCCTAATAAAGTACTAATTTTAAATTGTGGACTATGAACTGAAATTAAAACTCTTAGTATAATTTCCGGCACTCTATCCGATGGCACTAATGAAATCCCGGGGAAAAAAAGCTCAAAACGCCGAAAATGATGATCACATTATGGTTATATTGTCACGGCCAGCCCTGGCCTTTGTTTTTTTAAAAACTAATTTATAATTCATTATTTCGGCCTAAATCCCGTAGTATATTTTTTGACGCTCTATCCGATGGCATTCATGAAATCCCGCTAAAACAGCTAAAAATACCGAAAATTACGGTCATTTATGGTTATTTAATGCGTCATGGCCGGCCAGCCGCTGCATTTGTTGCTTTAATCACTAATTTAAATTTCGGGCTGAAATTAATTCTCTTGGTACAGGGCGGCCCGAAAGAGTGGTGACCGCAGCTTGCACGCAGAATTTCTCTGTTCTCTTATGGGTGCGGGCAAGGCGGGGTTATGGCTTCTGTTTCCTATAGATGTTGGCTAAATTTGAGCATACTCTCAGCGCACAACGCAGTCTAGCTTTTACATTAGGAATTTAATTCCATAATTCAAAGTCATGTATTTTTTTGAAATCGACAAAATCTAAAATAAATTCCTGTGGATGAAAATACTTAACGATGCCTTTTCCATCTCTTTGACGAGCGTGCCTGACGTTTCCGGTGAAGCCCGTGGTGCAGCCATGGCTCAGAACCCTCCAACTTGGTCAAGTGTCTGAGGCCCGTTATTAAGGGTTTTGACCAAACCGTTTTTGGCTCGCCAAAAGAGCGATTCTGCAGCCCCAACCCGAATCCGCAGAATTTTTTTGTGTAGCCGGTCTGAAAGACCAAAGTGTTGGCTACTCCCGATTCAATTTTGGGTACGCTCGGGAAAGTCTTCGTCGAGTTATGAGCCAAATTTGGGCTGAGTGCCTGCGTGCCAGCACCTCCGTTTTCCATCCGCTTCCCCGCCAGTTCTTCCGAGTTTGAGGCAAACAAATAACAAAGTGGTTATACCATGTGGAAGATAATTGTTTAAGGAATATAATATGCTAAAATGAGCCTTCCTCGATCTCTAGTTTTTCAGAAAATCGAAAAAGTTTCGGTCACCACTCTTTCGGGCCACCCTGTATATTTTTCGACGCTTTATCCGATGGCATGCTTGAATCGGCAACAGGTCTATAGGGAAAAACAGGTTTCCACCCCGCTCCCCCGGTTAAGCAACCTTTACCAAAAATATGTCTCCTCGGGAAATCATTTGGTGTTCGAAAACCACAGGCTGAAAATTTGCTTTTAGTGGTCAAATTTCGGTTTCAAAAAATTTGGTAAAAACAAACTTTTCCGGGGTAATTCTCGGATTTCAAAACCATGTTCATCGTGTTCGGAAGGGCCGAAAACCTATATCTAACATGTTTCAAAACATGAATCCCTTTGAGACTTAATTTCTCTTTAATCTCAAATTACAGAGGCCTAAAATAAGATTTTAGCGTTTTACAGTGCGCTTTTTTAGTTTTTTTTAGTAGTTTTTAGTTTTACTGGGACAGCTTTAACAATTTCGATAATCTAAAATCCTTCACTTTTGATGCATTTTGTTTAAAAGCCATTAAAAATCAAATTGCGTAGGGATTTTCCTAGCTCAAATACAGGGTGTCCCAAAAAAAACCCCCCCCTCGGCATCTGGCCGTCTTCCATCCAATCGGGACCAAATTTTTACCAGTGATGTGGACCCATAAAAACTATGTGCAGCCGAATTTTCTAAGCAAAATATTGTAAAACAAAGAAGATATATCGAAATTAAGGTTTATTTTGCCGATTTCACTAGGATTTTGACGGAATTCGGCCTCGAAATGTTTAGCAAAAATGAAGAGGACACTCTTTTCTACCTGTAGAAATTTTTTGATTTACAAAAATTACGTTTAAATTGGGCCTTTTGATCACTTTTTATTATCGAAATTGCCAGAAACTGACCGAGAAATGACCATTTTTTGGAAAATTACTCAAAATCCGCATGCTAATTGCGAAAACATAGCGAAAAACGAGTACCAGCTTTTTCCAAAAAAAATCAGTTTTTTAGCGATAACTTTTTGGTTTTACAATATTTTGCTTAGAAAATTTGGCTGCACATAGTTTTTATGGGTCCCCATCACTGGTAAAGATTTGGCCCCGATCCGATAGAAGACGGCCAAATGCCGAGGGGGGGTTTTTTTGGGCCACCCTGTACATGACGAAAGCAAATCTGTTAAGTTCAAGCGTTCATTTCAACAGTTTAACTGAAGTCGAAAACCTTTCAGCTAGCCACGCTGCACTCGGTGCTGACATGGGCCTGGTTTGCGCCAAATTTCGTGGTGGCGGGTGTCGAGCATCCCTATTTTTGCAACGAACAGGGTCTATGGTACCGGGCTACCGAGGCGCTACGCTCAATATTTCACTATAGTCCGGACCGCAACCATCAAGTGGCTTTGGTAGGTCCTTTCTGAAAAGAGCTGTTCTACGGATTCAATTTTATAGTTTTCGATTTTTGCGGGTACGCTATTCACTGTGGGATCGATGAGCTCTGCAATATTTTATCGACATCAGGTAATGCGGAAAATTAACGAGGTCCGAATGGTTTTAAGTTATGAAAAGCTTTAGCTGTAGCTTTTAATTAGCTTTACAAAGTCAATTCAGCCACTAAATCAAATTATTGGTTAGAGTGCAGTCCCCCCCCAGGCGCCTTCCACCCACCGTATCTCCGCCCGCTGTTCATCAACAAGTATGTACAGTATACCAAAATACTCTCGAGAGCAAGGCAAACATTTTGGTATACCTTACACACCCATAGATGAACAGCGAGCCAAGATACGTTAGGTGGGGATCGACGGAAGGGTAAACTGCATTTAAGCCAAATTATTTCTTTAATTCGAAGACAAAAATCGCGACTTCAGGCTACAGTCCGCATCGGGTCCATTTTCCACTTATCATATCGTAACAAGGTCCTACTCTGGACTCTCACACCCACGTCAACACTTCTTATGGGAGTTTATTTCGCGACGCTGGCAAAGGTTACGGATCCGGTAGGTAGTGCAACGAACAAAATGTTTTCTAAGCTAATCCTGATTTAAAAATTTGGATAGAATAATCCTGGAGCTACATTTTGTAGCGTGACCTAAACCTGAGCGCCCTTGAAGACTGGAATTACATTTCGACGTCGCAGGCGCCGTGCGCTACTGTCGATTTATTTCGATTTTCGGTGATTATTTTGTAGGTTTTTTTGTTACAACACTGCCGCGCCATGATAATCTGAACTGTTAGCATGATATAATTATTATCCCGCATAAAAAAATCAGAAAAAATTTAATAAAGTTCAATACTTTCCAGACCAATCTATACGGCCGGGCTAGGTATCTTATTTTTTCTGGTTGGTCATGCCTATTGGCTAATCGTGAATCAGCCAAATATGCATAAAAAATTGCGCGAGCTGTCGTTGGCGTTGTTGTATTCGATGGGCACGCAGGTAATTTTTATGGTGAAATTTAATCTTCCCGTAACACTTCAGCTCAAAACGTTATTTTACAACGATGTTTCAAAAAGCACCAAATTTTTCAAGAACCCATGAAAGCCATGGAGCTTTGCGTCTCTCACTATCTCTGTCTCGCTCTCTCTCTCTCCCTCTCTCTCTCTCTTTTTGCCTGGATATTTCGCAACTAGATTTAGCTTGAACAAGCGCTTTGATGCATCATGCATCCTTTTTCTGGCATAAAACACCTGTCATGCGACTGAATTTGAATTTGTTGATTTCTCAGGCTACAAAATAACTATATTTTATAATCGGTTTCCAAGAACTAGCGTTTCATATTTTAGGACATTAATTTAATGTGAAATCATACCTTTTCAGGTCCTCGTCAACGCCGTCCACACCTACCTGCCGCTACTCGTAATCATATTCTTCTACGTAAGCCCGAAATTCCCGGAAGCTTGTGGGTGAATTTTCCAGCTTCAAAAAACATCAAGATTTAGGGAGATTCGCGCAACTTGTGTATAGCGCGCAATGCGTTAGCTGCTCCGTGATAACACTGTGTACCAGCAAGTACTATCGACGCTACACTATGAAAATTTTCGCCGAGAACTTCTGCTGCGGTAATTTCAATAGTAAGTTCATTTGTTTTGCTCGTTTTTCGTTAAAATACTGTCTGTAATTGAATGTTTCTTATTTACTTAATTTGTTTTTGTTTTCTATTTATTTCGTTTCATTAATTTTATTTAGCACGGCAGTCGACGATCGGAATCGCTTCGACAACTATGACGAAAGAGCTGGGCAGACGGAATGTTGAGATGCGCAATTCTTCATTCAGACTGAATATACCTTATTTATGTTAATACGTACGCTGCTGTCGCATGAAAAATTATTTATATTGTAGATTTTTGAATGCGAGGTGGTCTTTGGTCTGTGTATTTTCAATAGCATGTCGACAATACTTTAAAAAGTAATTGGGTAAGCGCTTCTAAGCAATACCAAAGCGCTCTATCGCCTTCCAAATACAAAATACAAGCATATTAAACCGGAATGTAAAAGCTTTCCGGCGTTGGTGACGCGTAGATCCAGTCGTCGACCCTGGAGAGTAACTCCCAGCAGCCCACCCCAGAGTCGTCGCACGGTTTCCCTGGTCTAAAGCGGATTCATTAAAGTCTGAATAGAACTTGCAAATATCGGCACTTCTCCATCGCTGCGTGCACTGCCGGGGTGCGATAATTCGGCCTCAAGTCGCGAAAAATTTCCCGGATGATTCCGCGGATCCTGGACAGTTCCCCCTCGACCTCCTCCTAGGAGCACTTTTGCTAAAGGATGGCTAGGGCACCTCGGAAAAGATCTGCACGTCCGGGTACAGGTCAGTATAGTTCCTGCCGATGAAGTCGTTGCGCATGTGCAGGTCCAGAGCCTCTTCGGCCGGGATCTTAACGACAAGATAAGCAATATTTGCGATTTCATTATTTCTAAAAACTAGCCAATAAACCGACGTCATAGTTCCTTTTGTCGGCGAAAAATTCGGTCGCGTAGTGCACCCATGACACCATCGTGTGTTCGGTGATCCATACGGACTGAATTAAAAACTTCCTTTAACAAAGATGTTCATAACCTTTGCCAAATTCACCAATCACGTGCAAGTAAAGAGAAAATAAATGAATTTTTGCCCCGCTTTTTACCTTTGGAAATCTCCAGTCATCCACAACGGTTCGTGGCCGCATTCTCAAAGGCTCCAATTCCAAGAATTTTTCGTAATCAAACGGTTCCTGGGCCAGATCCAGCGACAATGGAGTATGGGGGAAATTGAAGCCACCTAACAACGTCTGCTTGTTTTATAAAAAAGTTATTTTACCAAGATCTGAAGCATTCCGCGACCAGCTTTCTAATAACTCGTACAGCGTCCAGTTACGATCCCTGAAATCGTTGAGACTGAAGATTCAACGATGTTTTCTGTATTTTAGAAGCAAAGCAAAGAGTTTTAGAGTATAGTTAGTTTTACAAAACTGATTAACCAACTAGGGCACAGAAGTCTCATCTACGAATGAGATTTTCACAGAGACAGTAGTCTAGTTAGACTGCGACATGGAATTTTTTTCTTCTTGGTAACGCTATAAGGAGATACCCCCAATCGTCACCATGACACAGATTAATCTCACCTTACATACAACATCTCATCAACGTCAGAGAGGTAAGTGTACTTGCTCTTCGTCCAGAAATTGCAGTATTGAGTTAGCAGCCACTGTGCGTTGTAGAAGACTAGCTTGTTTGGGTCGTGCTAAACCAGCGGAAAAAATATGTATAAACGTAGATACAGTTATTAACTTAATATTATTGTTTTTCCCACGTGGGTACTAATGTCTCCTCTGGTGATCGAGAACCGTCGGGAAAAGTTTCCTTACTTTTTTGCCAAAAGGCATGAGCGGCCATGGGTGCAGGTCGATGATCCCTTTCTGCTGATAATAATCGATGACTGCCTTCACTTCTGGGGACATAACTTGCCAGGGCACAAGAATTCGTGAGATGCCGTTACGGCGAACCATTTCCACGTAAAATATTAGGCGCGGCCAGTCGTTGTACCTGAAGCAGGCTCTCAAATGATCGCAAACATCAAAGATGCAGGGTTTTTGATGAGATCCTTGCTCAAGGTTGACGAACCAGTGCATGCCGCCGAGGCAAGCCGAGATATCGTCGCTATATTCTGCCGGTGATCGCTCGATCGGGATTTCGGCAATAAAATCATCCCGGTGGAAGGTGACCTAGAAAAACCGCGGAATTATCAAACTCTGGCTAGGAAAAAAATGAAAATACTACAGTAGGGAAAAATACAATGCAAGCTAATTTAATGTTCTTAATTCCAAACGGGATTACGTAGAGGATTTTGCTAACCCACCGTCTCGGGAATAGCTCCTTCATAGGCTTCCGAGGCAATGTCATAATGGTGATAGGGGCAATCATCACCCAAGCAGCTGGTTAGGGCACCTATTGGGTTGGAACGTAAGTCTCTGCGTATTTTCGAGCTCAATTTTCGTACGGAATTCCTAACTTTTTTGATGTGTCCTATATACCATTAGAAAGAGAATTTTTTGCTCTACAAGGCACCAATAGCCGCTTATTTTATAGGCGTTACTTTCCCATGGATTTGGGGGAACGAAGTATCGGCGAAAATGACCTCAAAGGATCGACGACCGCACCATGCAAAATTTTTCCTTACCATAATTATCAAATTCAATTTGATCTATTATGTACTCACTCAGTAGGACTACAGTTTGCCGCCAAAGATTATCAAGTTTATGGATTTGTCTACGCTAAACCCGGGCTCAAATTATCGCACAAGACAGTAGTTCTCCTTAGTTGATGTTTTTCCATGAAAATTTAAAGATAGCTCTGTTTGATTTTGAACGTTGTAGTTTTTTCTAAATAGGCAGAAAAGTCGAACACGAGCTTGGAATGTGCTAAATAATTGTTTTTAACGCACAATTTAGCAAGTGAAGGTAGGGCGCATTTTGGTCAATTTTTCGATCTGCTAAAAATTACTGAAAGGCTATTTAGAAAATAAACTAATTACATGAAGAAGTAGAGGAATAAAGAGTCTCTCGAAACCCAAAAAGTCAACTGTAAAAATAATTATCGATCGTGCTCAAAATCGAGCTCAAAGGAAAGCGACGATTTTCATTCTAACCCATTAATTTCGAGCAATGTAAACGTAGAAAATAAACGAATACCAGTTTCTGATAGAGAAAAGAAAGCTCTTTCGAATGATATATAACACTTGGTCCAAAGTCCACGATTAAGACAAGCAGCGAGCTTTGACAAAAGCGCAGAGACTTACGTTCCAACCCAATAGATATATCGATTAAATTGAACCGGCGACAACGCTTACCCTCAAATGGAAGTCTCACCCAGCCGATTCCGATGGATTTGTTAGCGATCCTTAATTCTATAACCACATCACCTGATGCCAGTGTGGCGCAGTTCGCGGTTAGGATTACTCGGATTCGAGGGCCAGCAGGGTCCCTGAAAGTTCATATGAAATCATGATCAAATTATACCCATACCTGGTATCATAAAAAGCCTTATAAATGTAAATGACGTCCTCGCCAAGCGGCGCATCGGAATAAGCATCGTTCAGATTGCTGTTCCCATATTTTGGATGCCGAGAACGATTTCGCGGCGATGGATAGTACTGTTCGAATATACGTTGCTGGTGCGAATTTATGGGAGAGACCAGGTCCACATCCTGCCTTCAATATCCATTTTGGAACCCATGATCGAAGTCATACCCGTGTGGATGCTCGGCCGCAACGCCCTCTCGGTTGACGTAGTAGATAGCTAATGCACCGACGAGGGCAAACAACAGTACGAGACGGGCCTGAAATTTTCTCTGGCCATGAAAACCCCTATCCGGTCCTAACATCCAATCTATTTTTTCAAGATATGAGGTTAGAAGGTAAATGAGATAAGTAAGGGGAAGGTAAACCCTGTTGCCGAAATTTTTGGAAGCCTGGTTAGAATCACAGCAAGCACCATTTTGAACACAGGAGGGCCGACATACGGGCTCTTGACATTTGGTCCATTTTTTAGCCATCCATAATCTCCGACAGGACTTATCATCCAACCTGATACCCTCGTAAGGACTCACCTTGAAATCAAGCCGCATCGTTGGGCTTGTAATGCTCTGCCAAAGAGCGTGCACTGGCAAAGTTTTTGCGTGCTAAATGGAAAAGTTTGGCAGCTTTACTGAAAATACAACACGCTGGTGCCCGCAAATGTTCATCCCGTTACAGGACCGCAAATTTGAGACGAATCTCGTGTGTCATCCGTTGTGGCGACGAATCGGCTCCTGGCAATGTGAATCACTCGTTCACGGCAAACGGATAGCATGAAACCCGGATGGAAGAAGAATTTGTTGGGGAGCCCAACCTCCCTGCTTGTTTTGTGCTGACCGAAAATCGACGAAAAATTGGAAACCACCCCAGTGCATTTACCAAAAAATTGGCCGCAGAAGAGTTTTTACAATTTAGGTAGCTATCGAGAGCCCTCCGAAAGGCAGAAAAAAGCCCTTTTCGTTTTTCAAGCTAGGAATTTTAATTCACGAATTTTAGGAACAAAATCCATGAAAACCGCAGATTTTATGTTAATTAACGCATGTTAATTGTATGCTCAAGCTAACAGGAGTGCGCTGATTTTACGTTTTTTTTTTTTTGAAAAAACCGTTCGATATCGAGCCAGTCCTTAAAAATGTTGGAAAATAAGAAGGGCTTGTTTTTACGCCCTCTATAGATCCACCTTTTGCGGGGTCGAATTTTTTAGTTTCGAAAACATATGCCAACCAAGAAAGCATCATACGTGGATTCTGATTATGTCTAGCTATATGTTTTCCGCTTCCGCTTTTCGTAGCGATTAACCCGCCCAAACATCCGCCGAAAAGAAAATCGATTCGCAAGGCTATTCTTCTAAGAGCGTTCCAGGGCTCGATGTTGTTTTAGCATCGAACACTTTGCGGGAAATTTTTATAATCATATTTTAAAGTATCTTTTCCTTTCGATACGACTTCCGAGCCGTTTCTGTGCCTTGAAACCGTGCACTGGGAAGATCAAGAAGAATTATCCATCCCAAATTTGAACGCCGTTTGCATCCTTTTGGAAATGAAGCTCTTGGCGCTGTAGTTCATGACAACGTGAACCTGCGAGTCCTATTCAAGCCTGAATCTATATTTCAGGGGACCGCCGGCTATAAAACACTTAGATTCCAGTGCAATGCCCCGACGGCTATCGAACATTTTCGGGCTAATCTTCGCGACCATGGTAGTAATTCTTTACATCAGTAGTCCATACGGTAGATCAGGTCAGCTAAAAGATACATTGGCTTTTAGAACCCGGGATTTTCATGATCAAAAACCCCTATTTTGCCCGAAAGGAGCCACCGCGGTTCAGGATGCCGGACTATTTGGCGTCGATTGACTGCCGGCGACTTTTCGAAAGGGATGTAGCCTACATCGAAGAGCTGTCCGCGCTAGAGGGCAAGTTGGATCCCAGGTTGATGCAGAGGATCGTAGCAAAGGTACATTTCGGAGCTCCGTGTTTGAAGCATCAGATTTCTAGGAGGAACCAATTGTGGGATCATGCGTGGAAATTCGTGCTCGAATCATCGGCGATTATCCGGCGCCGTTTTTGAACTATTCCGTGGCGTTTGCGAGAAATATCTATGAAGTAGGCAAAGTTTTTTAGCGAGCCAACAAAGCGCCTTAACGAACTTGTCGCATTTTTAGGAGTTTGAAACGTTGGAGATACTCTTAGCTGCCACATACAGTCCGGAGAACCATTATTGTTACCACGTGGATGTGAAATCGACGCCCAAATTCAAGGCCCAGATGGAGACGTTGCAAACGTGCTTCCCAAACGTCTATCTCGTGAAAGGTACTGGTAATCTACAATTCAAAACATTCATAGCTTCAAGATTAATGCCATAATTCTCGACACTAACGGCGCGATTTTTGCGCCATGATTCAAAAGCCTTCTTGTTTTTTTTAATTATTCTTACAAGGGAAAAACAAGAAGTGAAGGTGAGACGTCGAAGTGTGACCCAGTCCAACTTGTGTAGGATTTTGAGCCTCACGATTCCACTTCTAGTGTTACACAAAATTTGAGAAGGTTGTTCGTGAGCTAGCTCATTCGAAAAAGTACGCCGTTTTGCGTTAGATTCATCATTTAAGTTTCGTAAAACACCATTCCCTGTCCTTTTGTGGAGCCTTTAATGCCCGAATTTAGGGACTTCTGTTTAAAAAATCTCCTGTAGCTTTTTAAGTATGGCGATTCCGGAAAATCCAAAAGCGAATTGGGGATCAGCTTAAAATTCTGCACAAGAGCTGCTTGTTCCCATTTCGAAATCCGACCTTCACTTCTTGCCGATCGCTTGTTAGGCTTATTCTCGTAATCAGAACTGGTCACGAGCTCTGAGCGCAAAGCTAAATAACAAATCCTAGTCCGCATTAGTTTAGACCAGCAGATTGCTCACGGACGGAGTCGCGCTCAAAATGCGAGCGTCCGTGGGAGGGGAAACAATATTTTGTTCATGATCTTTTGTAGCGCGCCATGACATAGTATGTTTTTGCTAGAAATGCATGAAAGACCTTGTGCCGGCAAATGTATTTTTCGATTCAGAGCAGTTCGATGTGAGTTCAAGTGGGTTCAACAACAACATGGCTCACTACAAGTGCATGGAGGTCTTGCTAGAGAAACCCGGTTGGGAGTATCTGATCCTGCTCCAAGTATCTGGAATTTGAAGTTGGAAGTTCCCTATATTTAGGCCCATGACTTGGTGGCGCACACAAACTTGGAGCTGATGAAGATGCTACGGGTAGGTATACATACTTGGGGCTTCAAATTACGGTAAGGTTTTATCTTACCCCTTCCCCCGCCCCCGCCGGAAGTTCCCCAAGTTTTTCGCTATAACTTTTTTATATTACCTGATTTTGGGCTGCAATTAAAATTTCTAGTGTATTTTTTGATGCTATATTGATTGGCATAGCCAAAATTTCGGCAAAATAGCGGAACTGTCGAAAATTTCGGGAATTTCCGGCTGGGAGTAGGAGCAATTCTGGCCTTAAAGGGGCTACGAAATGCCAAAAATTGAGTGACGGCCCGAAAATCGAAGCCCTGTACGTCCGGCCTCTGTGCACCTAGGGGCGCGGGAAGCTCGCAAATTTGAAATTGCCTGTTGTCACCTCGAAATCACATTCTTGGCTGTTTCTGGGCCAAATTTGATGATTAAAACACCAAAACTATTTCAAATTGAGTGAGGATTTCCAAAATGCGCTCAGAATGCGCGAATTATAGTTTTTTCACAAAGAAACCGGGCAAAAACAACTTTGCGCAAAAAATCGAAAGCGTGAAAGCTCTTGTCCCGCGGCGCCCGCTGGCAATTTGCCAGAAACTAAAAAGGCCTTCCAGGAGGGCTTTGATTTGGCAATTCGGAGCCCCTTTAACGCCTCTTCAGCTCCTCAACGGGACCAACGATAACGATATGGAAGATATCCCATGGGATCGGGTCGCACCCGGTTTATCGTTCGAGATCAAGGACCTGAACCTGTGGACGCAGCGTAGGGAAAATTTCGCCATCTTCTTCTCACAATTAGCATTCTATTTCAACACTTTTCAGACACAAATTTAACGCCTGCCGAACGTGAAAAGGCAAAACTGAAATTTGCCAAGGGGCTTGAGGAAGCGACTTACATGTAGGCGCTAAAATTTGAAAGATAAATCATATGTAAATCACTACCAGGAGAGCGGCCATTCACTGGATGGTGAAGGAGATGAACATTACAACTTTGATAGAGCGGTTCAACCAAGGGGTATTTTTTTGGAGATGCCATGAATCGGCGCTTTGTTCAGCCATACGCCGTGGACGAGCTCGCCTTCGCGACTCTGGCAAATTCGGAAACATTGCGGATGCCGGGCGGTTATCATAGCGCATGTTTGGAGAACCGACTTAGGGACAGCTTTTTCACCTACATTACAAGGTGGGCTCCATCCCGCGGGGTATTCCAATCCACATGCATTGAAAGTTTACTCGCGTTCTAGACACACGCGCTGGATTGACAACGGCTATGAGGGATGCCATGAACGACACCAAATTTGTTTGTATGGAATCGAAGATTTGCAAGAAGCCAGGTGAAGCATTTTCGTCTCGGCAGTATGTGAGAGTCGTTAGACCAAGCTCAAGAATTCGGGGTTGTTTTTTTCGTACGTCAAGTTATGCAGAACAACCCCGGGAGCATGACTAGCTAGTTTGGAAACTCCCGCTCACAAGGAAACGTTTTTAGTGTGAATTGAGTTTTGAGTTCAGCCAAGCATGTTTTGTACAGAATTCTGCGCTGACCCCGAATACGCTAAATGGTCATTCTGAAGAAGTTACAGGGCTGTTTCGCTCAAAAATGGCCAAAATGACACTCTTTGGACGGCTATAAAAATCGTCAAAAGATATTCGCTTTCTAATGGGCTCGAATTCGAAGATCGATGTGCCATCGCGCTTTCGAAAACGTAATTTTTTAGCACGATTTCTTTCTGTGCTAATAGGCTTTTCCTCATTTTTTTCTGACATTTTTATAGCCAGTCAAACTTGCCATTTTGGGCATGTTTCGGACTAGAGATCCTTGTAACTCCGTCGAAATGGACATTTAGCGGTTTCTAAAATCACCTCCGGAAACGGCGCAAAATGCTGGTTTCGACTGAAAACTCGGTTCTCACTAAAAAAATTGCCTTTAGAAGAATCGCCCGCCGCGTGATCTCATTAAACAAGTTCCTCGGCTCTCATGATTTTGTGGCCATTGCCTGCATGGCTGAAAGCCTATTTAATCGGACGCATGGCAGCGAAGAAGATTTCGACGTCGAGTACATTGCCAATCATTCCGGGGTAATCTCTTTCCCGATTTTGCTATTTTTTTTTGCAGAATCGCTATCAACGAGCCACACAACAGCCAGGCTTCGATATCGAGACGTTCACATGCCAAGGCATTTAAAGTCAATTGTGGTTTAACTAGGCTCAGATAGAATAAATCTTCAAAATCAAAAACGGGGGTTGGTGAAGAGGAAAACTAATTGAAAAAATACACAGGCATCCTTTTCGTGTTCTGCTTGTCCACAGCCGTACTCGGTCGGAATTGAATCGGCATGAATTCCCAGATATGCGACACCTTTCCCAGGTATCTGGAGTTCAGCCTCATGTCATCTAGGCTGTGGCAGGCTTTCCGGCCTCTAATTTTGTTATAACGCGTCATTCACAGGTCCGTGTATCCACCCAAATTCCGTGTGGATTCCACCTGGAATTCGGGCGGAACGCATGGAAATCGGATGGAAATCGGGTGGACGCGGCGGAAATCGAGTGGAAACACGACGCAACGCGGGCCCCACGCGTCGCGACAAATGGAAATCGAGTGGAAACCGAGTGGATCCACTTGGTTTCCACTCGATTTCCATGCGTTCCACCCGGAATCCACTCGATTTCCATGTGGAATCCACTCGCGTCCGCTAGTGGAATTCCCCTCGATCCCCTCCAGGATTCCGAGTGGATTTCGGGTGGATGCACTGACCTGTGTTAGCGTCTCTTACTTATCACCCACCAATGCAAGGCCCCGACGCATGCCGAAATATCATCCGAATAACTGGACGCTGCTAGTTCGACCGGAATCTCGGCAAACCATTCGTTCCGATGAATGGTTATCTAAACTTACTGTTAAAGAAGGCATTAAAACGGGAAATGTTTAGTTTACTGTGCATCGGTATGCTGGATGTTCGCTCCTATGGGAGGGTCTCTTACGGTCTCTGGCACAGAGCCTCCATAAACTTCAGAACCGACATCGTAACTCCGATAAGTGCAACCATCATCCATGCAGCTGGTCAGGTTATCTGAGTGATTGCTTTGGCCAACGATCAGAGTCTCCACGTTTTCAGCACAGACACGAGGACACCATTATCTATGGTGTTCTCGTGTCTGCTTGTTGTACGGGATTTGCATACTTCCGAAAATCGGATTCCTGAAAATTGATTTCCCGAAACCCGTAGCCCCGAAAATCCGAGTCCCGAAAATCCGAGCCCCGAAAAGTCTGACTCCCGAAAACTACACTATTAGTTTGTAGGCTTCCGGCTCCCATAAAAACCCAAACCTCTGCGGGTATCGGTACTTCGATTTTTCGAGAGTCGGATTTTTCGGGAATCGGAGTTTTCGGGGCTCCGATCTTTCGGGACGCCGATTTTCGGGTCTCCAAGTTTCGGGAATCGATTTGCGGGAATCCCATTTGTGGGAGTCTTCGGAGGTCTGTGGGCGGGTACTCTCACACTTAAGCATACCAAGAGGGTCACTGAAAGGTTTCCAACTTTCATAGAACAGTTTCGCCCATTCCACCCCAATAGATTGGCCGTTGATTTTGAGATCGAGAGTCGTGTGATTTGAGGCAAACGTGCTGCATTTGGAGGTCAGTGGGACGCGGATGCGTGGCCCAGCCGGATCTCTGTAAAAGCGATACGTTGCCTATCAATTTAGCCAAACAATGCTCGAGCCGATCTGCAAGACTCTGCGGGGGGGGGCAACTGGGGCAAGTTGCCCTCCCATAATCGACCGAAGGGGGAAGGACCCTTATGATTCTTTTTTCGTGAAATCTTGTTTGCCTACGGCGCTTTTTTTAGCTGTTTTTAAGATTGTTTTTACTGCCATGCACCTAATTTTTAGCATTTTTCTACGTCGTCAAAAATTTTGTTGGGGTTGCCTCGCCACCACCCCCCCCCCAAAAAAAAAATCGGGGTGCGCTTCGGCACTGTAAATTTGTAAACTTAGGTTTCCGGATCAAGGAAATTTAGAGATTCTGGCATCTAGAGATTCTAAAACTTTGAGATTCTGATTTTGAGAGATTCTTATTTTTTTGAGATTCTGATTTTAGAGATTCTGATAGGACGCCATGCCTTACATGCCAATTGACATAAAAAAGCACCATCTTTTCTATAAATTAGCGCTCGTTAACTGGCCGGTAATCATTTTAAGCTACTTCAGTATACCTGAATCGTCTGGTGGTGGGCGAACATTCGCCGCAAAAAGGGCATGGTCGTTCCCCGTCAAAACTTCCGCTGCCCTCGCGGGCGGATTCATATCCACCGCCACTATTTTGCAATTTTCGTTCTAAACCATTATTTTATCAACATTTTATCCGATTGTTACGAAGACTGCCAATTAGTCAATTTGATAGAGACCACGGATGCGGCTGAACACACAAGTAAATCGGTCGATTCATTTGATCATTCAGTGATACCCAGCGCCTAAGCTTTGTTCCAAACATCACATGTTTTCGGAAGTTTTTGCCGTTTTGGCCATGCTAATTGGGATGAAAAACAGACAGTTTGCAAATGACAAATCTGATCGAGAATCGTAACTGGATTTTAAGATTACAGCTAGTATTATAGCATAGCGACATCGTTACTCAACCCCATGATTTAGAATGGCCATATCATCCTCGGTGCAATTTTCGTGTTTTGCTTGGTTGTCGTGTATCTCTTGAGACCCGACAATGCCGTCAGTGTCCTCATGGTTCCCTTTCAAACGACAAGTGTAAGGTGAGGCAGGAGTCCGTGGCTGCGCCAGGAAAAGTTGGTCTCTGTGCCCTCTCGCCTGGGCAGCCTCTATCCCAATTGGCTGTTTGCCAAATAGTACTCCCAAATGGTGGCAGGTCGACCTATGCCGCGATTACCCCTTTAATTAATCCACCTTCCGAAATGATGGGTTTTTGATAAGTTAATTTGGGAACCACGATTTACGAAAAAACCTTCATCGATCAAGGCAACCATTTTTTTACAGGGGAATACCTAGGAAGGCTCAAACCCCTTCGCCAAATGCCACATGTTCCCCAGTCGATGTTGGGTGGATTGATGCGGACTCTTCGCAAAGATACCTCGTTGCATACATGCAGATGCACCACGGCGGGAATCAGATGGGCAATTTGGTATTCGAGCTGCTGGGTCTTGTCGGCATTGCCAAAGTGCTTGGGAGGTGGGTACACACACGGCCAATCAAACAGGCCAAAAATGGCAATGTGCCGGGAGGGGCAAAAGCGTCGAGATGGGCAGAACGTAGCGGGCGCCAAAAAGTTTAAGCTCTTATAACTTTTTCAAACCGACTTAATATTGCAAAACCAATATCAATTATTGCAGAGTAGATTTTGCGGTTCGAATGATACCAAAAACAGCAAGTTAGCCCCGAAATACCACTTTTCACAAAGTCGTCAACAAAAACCGCCTTCATTTCGATACTTTTTGAATTCAGTTTTCTTGGTGCTTGGTATCATTGGAATCGCCTTTTCCCATTCTACAAAGTTGGAAATTGCTTTTGTTAAGATTCCATTTAGTTTTAAAGTTATAAGGCTACGATTTGGCCCCATACATTTTCTTGGCGTCGCGTTGCTTAGGCCCTTATTGCCGCAAATTCTGGGCGCGGGTACACAAGAGGCTCACAAATGTGAAATCCGTGGGACGGGTCTTTTATTTTTGCACGTCACATTTTGACCTTTTCTTCTTGAAATTTATATAATTTTCAGTTTGTAAGCATATTTAGGGTATCTGCAATAAATTTCAGCATTTTGTTGCGCATAACTATTTTACAGATTGCCAGTGATTGTGCTGGGCAGCGAGTACGACCACGGTGCACGGCCCCAATTTTGGGATAACCTCCTCTACTACCCCAATTTATACAGCGGCGTCCGGTTCGTGTGCGATCCGGGATTTAACGTTGGTTTGGCTTTCATCAGCGCTGGCTTTTCTTAAAGGTACTAAAAGGGCAACGGACGGATGAACGCCTCCTGGAGGCAATGAAAAAATAGCTAAAAGCCGGAGCTAACCTTTAAAAGCTAAAAGCGCGCGTTAAATGTTTGTAAATAAAAACGAAGAACTTCGACAACTTACCCAAAATCAGGAACTGCTTTGGAAAAAGTTTAAAGGGATGGGGGCGGCATAAGTCAATCGATTACGCGCGGGAAAGAAAATGTCTCTGCGCCTCTCCCCTGGGCGCCCTCTCTCGCCGCCGGTCGCGCTGGGAGCTGTTGAACCCCCCCCCCCTCCCCAAGGGGGGTTCAACAGATGCCGTCCTCATCTCTTTAAGAGCGGAGCCAAATAGACTTTTCTGCAGCGTCATACAAGTTCCACGCACAAGTGGTTTTTCGGAATTCCGCTCCCCTTAAGTTCACTAATACGGTTCGCAATGACACTATTAGTATGCCAATGATCTCAGGATATTTTGCAGAAAGACAGCTATCGACAAGCCAGCTTCCTTGCCTGGGATGACAGCTACCCGGTACTGCAAAGGTAAGCTTGTAAAAAACTAGTAGGGTTTTAAAAAGTACTCGACTCTCGCTTGACGTAGAAGTATCTAATTGGAATGACACTTACATCAGTCGAATGAAGTGCGAGCCTGCAAATATTTTTTCCGTGCATGCGTTTATTTAAGCACGCAACCCAAAACAATTTTTTCTTACCCTAAGAAACCTCGTTTTTTAGGGACTTCCCGCTGTTCGATCCATATTTTTCCATTGCAGAGTCCTCGAGTCCGAAAACGACGCCCAGCTCTTTGTGGCCATCATCGACATGGTGCAGGTAGACATGATGCTAAAAGGTTTGGCATTGCCTTTTTCTAGACCTCACGCTACTATGAAATCATGGGAAAAGAGGATTTGCGGGCGCGGCTTGCAGTCCCCGAACTGACGCGCCGGTTCGTGCGCAACCTGGTCGTATCCCAGTTTCACGAGGCCGAAAATCGGTCGGTTGAGTACTGCCATGAAGTAGAGTCACGAATTAAGTAATATAAGAACCAAGTAAGGTACTTGAACAACTTGGACTAAAAAATAGCCCGTGGCCAGCTCAACTCAAGAAAAATCGTTAAAATAGAAATATTTTAGCCTGAAATGCCGGGTAACTGATCTACGGGTTCTCAAACATTAAACTTTTCGACTCTGTAAAAGTAAAACTCTTTAAATTTTTGACGCGCAGATACAGATTTTACTGAGCTTTTCGACAAAAGCAAGCAATTTGCGCTATTCGAATAATTAACTTTGCTCCCTTGTTGTAAACGATTTTGATTATCTCTGGGGTTTTTCACAGCTTTACTAGTCTAAGGAAGGAAAAGCATGACAACAGTGTTCTACCAAGGTTTGCCACTTTCAGGATGTGTGTCCACATGCGTCGCGGCGATTTTGGTGGCACTCACATTGCATCGACAAGCAATTATACGGCCGCGGCCATCAGGGAGGTGCTTTGGAAAGGTGCGGTCGGGACATCATGTGCGGTCCATCATGGGCTTTGACTGAATTCCGAATTCCTGCAGAAATATTAAGCATGTGTAGTGAAATATTGAGCAAGTACTTGTGAGGCATACCTAATTTGGCTAACGTGTAACGCCATGTCTCGGCAAACGATAAATAAAAGGGATGTGTTTTTTTCAGAGCCCGGCAACTTCAGCGTGACGATATTTTCTGATGAACAGGATTTCGTGGAAGACATGGTTGCAAAGCACTTGGAGTACGAAGGTTTGTCAGCAAATACTTTACGGTTGCAACAACCAGGGATGTTCATTTTGGGTCCTGTCCGCGTCCGTCCGGCCCGCGACGGAGGTCCGTCCGCAATTCCGTAATTTCCTAATGCGGAGGGGCTGGGACGGGTCCTGGACGGCCGGCTCGGTCGCACGGCAGGCTGGTCGGTCGGAGCCGCCGCGATGCAAATGACCGGAGGCGCATACCAAATGATTGCTCGCAAACTAACATACATATTTGACCTACTTTCGCCTTTTCTTATTCTACATACATTTTTTACTTTGGAAAGAACGCGAAAACAGTCATTTCATCAATTATCATGTGTGTCATGTATCACGAGGCGGCTAGACTCTAGTTTACCCCCCGCCACAACTTTTCAGCCATACGTCCTATTGATGCGCGGCGTATCTCAAAATGTTTGCCGTGGTCGATTTACTATAAATACCTTGTTTCCTTACATCAAAAATTTTTGTAACAATTATAAGTCTGGGTTTTCTTTAGTTAATTTTTGGTGTTCCAAAGTGAGTTTTCGTATCTCGGCTATCTTTTGTCCTACAGAGCTGTCAATGGTACCAAAATGTAGCTCTTGCTCTAGAGAATAAGCCTACAATGCATTTGAGTCAAAAAAAATAGCGGAAAATAAAAATATTTGAGTTTTAGACTCCTGGTACATTGAAGCATAGCGGCTTAATCTTTTCAAATTTCAAAATCTTGTAAAAAATTTTCTAGCAATTTTTGCCGCAAGAATACAACTTTTTTATAGTAATTCGACTACGGCCAACATTTTGAGATACTCCGCGCATTAATAGGGCGTATGGCTGAAAAGTTAAGGCTGGGGGGTAAACTAGAGTCTTACCCACGAGGCTGTGTCCAACTTACGTTGCAATGGAATAGAATATTCCTTTGCAGAAATCACGCATTAATTTGTCAATTTAGACCTGAGATCCCGAATGTACCTGCCCCCAGCCCGGACATTTCGATACCCGTTTCCTAAGCATTACACCTGGGCGTTCTTCGGAAGTCACTGTACCCATATCGTATTGACTGGTACGTTCTACTCCAAAAAAAAATCGGAAAAGGTCGTGCACTGCCTAGGGAAAGTGAGGGTGTCTGGGAAAGGGAAAGGCCTATTGCGAGAGTTTTTCACTTGTTGCCATCGCGTTTTGGGCAGAATTATGCGCAAACGCAAATGCAAATCACGGTTTTCGACCCCTTGGTCCTGCGCCGCACACTCCGCGCGCGGGTGCAACTGGCCAAATTCGAGGATTTTCGATTTTTTAGTAGTATGAAAATCAGCGTTCGCCGGCCCTACAAAAGCTGCTTTACTTTATAAACCTATTTTTTATAATAATTTTGAGCACGCCATCGGAAAGAATAGGGTTGATTTCCCCAAGTGACGGAGAACGAATTCTCGCGTTTGCGATTTCTACGACAAATTTTCCAGCCTCCCAGTCTACATTCGGCATCATCGCTGCGTATACTGCTGACGAGTCGGTGAAGGTGTACGTCAGCCGTCACTACACCCCGGACGTCAACCCAACGCCCATGCTCTTGAAGCACTGGCAACCCTTGGACGCCTAGCCCTACTATATATCAAAAAAATAGTGTCTGTGTGTGCGTGTGTGTGCATTTGCATGCAACTTCCGTCATCGTATCCGGAGAATATCTCCAAGGGGAAGGGTTTTAAGCTACGTATGATACGTCATTAGGTGCGTAACGGCCCCGAGATGACTGCACGCATATCAGCTTTTGCAAATTATGCTATTTTTGACATTAAAGGGCTGCCGACGGCATGTGTCGATCCCCCCTCATCAACAAATTGGCAAGTAGCCAACAGGGCAGAGAGCGCGCCCTGGGGAGAGGCGCAGAGACATTTTCTTTCCCGCGCGTAACCGATTGACTTATGCCGTCGGCATCCCTTTAAAATTGGGTTTTTGTTGAAAAATCGGGCAGCCTTCTTTGTTAGGAAATAATTAACATACGCCGGAAGTGTCTGCGGCCTATATATAA
The DNA here is from genome assembly GCA_958295435.1 of Mesorhabditis spiculigera. Classification (NCBI taxonomy): domain Eukaryota; kingdom Metazoa; phylum Nematoda; class Chromadorea; order Rhabditida; family Rhabditidae; genus Mesorhabditis; species Mesorhabditis spiculigera. The sequence continues at coordinate 165,545 of CATQJA010000856.1, forward strand.
CCCGATAGATTGGAATTTTTCATTTCTCTCATCGGAAATCGGAAGACGTATGCAGAGCCAAGAATCTGATGGGGGTTAGACGGGGCCAGGGTTGAAAAGTCGCGACGCGGCTTTTTAACCCGGGGTTGAATGATAATTTTGTTAATTATGTAATTTTTTATTGTTTTGGCCCCTGGTATTTTTGTAGTATTACATATATAAATAATGTTTGTTGAAAAACATGCTCATATTGACCTACAACCGCCCAAAAGCCGAGATAGTGAGAAGAAAACGTAGAATGAGTGTTTTAGAAAGCCAAAGCCGTCGCTTTTTTTATGCTTATGAGTGTAGCTGCAAGATTTACCGGGCTGAGATGAAAAAATTCACATCAAGTTATGGCATTTAGGAGGCCGAAATTGATAATTTTTCATGATATACATCCTAGCGTCGTTGAGCGGGCGACGTATGTATGTAGTACGCCTTGCTCAATTTTTGAAGCGCTTTCTTCAATTTCTCGTCCCAAAACTCGGTCTGCACCTAGACACGTTTCCTTAATAGGGTATCCAAAGTCCTGCATGCAAATAGTGATTTTGTCGCATCTTTTATTAGACATTTCGGGTTTACCAATACAATTCCTTGATGTTGATTCAGGCCACGGAAACTTCGGGACGAGGAAATTCGGTATTCTCAAACTTCGATATACTGAAAATTTGAGTTTTTGAAAATTCGAGATTCGGAAAATTCGGTATTCTTATTTTCACGACTTTGACAAATTTTCCTCTTAAACAGGCTCCCATAACATTTCTCTCTAAAGATTTTTCCTTTTTTAGACACCTTCAAACGTACCTCTAACCGACCCTGAGATCTAATAGCATCGCGTTCCTTGGAGCTATTTGAGTGATTTTGGTGGAAATCCGGAAGCAGTCCGTGAAGCCCTACGGGTTCGACCGAAACTTTCGTACCTTTAAAAAATGAACAGATTATAGAAAAGTCGATGAGCGTTTTATTTTGGCGCGGATTGGCTGTTGCGGAAATGAGTCAATCGTTCATGGACAAGACAGCATGGGATCCGGGTGAAAGCCCGAATTTTATGCCCGTTTAGCAAGTTTTACTATAGTTGAATGATACAACTGCTCCGTTCGCAAGTACTTAGATTTTACTGTGAGCAAGGTTTTAGTTATCCCTTCTTTTCCAGCGTTGGCTTACCGTAAGGAGTTTTCACTCAACTTGGAGTTTCGTTTCGGGACCAAGTGCATCTTGTGCAGAATCTTTTGCCGATTCTGAATCCGTTTTCCAAATTTCCAGAACCTTTTCGGTTTAATTTTTACCAAAAATGTATTTTTAAATAAACGTCTGTAGCAGATTTGGAAAACGGATTCGGAATCAGCGAAAGATTCTGCACAAAATGCACTTGGTCCCGAACCGAAACGCCAAGTTGAGTAAAAACACTTTACAGTTAGTGTTGCTAGAGTTATGCGGGTGAAGCTTTTCGGTTTGACAATAAGATGGAACGGACAGGTGGGGAAACCACACGATTTTGAGCATTATGTCACATCCTAGTTTCGGATACCCAGGCTGACGTTGAGGGTTGCACTTTGCGTCGCGACGTTTCTGCTTGTTTGCGGGTGTTGCTTATTTTACCGACGATCCGGTGAGAACTTACTTTCCGGCACTTTCAACGCGAAACCGTCTCTGACTGCTCTGACTGACACTGCTGAAAACGCAACTGACTTTCAGGCTCCACAACCTGCAAGCTATCCGCCGAGAATTCTGGCTCGGACGAGCGCTCAGAGACGAGCTCCGACAAGAGCTCCGACACTGGCACGGACGCCAGCATAGACACGAGCTCAGAAACCCAAGCATCGAGTTCCGGGGACGAAAAGGTCATCCTTGGTGAGTATATGGTCGGCAAAACGCGGAAATCCAGAGCGCAAAAGCGGAATCGGAAACTGACACTTACCCACACACACTTTACACTTTTTACAACATTCGAAAGCCCTCGAAAAGGCGAGAAAACATGTGGCTTTCGTTTTACAAACTTATTGTTAGCTCGCGCTCGATATTAAACGAGTTCTTAGAAACAGCCCCGGCCTGTTCCGATGAGCAAGCAATTGATATGCGGATTTTTCATAAGATCCGCTGTTTGTGATGCATTTTGTTCCCAAACTTAAATTAAACTCTGTACACTCGCCTTACCGAGAGCCTTCGATAGATAGCTTAATTGTAAAAATCGGGCACTTCCGCGGCCCGCTAGAGGGGTAGATTTTTTTGGGACAACCCGGGATTACATGAATTTTTCAGAGAAGGTCGTGTGGAACTACTATCGTCCTAGCGTCTCACTACGCCATCTCATCCCTGATCGTGAACCGGATCCAAACAATGCGACGTCTGAGCTAACGGACAGCAACGGCCAGCGTATGATCGTTCTCGGTAAGCCACTGATCTATGCTTAATCGGAGGTGCTAACTTATTTTAGGGCGTTACACGCTATAACCTGGACATTCCAGAAGGGTCATACACTCCTGGCGACTTTGCCGCACGCCCTCATCTGTATACGGTAGCAATCGACATAGGCGAAAACCTGACCGTCAGCGAGCTGTTGCAGCTGCAGGAAAGTCAGTTTTTTGAAGAGCATTTAACCGCTCTCAAAAACCCGCCACATACACTCCGTCGCCAAACCTTAGGAACCTCCCCCTTTTTCAGCCGTATCTGCCAAATTAAACAAATACGATTAAAACCAAACACACCATTGTCTGTTCCGCATAGGAAAACCTTAGACAAAAATGGATCCAGCAAGCTCTGATGCGGCTACGTGCGTATAATTGGAAAAGCGGATTTAGAGCCGTTGCAAAACTTTAGGTACAGCTAAATGAAAATAATTATTTTGCCCTACGGTGTCTGCTCTGGCGATTTTTGTTGTTGTAGTAATTGCTTAATGGAATCTCAAACTACTATTTGGCATAATTAGATTTCCTCGAGCTGGGCCTAAAGCTTTTTTCGAAAAATCAAATTTTGTGCTAAAATTCATGTTTTTTGAAATTCAGTTGGTCAATCAAATTTGTTTTGCAATTTAAAGGGCCCCATCAGGGAGAACACATTTCGGCGCACATTTTGGTATATTTAAATTGCTCGGGACGTCTCTAATGCTCCTGCTATCCACTGTCAAAGGTTTGCGTCATGGTCCCGTTACTAAATTCAGGGGAAAAGCTTTGAAACCTGGCAGTGAACACGTATCGGGGCGTAGCCAACGTAGACTCTAAGCCAAATTTATGTATTGTATACCAAACTGTGCGCCGTATTGTGCTCTTCCTGATGGCACCCTTTAAATGTCAAAACAGATTTGACTGGCTAACTTAATTAGAAAAACGTGAATTTTAATACAAAATTTGATTTTTCGAAAAAAGTTTTAGGCCCATCTCCAGGAAATCTAATTGTGCCAAATAGTAGTTTGAGATCTTATTAAGCAATTACTACAAAAAAATGGCCAAAGCAGACACCGTAGGGCAAAATAATTATTTTCATTTAGCTGTACCTAAAGTTTTGCAACGGCTCTAAATCTGCTTTTCCAATTATACGCACGTAGCCGCATCAGAGCTTGCTGGATCCATTTTTGTCTAAGGTTTTCCTATGCGGAAAAGACAATGGTGTGTTTGGTTTTAATCGTATTTGTTTAATTTGGCAGATACGGCTGAAAAAGGGGGTGTTCCTAAGGTTTTGCGACGGAGTGTACGTCGATTGGAGGTTGTTTTCTAACGAAACACGAGCCAATTGATTTGTTGCTTTGCTTGATGCCTTAATCATATACTTTTCTCTGACAGAAAGCCTCTACAAAAACCTATTCATGTACGTCGATTCGAGGGATAACGACTTTTTCGAAATAATGGACAAGGATAACAACACCCAAATACGACTGATGCCTAAGTATGATTCCATAGCTCGTGCTTCCCTTGGAATAGGCCCCTAATAGCCTTTCTTCAGGAGCGCCTACACACGCCTGGGAAATCTCATCGTCCCACGGGACCCCGAATTCCATCAACGGCTCTGGGCCTGTTCCCGGAAACTGGAATGCTTGAATCGTCAGGATTTCTCATTTTCCGTTTGTGCAGCGCGGCAGAGCATTCTGATGGCCTCCACCTTGGTCAGGGGCCGGTTTCTCATGGCCATGTAGCGACTATAAAAAATGCTAAAAATTGCTAAAAATTCGGGTGTCGAAAGCCGAAGCGTCGCACATCTCGTTGAAGTGTAAAAGATCGGTTACAATTGTTCTATACAGAACCAAAATTTGAAAAATGACACACCGTTTTGAGCTACAACTAGAGTTGGAAAACCCCCCCGAGAAATACCCCCGGGGGTATTTGAAAACCCCCCGCCGCAAACTTGGGTAATTGAACCAAAATCCGGGTTCTCGAAAGTTCCATTTGTTCGATCGGCCGAACTGGTATTTCTGATCAGTGGGCCAGGTCCGCGTCTTTCACCTTTCAGCAAAAGACGCATACCTGGCCCACTCATCGGTGCCAATTCGGTCCCACTAACGAGCATCTGGACGGGGGGGTTTTTGAAACACCCCCGCGGGGGGGGGGGTTCCTCAGGGGGGTTTTTTAGGGGTATTTTTTGCTCCCCCGGGGGGGGGGTTTCTCGGGGGGTTTTCAAAGTCTAGCTACAACCAATTCAGTTGCCGACATACGCTAGAAATTGTTGGGTGATTTAGTGAAGAATCTGCGTAACCTTACCGAACCACCAGTTATGCTCCCGGAAGATTTCTACTGGTTGGCCGTAGTGCGCGATCTGCAGCACGAATATCGCGGACTCCCTTTCCTCTTTGCGGGAACGTTACTTGGCAAGTTTTTCGAGCCTTAAGCTTGGCTAGCGGGGCCGACATCGCATTAGCTTTGCAAGCCCAGTGCTTTTTACACACCCGCTTAGATTACGGGTCTGTTTTCAGGTTTGCCTATATTTGCGAAGGTCGGAGTCCGAAAATTCCTATGCCCGAAGAATCTGAGCTCAGAAAAGTAGGCATCCGGCTCCCAAAAATAGCCCAATCTTTGCTGGTATTTGCGGGGTTCCGATTTTCGATACTCCGAGTTTCGGCAATCCGGTTTTCCAAATTCTAACCTTCGAGACTCCGAATTTTGGGAATCTAATTTTTGTAGAATTCGGATATTCGGTTTTACGGGAACAGTATTTACCGGAATTCTGTTTGATTCTCATCGGAAATCGTCTAGTTTAAGGCTGGCGTCGTGAATGCGCCGTTATCCCCCACACAACGGACATAGACATCGCTACATTTGAGGATGAATATCCGATGGCGCTCGTGGAAGACGCCATTAATATGACAGGAAAGCCTGTCTCACTCGCACGCATCATCGGACGCGTACGTTTTTTGCGTAGTATGCTTTAATTATTTAATGGTTTATGACAGAGAGACACATCGGTTTCGGTTTCAGTAAGCCTAAACATGTAATGCTCATTTACAGCCGGGCGACAGCTACGAGGCGACGCTGTCCGTCGAGACGGCGCACAATCTCCGATTATCAATTGACATGTTCACGATGTATCGTAGTCAAAACAGCCAACATTGTTATAATTCGCTTGTTTATGGCGATCCAGGCTACGAGAAATACCTGGAAGAGTTTCCATGGTGAGAAATTTGATTTGAATACCTGGCGCCAGTCGTATCGTAGAAATGGCAAAAATCGATGTACCGGAGGACGTAATCGAAAAAAACCCGATTTTCCAGGATTGACAGAATTCTCTGTGCGGCCGTTTTGTACGGCCACGTTTTCCATGTACCCTGCGATCCTGATGCAGTATTGGTGGTATGAGCGAAAAATTATTCAAGTCTAAAATACTTTTTCTGCAGCAATAATTTACGAGAAAGCTATTAAGCGCATCATAGATCCTCTGCTCTCTGGCGGAGAAAGCGGAGCGGGCTCCCCAAGCAAAATGACCGGAAGTGGCCGTTATTTAGATGCAGGGGACGTTCCTAATGTTTTGAAATGCGTTGTAAAGTGACGCCTGGAAAAAAAATATATTTATGAAGATTGTTGCTAATTCGCCGTTTCAAGGGCTTTCGAATGGTGTAACTATCATTCGGATCTGATACTCCTCCGTCGAGTTGAAAAGGGTTGTTTTTATTGGGACACCCTGTAGTTTAGTACAGAAAAAAGCAGATAATAAATCCACGTTTCTGCACGATAAAAAACCATCTGCTATGGTGAACATAAGCACGAAACGTACTAATTCGTTTAGGCGGGGTATGGGCAAAACTGGCGCGCTGATCGTCCGTCGGCCGGGTATGGTTACGAGTCCAAGTTCGTCGCAAATGGAAGGTTTTTGCCGTCGGAACTGTGGGGGCGCCTAGCATCTTCACGTTCAATTTGTCATTTAGCAGCGAAGTCTACCGCAACTTCTGATGCCCTGGAGGACCCGAGGATCCCTAAAGAAATTTTGATGAATGATGCGGGCACTAGCATTGTAGCCTTCAATAAAAAAGTTAGCAGATAACATGCCTGCAAGAAACGATTCTGGGATTCTCGCGTAATACAGTCCTGTCCAGAACGTGGCGCCAAGACAAACTAAAAAAACACAATTTGAAACAGTTGGAAAAGACGCGTTTTCAACGGGCCCGGGCCCCCGTGCTGGATCAGACGATCAGACCAGATCAGACGGGCTGATCCGATTTATTTTATGCGCTTTGACAAAGGAGTAGCCTACTCGAATTTTCGATATATGAAGGTATTCCGAATCGGAACGGCCTTCCTTACATGGTGACGGATGAAAACCGCAAGCGTCTGATACATATACCAGACCAGGCCGAACGCCCCAGACGCGAGCTGAATTAATTTTTTTGGAGGCCCGAAGAGTCCAGATGAGCCTACGCCGTACCCGACTGGTAGTCAATATTTTTTTGATGCAATAGCGATTGCCAAAGTTCTATATTTGGACCGCGTATGCTTAGAAAGGGTTGAATGTATGAGCTGGCGAAGACTACTCATTTTCGCCTCTACAAGCTGTTGCCTTTACCGGTGTTTCTTTATTGTCAATCGGGCCAAAATGCTTGTGGGAACACTCAATAGAATGGTATGCTTTCGTTTCACGGACATCTTGATAGATATTTTTTTGGTGCATCTGGCGCATCTTTATGCACTAGGCTTTCTTAACGTTACCCTCAAGGTTTTTATGATTTTAGAGATCGGTCGCGGCCCTTACAACTCTTCTTGCCATGATTGCGATTGGTTATTTTGTCTCAATCCCTGATCGTGGATCGAGCGATTATTTAAAAGGTAGGCGGCGAGGTACTGGGCTGTTAGCGGTGGGGAAACTATTTTTTTTATTTTTCCACATTATCCTGTTAATAATATAAAATGAATATTATTTTTGCGTTATTTTTGCTTGCTAGAAATTGATCAAAATTAATTCGAAACTTTAGAAATTTTTTGATTTTAGTAATTTCACGCATTTTTTTAAAACATTCTCAAAATTTGAATTTTTATGAGTGCATCTTATATTAAAAACTATGCCAAATCCTACAAAAACTGTTCTTATTTCATTGTGAGGCCGTACAGGATTACTCGAAGATTTTGGTTACCCCGCTAAACCTCCCCCGTTATAGTCCAGCACCGGTATTGATTCGTCACCGGTATTGATAATTCTTCGTTTTGCGTTGTATAAAAACAGAGTTTTTAGACCGTAACTTTTTAGCCGTGCCTTTGCCTCCAAAAACACCGTTGTTTGACACATGTCCAAAGCACCGGTATCGGCACGACAATCCCGAAATTTTAAAGTTGCTCGGGAGCACGACTGAGGAGCGTGAGTCAGAAAGATGTCGAAAACCACGTGTATTTAGCGGCTTGCATCCGGGAAGAAGGCCCAACATATCTAGAAGGTGGAAAAATCTTCCACAACCTTTATTATCCATGGACTGACGATTTTAACTGCACGGCTAGGTATTTTTAACGCCAGGGAATGTCTCAGCACTTCCAGATGCGCCTTCTATGACACCGTCTGGATCAACAAGTACGGTCCTGAGTGCGTGGTCGGCGACAACTGCACGACGTTTGAGTGCGATATCATCGATGTAAAGTGCTGGGGGCTAGACGGAAATCTGACCCACATCGACTTGCATACGCAGATTTTTGAACATAGGTATTTGTTTCCAAACTTAACTGGTTAGCTAGTCTCTATTCTTTGCGCTTATAAAAATTACTGTGTTTTATTTTAGCTAAACAGAATTACAAGTTTATTAGATTATAATTATAAAAAAGACAAATTAAAAAATTAAATTAGTTTTTGATCGCTACAGGCTGTAAATAAATTTCAGATCAAAGAAGAGAAAAATTTACGGCAATTCCTGTCTTTTTTTACCGATTTTTATAACATCTGAAGTCGGCCGTAGTCTGAAATTATGCCGGAAAATGTCTTTAATTCATGCATAAATAATTTTAAATTTGCTCAGGTTCGGATTGTCTGCTTCTCAGCAAATTTTAATGTATGTTTTCAGCCGAGATCGCCCAGCCATTTTCGGCGAACGCTATCGAGCGGGCAAAACACCAAAAATAGACCCGAAAACGCGCTTCCACCCCAGTGTTCACATCATTGTGCTCGATTCCGCTGGACGCTTCCCGGCCTTGAGGTGAGCCAGCGTGACGAGCTTGTAGAGGGAAAATTCCTACTTAAAAGCCATTCTAAAAGCTAAAAAAGTTTTTCACACTCTTTTAGACAACTCAACAAAACGATTACCTACTTGAAAAACGAGTTCCAAGCGGTAGACTTCACGGCGATGAGCCGAATCGGTTACGCCAGCCGCTCAAATGCCTATGGCGCATTCTTTGGTACGTTCGAATTAGCTTATTTTCATTTTGACAAAAATAATTTTGCCGACATTCACTTTGTCCAAATTTCATTTGTTTTTCAAATAGCGTTTTGCCAAAATCCATTTTTTTGTAATATCATTTTGTCGACATTTCATTTTCTCAACGTATCACTTCTTCGGAAGTTCATTTTATCGAAATTCCATTTTGTCGAAACCAAATTTTATCAAAATTTTGATTTGTCGAGATTCCAATGCTTTTTTGCTTCGTTTATTCATCTTAAAAACCCGAAAATTGAAATTTTGGTGCATGGAAATTTCGACAAAATGATCCTTAGGCGAAGAGAAATTTCGACAAAATGACATTTCGACAAAAATGTCGTTTTATGTTTTGATTTTCAGGAGACCTCGACACGACGGTAGATCGCTCGATGTATGGTGGGTTGAAGCTGAATGCAACCATCGATGCGGAAATTTGTAAAAAGGGTCTGGATGAGAGAGCTTATATCCAGTTTGAGTACGAGGTAGGGCTAGGCAAAGGCACAACGTTGCGTTCAGGATGCTGGATACCGAACCATGTACGCCGAAGATTACTTCACTGCCACCTGGACTTACAATGATTGTGCTGGAATCTCGAAGCAACCGGCTACTCACCATTTGAGGTATGGTTTATGTTTCGGCCTGGGCTTGTCAGGCTTAGGCGTAGCTTAGGCTTAGGCTTGGCTTAGGCGTATGCTTAAGCTTGGGGGGGGCGGCTTAGGCCAAGGCATACGCTAGGCTTAGGCTGAGGATTAGGCTTAAGCTTAGGCTTAGGCTTAGACTTGGGCTGAAGCTTAAATTTATGCGAGGCTTAGCTTAGGCCTAGGCTTAGGCTTAGGCATATCTTGGGCTGAGGCTTAGCTTAGGCCTGGGCTTAGGCGCAGGCTTCGGCTGGACCTTATCAGTGGACACCAAAATCCGATTCTTTCAGACCATTCCAGCTGTTGACTTTCTTGACGGAGGATGTATGGGGTCCCGAGTAGGATTTTGAGATCGGCTTACTTTCCATAGAAATGAGAACTATTCCAACGAGATTCGATAAATTTAGGCTTCTGAAGGATGCCGGGTACAAATACCAAGACCAGGGCCTACTCCGCGCTCACCTGCGCAATAAGACGAGGTGCGGGACCAATCACCAACACGCCATCGACTACACCTCGAAATTCATCCGCTCTTATTCAGGTAATCAGGTATAGTCAGGTAGTCCGGTATTATTTCGGAGAAAGTTCTTTCTAAAAATCTTTTAGGCTTTTTTTTTGGTATATTAAGCCCGAAAGACTAATGCCATTAAGGTCTACCAAAAATGTCAATCAGCTGGCTGGATGAAGCGCATGATAGCGAAAAAGAATGGCGACACTCGGACAAATACTATCATCAAATGCTGGTGGAAAATAAGGAGCCGGTGGGATACAAAGAGTGATGTTTTAACCGAAAATCCAATTTAAAGTTTCACTCTTAATTTTCGTTTTTTTTCAGCTATCCGATTCAATCGTCATCTTCCTCGGCGATCACGGCCAACGGTTCGGAACGGTAAATTAATGTAGAAGTAAATCTTAAAAACCACACTACAGGTCGCCGCCACCGAACAAGGTATATTCGAGGGGAAGAACCCGTTGCTCCTGATTTCGCTACCGGAAAGGTTACGGTAAGTGCTCATCTGAATGCCACAACTTTTTACCAGAAAAACAAAAATGGCGAAGCAGCTGGCGAAAAATAAAGATGAACTGCTTAGCCATCACGATTTGTATGCGACACTGGTGGACATTATCCGGGTAATGCGATTAAGAAGATTTTTAGAGATTTTTGCAGTACCAACCCACCAGCAACTTTACGGACACGAGATTCAAGAAAATTGAAGGTAATTTATAGTATTTTATTATTCTATTGTAGAGATTACGGTACTGGACTTTTAGCGGGGGGGGGGGCGCAGATGGAGCATAGAGATATTACTTCCTAACTACGGTATTTTGGGTTATGGTAGTCTTCAAACCTTGAAACCTTGAAAAAATCGGCATTTTTCGCAAAAATCGGACTTTGCGTATTGCCGAGGCCACGGTATATTCCTAATTACGGTATTTCGAGCTGATGTCCCGGATATCTCAGGTGATCTTTGGATCAGTAGATTTTCGATCAGGCGATAATCGATCAGGTGATTTAATTTGCTTTTAGCGTCGGTATTTTAGCATTTTCGCGCGTTACGGTAACTTCCTAATCACATGATTTGGGGAAGTACGCAAGCTTGAAAATCGCCGGGATAGTTGCTCAAATTTTTTGAGCTCTGTTTCTATAACTTTTTTAGCAGTAAAAATACTAGTCCGCGCAACAGCCCAAAAACTGAAAAATGACCCCCCCCCCGGCTAACAGTCCAGTACCGAGATTCCAACCATTACCTCTACAGGAACCCTCGGGAATTCGCTGCTTCGGTCTCTAGACCCCACCATGCCGAGATCTTGTAAATACCTACCGATCCCTGCCGAATATTGCATCTGCGATTACGGAGCGTATCGCGTTCTGGAGAGGTAGGGTTTTAATAAATAACGTATCTCCTCTAATATAACCCCGGCCGAATCATTGTTCAATCACCTCAGGCGGTGTTTTAGAAAAAGGGTTTTTTTTTCGGGGATTTTGAGCCATTACGACGATTTCTAGGAGTTCAAACTGCTGACAACCACTGCGGAGCGCAGTATACGAAGCTAAACCAGAAAAGTTTTTCCCTTTTTATGTTCTGAAATGCAACCTTAAAAAATATTCGGGGGGTTCAATTAAAGGAAGTACGGAACATGCCTATTACTTTTTTACAGCAACGACAGCATGTGGAACAAGTTGCCGACAATGATAGAAAAAGACGCCGACGTGTATCTCGCAAAAAATGGGCTCGCCGAAAATTGCGATGCTATTAGAATAGCTAATGTAGGCCGTTCCCTACCAAAATGCTAGGGTACTGGGCTGTTAGGGGGGGGGGGAGGGTTAATGGGATAAACTCATTTTTAATTTTGCCGCTGTGACCTGTTCGTAACGTATGTTGTTTATGATGTTTTACATTTTTATACCACAAGAATCCGACTGGTTTTGCAGGTTACCTCAATCACGACCAAAACCGATGCACGTAACGCTACGCTTTACAAAGTGGACTTTTTTACGACAAATCAGGCGGAATTTCAGGTCAACCTGACCCGGTATTCTGGAAGCTGAATTTTAGGTCTCGTACGAATTGCAGAACGAAACGCTTCGCATGAACCCCCAAGAATTTATCCGCCTGAATCGGTCGTAAAAAACACTTTTTTACAACCCGGTTTAGGTACGGTAATGCGGCCGCTTGCATATTACAGAGTCTACCGAATTTTCGCCAAGTCTGCAACTGCAAAGATCAGCAATGAGATAGTTTCTTCACGATACAGATTTTTTGTTGTAATTATGTTGGTAACTCGGGTGTTTTCCAAAATAAAACCTATAACTCGCAGGCACATGCAAAACACAACACTCAAATTGGTACTGATGCATTAGCGGGGGGGGGGTAGCGGTGGCAACCAAGGTTTCTTTTTCCTGGTTTATCTATCAAGAATTGTGTGTTCTTATAAAAATTGTGATTTTCGTCGTTTTTCATCGCTAAAAAGTTATGAAAATATTTGAAAAATTCTGAAATTGGAACATTTTACATTTTTGGTGGTTTTTCATACATTTTTGACTAAAGTTGTATGAAAAATTTTGAATTTTGTAAAAAGTTTTAGAACCATTTTAGAAAAACATTTTTTATGTGATTTTATATCCAAAAGCTAAGAATTGTTTAGAAAGCTATAAAATTTATTTATATTTTGTCATACTGGGAAACATTACTCGGAAAATTGGGCTTACCCCCCTGCTAACAGGTAAGTACCCGGTATTCCTCAAAACTGCATCATACACGTCAAGCTGCGTGCTTTTGACTTGTCATAACTTTTGTGCCTCCCCGATGAATAGAACTTGCTTTTCCAATAGATGATAGTATCCAAGCGGAATAGGGCTGTCATGACAGACCGCCCGGTACATGTACGGAATTAATTTTTCTTCACCTGTAAATTGATTGATTTCTTCAACTAGACATGTTGAGGCAATACTTTTCGGTACGTTACAATATTCTGACTAACTTGTATAATTTTTCATTTCAGCTCCCCAGGGTGCTGCTCAAACGCAAGGTCTTCTACGCGGTTCTCTTGCTGCTGGTCATCGGCTGCATTTCGCAAATTCCAAGGAGGCCAACGACGAGTCGACGGAGTATGACTCCTGAAGAACCACAGAACACTACAGTTACAGCCGATTCTGGCCTGAGCACGAGCAGTTCTGGTAAGGGGTGTCAGCACTATGCATTAAAAAAAACGTTTAGTAAAAAGTAAAAACATAAGAAGCTCAGAAGGTTCCCCAACGTGGAACTACTACCGCCCAAGTGTTCCCTTACGAGACTTGATACCGGATAGCAGACCGAACATGTCGTCTACGCCGGCTGTATCCGGAAACATGATTATACTTGGTAAGCAAGAGGGTACTAGTATTAGGTTAAGAACATTAAAAACGTCCCGATCTCTTTTTTTTAGTTAAAAGTCGGCGATTTCGGGGTAAAAAACTCTATATGTTGTATTTTTTTATACAAATTTTGGAGTCTTGCAAACGCTCCTATTTTTAGCAGGGGGAAAACTATTTTTTGTTTTGCCCGCCTCTTCCCTTGTTAAAGATAAATATTGTATTTTCATAAGGTTTTCAGTAATCTTTGATCGCTAAAAAGTTACAAAACATATTTTTACAATTTTTGAAAATTGCTTTTTGATAATTTTTCATAAATTTCGGGCCAAAAACTCGAAATTTTTCATAGTTTTTGTAAGCATTTTCGATCTAAAAACTATGTAAAATTTTATAAAATGGTTTTTATAAGATTTTATGATAGGGCCGCCGGGGAATACTGGGAGAATAAGTCCCCCTTAAAAAAGTCCAGTACCGGTACACGGTCGGTTGCTAGACTCATCGCATTGCAGACTCACAAAAATTATACTTTTTTGTTTTTGTTTTTCTTTACTTTTTGCGCTCGGAAAACCCACGATACTGTACTGTACCCATACAGACCAAATTTCCAGTTGGGGCTTACACCGCCGCCGACTTTGCCGCTCGTCCTCATCTTTATAGTGTAGCGGTCGAGGTCAAGGAGAATCAAACCCTAGACGAGCTCGCAACCATGTCGGAGAGTACGTATTTTACATTCTTACTGCTTTTTCAGGGCTTAGTCCAATTTTTCAGCCAACACCTATGCCGAGATCTTCTTTTTCTCAAACTCTGCCTCAAACGACTTTTTCGAAATCGTCCAAGCCGACAATACCTTCGAACTTCACCTTATGCCAAAGTCGGTTTAACCCTGTCGTTACACGAAGCCTTAAAAATCTTTGTGAATCTTAATTTCTATAAGAAAAGCCGTTTTAGAAGTGCCTACAAGCTGGTGGACAACATCTACGTGCCACGAGACCCGATTTTTCACGCCCGACTCTGGGCGGGCTCTCGAATGCTTGAGTGCCTAAATTGTGGGATTATGGTCGTAAAACATACCGACTTTAGTGACGAACCTTCGAAATCCGACGGAGCCTCCAAATCTAATCCCGGAAGACGTCTACTGGCTGTCCGTCGTGCGCGACTTGCACTTCGAGTACCGCGCACTACCATTCTTGATTAGCGGTACTTTACTAGGTATGAGCTGTCCGAGACGTTATCGATATTTTCAGGTTGGCGTCGTGAATGTACCGTAATTCCACATACTACGGATATGGACATTGCCATATTCGAGGATGAGTTCCCGATGGCTCTCGTCGACGACTCGATTAATATGACCGGAAAGCCGCTACAGCTCGCGAGGATAATTGGCAGGGTTAGAATTGGACTTTTTAGGGCTTAAAAGCTTGAGATTAGGCTTCAGCTTCGTCTTCGGCTGCGGTTCTTACTTACAGTAATTTTTTCTTCTGCAAGGAAATTCGGTATGGGACCAAGCCTATCTTGTGCAGAATTTTGAGCTGATTCCGTACCCGTTACCAAAAACTGTTCGTCGATGATTTTGAGAGTTATGCGACTTTTCGTGCGGAAAAGCTCAAAATGGCCAACTCTAGACCCTCACAGAAAATGGTATAAAAGGATCTTTGTGAAAATATTGCGCGCGCCGCACTCGGAAACATACGCAAAACAACAATTTTACGAACATTTACGCAATTTTTAAATTTCGACACAAAATAGTGCCTGCGATAAAGTTTGTAGTTTAAGGTTTGAAGTGTGGCCATTTTCAGCTCTTTTTTGTCAACAAAAACAATCATAACTTGTTGAAAATCATCGATTAGCAATTTTTTTGAAAACGAGGTCGGGAGCAGAGCAAAATTCTGCACAAAATAGGCATAGTCCCAGCCCCGAAAACCCAAAATCACGAAAAAATCATTCCTTATTAGCCATTGCAGCCGGGCGACAGCTACGAGGCGACGTTTTGGGCAAAGACGCGGCGCGGCAAGTGGTTCACAATCGACATGTTCACGATGTACCGCGATCTGGAGAAGCGTATTTGCTTTACAACACTTGTTTACGACAAGCCTGACTACCAGAAGTATCGAGACGAGTATCCTTGGTACGTTAATTCTACGAGGTTTTTTCAAACGGTCGAAATTTCATAATGTCAAAATTCATAATTTCGAAATTTACATAAGGGGGAAATACATTTTTCCGGGGAAAACCCCCGGATCATCTGCAGAAAAATGTCGAAATCCTGAATTTCGGAATTTGGAAATTTCGACATTATAGATTTTCGACATTATGATATCAACTCAATCCTAAATTCTAAAATTCCTTCGCAGGTTTGAAGCGGAATTTTGTACGGCAAATCTTCACGGTCACGTCTTCCACGTACCGTGCGATCCGGACCGCATTTTGGAGGTTCATTATTGAGGTCAAACTAATAATAAAAATTTCAGGCCGATTATGGGGTAAATTGGCGCGTCGATCGCCACACTAAGGGATATTTCTACGAGGGCAAACTGGTGGCGAACGGCAATTTCTCACTGGAAGGGTAAAGATCTACAGGGATGCATTTTATTTACGTTTCAGCGAGACGCTTTTCCGAACTTTCTGATCTCTGGCGATTGCGATGATTCGTCTTTTGTATTATTGCGTTGGCGTAATTACGCTTTTTGATGGTTTTTTTAAGTTCTGGCTGCGAAATAAAGTGGCAATGCCTGGAAACGTAACAGTAAATTTTTTTAATATGATTTCTAATCAAATTTAATGAGGTTTGAAGCGAAAAACCCATCTAATGCTGTATAAACTTTTTTTAAATCATGAATCCTGTGGATGAATTGTATTTCATAAAAATTTATAAAATTTTTATCCTTAGAGAACGTGAAAAAAAATTTAGAAGACTTTCGTTTGCTTCGATTGGAAAAATTGGATACTAGAGAAAAAGTTTCTCGCCCCCCCCCCCCCCCCGTTAATGCAAAAGCACCTAAAATCGATTTATTTGCAGTACACAAACAATACACAAGCAAGATGACGCCGACAAGAATAATCATTACAAAAACAGAGAGAGGGCTGTTGAGATCAGGGAATGGCCGTAGCTGAACATTTGAAGAATTGTCGGCTGGCCATCAGAAGAAGCGCATCAGCTGGGCGCTGAAAAGGAAGGGATTTCGAAAAACCTAAAAATCAAGCCCATACCCTTTCGTGCCATATTTGCCGTTCCAGACGAGGTTGGGCCCGTAGCGGTAGCCCTTGCTGGGTCGATCAGCGGTCCAATTCTTGCCATAGTCAGCCTGACGTGTTTTTGAATAACCGATCTGGGCTATTTGGTTCTTTCCCATTATCGGGGGACCCAAATTTTTTCTAAAGATCGAACTTTTCAAATATAAATAGTGGAAGTGTTTCTAAATGGTTTTTACAATACCTAAGCGTAAAAACTTTACAAATTTGTATAAAAATAACAAAACATCGATTTTTCGACCAAAAACGGCCTATTTTGGACAAAAATTTTCATTTTTTTATGGCTTTAGATATTTGTATATTTGTATTAAATGATATAGGTAATAAAAGGTATCAAAAATGGCAATTTTTTGACCGAAAATCTCAAATCTTTTACCAAACTTTTGACTTTTTCAGTTTTCAGACAAATTTTCTTGTTCAGATATAGTTTTATGTTACTAAAAACACTATTTAAACACTATTTAAACACTATTTAAACACTATTTATCAACCAACTCGCATTTCCAGACTTTTACAAACAAGTGCGGCCTCCCTCCCCCCCGATAATGCAAAAGAACCGACAATTTATACCTCCAAAATTGGGTCCGGATCGCAGGGCACGTGGAAGACGTAGCCGTGCAGGTTGGCCGTGCAGAAGTCGGCCTCAAACCTATAGGAAATATTGGCTCCCGGGATTTTAGCCTGTAGTGATTTCCGCAGCGCCGCGCCCCCCGACAATGCAAAAGAACCAAAAATTTAATGAAGTTACACACCACGGATACTCGTCTCGGAATTTCCTGTATGCGGGCGGGCCGTAGACGACCGTCGTGTAGCAGCAGCGTTTCGCCGAGTCGCGATACATCGTGAACAGGTCGATGGTGAACGTCGTGCCGCGCTGCGTCTTTGCCAAAAACGTCGCCTCGTAGCTGTCGCCTGGCTGGAAATTGACTTATTCGAGAGAGCACTACAGGGTGTCCCAAACAAACGACCCCATCTGGCATTTCGCCGGGTTACATCCAATCGGCCTCAAATTTGGCCCAGAGGTGTATCGGACCCTAAATAACAACAATCCTGACGTATAGCCCTGTAGCTATAGTAGTTCTCGAGTTATAACAAAAACAAACTTTATTTTCCATTTTTCATAGAGCTTTCGTGGAATTAGACCCCCTAAACATTAAGTGAAAATGATCTGGTAGGCCTTTTTACCTTAAGAATTTTTTTCCAAAGTAAGATTTAATTAAATAAGCTTCGATTAAGCGATTTTTGCAACCCAAACTACCCAAGTTCTTAAGCGAAATTAGGAATTCACAGCCGGAAGTCGATGCAAATCGATGCAAAGTCCAAAAAGATAGCCGAAAAAACTGTTCAGAATTCCGGGAAAAACAGTATCAACTATAATAATTTTGCTGTGGTCTCTGTCCGTCCGTCCGTCCGTCCGTCTGAAGCCGAATTCAACTCGAAGGGGAAAAGAGCTAGAGCTTAGCTCTCTTCGGATTCGGATAGAGCGCGGTCAGAAACCCCCAAACTGATAAAAAAATTATGAAAAAGTTTTAGTTTAAATTATTAAAATTAACTTTGAAAGTGGCGCCTTAATAAAATGAGTGGGGGCCCCTCTCCCGGGAGGCCACGCCCCCCTTGCCCTTCGCCCCTCTTCCCCAGGCCCTTCGCGCGCCCAGATAGCTTTTTTAAGTTACTTTAATACTTTTTAATACTTTTTAATTATGTTAATTTATTATTTAAATCGTTTAAAATTTGTTTCAGCCATGGGGGGTATCTAAAGCTATCGGGCAGGTATTTAGATAGTTTTTGAAGGGGATTTCGGATATGGGGTGTATATGCAGCCATCAGGAAGGTATATTTAGATAGTGCCGCGATACCGATTCTTCCATTTTTTTTTCCCCAGCAAGTGGGTCGGTGGTTGCGAGCGGGATCTCTGGGTCCCGCGACGAATAGCCTGCCCGGTCAGGGACTTTCCCAGCTCCCGCGCCACAGTGAAAATGGGTGGGGTTTCATCGTTCGTTGTTAATTTTTCTTCGATCTTTGCTCATGGTCTACGTTTAGGATTTACTAAGCCCTTCGCCTCTTCTCGCTTACCGGCGTTTTCATTGTGTCATTTTAATGTTCATTTTCCAGATGTCATTCGCAAGGATCGTCGACGTTGATTACGATGATGACATCAAGGCCGAAGCCAGCGAACATCTTACCGGTCAAGGCGATGTAGAGCAGCTGAATGCCGAGGATGACGATGCCGGACAAGGACTGGCGGTGCAATGCATTGCCGTAGCACAACACCTAATGCCAAGACAGGAAGAAGCCGTCGACATCATTCTAAAGAAGAAGCGAAGCTACGAAGAATATTACCAGGAGCGGCGTGCGACTCTTCAGCGACTTACAATTCAGCCCAATAAGAGAAAGGCATTGGATCGCCAACGTGAACGTGCGGCGACCCAGGAAGATCATCTACTCAGGAAACATGCTGGATTGCAGGCGGGTCGTGAAAACGCGCAAAAGGAATTTGAAAGAATCCTCGGGGAATATGATAAGTCGCTCAAGAAGTCGAGTGACGATATCGATGCGAACCGGCGGTGGAAGGAAACGATTGCTCAGCGTGAAGCGGAAAACGAAAAGGCGGCAGAGCAAGACAAGAAGCTTTTAGTTGAATTAGATGAAGAGGCAATTATGGATGATTCGTTTTAACTTTTTACTAATAAATGTTTGTACACTACTGCGGACGTTTCATCAAGCCGTCGTTTTGCATGACAATATCTTCTCATCTTCGTTCGTCATCCCGTTTTGTACCGTGGTGAGCCAAGTGGGGGCGCGTTTCGAGAACAGGGGGTGGGCTGGGTCCCGCCACGAATCGCCTGTCCGGTAAGGCCCCAGCCCAGTCCCGTGCTACAGGGAAAGGGGCGGGTTTTCAGCATCATTTTACTTTTCTCGATGTTTTCTTCGTCGTTTTCTGAAATGCGACGAGGCTTTTCTCTTCTCTATACGTTACATTTTCTTGCATATTTCATTTCCATAACTTCCGGCTTTCTCCTGTCTATTGCTAATTTGTGACATTTTCTAGGTAATCCTCATTGGCTGCTCAACTTCAAAAGGAACGGGCGCTGCTACTTCGCATTGCCGGTAAAGTTGATCTTAAGTGTATTATATTTCTTTGTTTAGTAGCACACACGACAACCAGCGCTGCCACACCACAAGGATCCCTTTGGCCCTCACACACGGCAGTGCCATTCAGGCAAACTTATTGGATCCATCGCTTACGGCTTCCATTTTTAGGTCGGTGCACGGCAACGCTAAATCTCGACCTCAACAATTCGCCATTGCCAGGTAAACTCGCGTTTATTTCTTCTTTACATTCATCGTCTAGGTGGCAAACACAGCGCGAAGCCGCCTCCGACGCTCAAGTCCACGCGTGCTGCCAATACGCATTGCCGGTAAAGTTGAGTTTACTTCTCTTATATACCATGCTTAGCTGCCAACAACATCAAGCCTTCCAGCGTCACAACACTTCTTCTGCCGCCTACTACACGGGTGATCCCTTCAGGTAAAGCTTTTGAATTGATCGTTTACGTTTTTCATTTCTAGGACGGTCCAAGCCAACCTTGAAAAGGGGAGCTGTGGTTTTCAAGCCACGTGCTCTGCCACTCATTGCCGGTAAGCGTCAGTTTACTTCTCTTATATTCCATGCTTAGGTGCATATAACAACAACGCTACAAGAAATGCCAAGGGCCCGACTGACAGCCGCCGAACGCGAAGCCGCTGCGGATCGCCGACGGGAGCAACAACAGGTACGCCGGGCAGCGGAGTCAGCGCAGGCGGCGGCTGACAGGAGAGCTGCCGATGCAGTGCAGCATCAAGCGCGGCGCCGCGGCATGTCGCCGGGCACGTCGACGCAAATCCGACAGGCGAATACCGCGCAACACCAGGCCCGAAGGCGTACTCTGTCACCCGGCACGTCAACGCCAATTCGACAGGCCAACACGCTGCAACATCAAGCAATGAGGCGTACGATGTCACCCGGGACTGCGGCGCCAATTCGCCAAGCCAACGCGGCACAACACCAAGCCCGGAGGCGTACGATGTCACCCGGGACTGCGGCGCCAATTCGCCAAGCCAATGCCGCGCAACACGAGGCCCGGAGGCGTACAATGTCACCCGGGACTGCGGCGCCAATTCGACAAGCGAATGCCGCGCAACACCAAGCCCGGAGGCGTACCCTGTCACCCGGGACTGCGGCGGCAATTCGACAAGCGGATGCTGCTCAACATCAAGCCCAGCACGCGCAGCTCACACCGGTTCAACTGGCTGCCGTGAATCAACAGCGCCAAACGGTTCGGCAGCAACGAGCGGCGGCTGCCATACGCCCAGGACGGGATCCGGGCTCGCGCCCCGCACAGCACTATCTCGGAGCTATGCTCCGCCTCTGCCTTGGCTGCAATGCCTTGCATTTCGCAACCGAGGGCAATGGCCGGCGCCCACAATCCTTCCAAGCATGCTGTGGCGGTGGGCAAGTCATCGTCGACCCCTTTGGAGACACGCCACCAGAACTCCGTCTTCTATTCGAACGGGACCACAATGCCGGAGCAAACTTTCACCAAAACATCCGTCTGCTCAACGGAGGCCTGGCAATGGCGTCAATGGCCGGAGATTTTCAATCCCCGCCTGGACATGGACCATATGTGTTCCGGATCCACTCCACGCACTACCATCGGACGGGCCCGCTTCACCCCAACCCCGGCCAGGCACCCCAATGCGCGCAAATTCTGATCATGGACACGGAAGAAGCGGCAGCCGAGTTGGCCGGGCGTCCAATGAACCGGACATGCGACAGCGACCTGTTCCGGCAACTCCACCAAGTGATCAACCGGCATCATCGCTATGCGCAAGCGTTCAAGTGCATGGACGAGGTCGTGAAGGAAGAGGAGCGACAAGCCGCAGCCGCCGGGCGTCCACGACAAGCCGAAGTCAAGATGGTGTTCGTCACGGACGGGCGTGACGATCAGCGCCGATACAATGCCGCCACAGCCACCGAGGTCGCCGTCATCTATGTTGGAGACGATGAGGACATCCCCGGAGAGCGGCAATTTGTCATCCACGAGCGCAACCAGCCCTTGAAAACGATCAGCATTCTGGATCCGCGCCTGGATCCGCTGACATATCCGTTGCTTTTTGCAACTGGACTAAACGGATGGCACCCCGGCCTGACGATTGCCAACCCAGGTACCCGCCGAAATACCCGGATCACGATGCGCCGCTACTATGCCCATCTTTTCTTCCCGAGGCCCGGCAAATTCAATCCGCTGCTCCGAGCTGGCCGCCTTGCCCAACAATATGCCGTGGATGTGTTTATGCGCGTCGAACAAAATGAGCTACAGTTCATCCGGCAGAACCAGAAGCTCTTGCGGCTCGACAACGTGCAAGGCCTGCGTGCCCACATCAACAACAATAACGGAGACGAGCCAGCGCCCGGCCGGATCATCCGTTTGGGATCGAAGTTCAAGGGCGGACCCGGATACATGCAAGGCCGCCACACAGATGCAATGGCCCATGTCCACCGATTCGGAAAACCTGATCTCTTCATCACCGTCACCTGCAACCCAAGGTGGAAGGAAATCGATGACAATCTCTACCCCGGTCAAACCGCCTCGGACCGCCCCGATTTGGTGGCGCGCGTCTTTGATCTCAAAGCACAGGCAATCCTGAAGGACCTTACAAAAGACGGAATTTTCGGGGAGCCCAGCTGCTGGATCTACGTGATCGAGTATCAGAAGCGTGGACTCCCACATATGCACCTGCTCCTGACGCTGAAGTCCGCCTACAAATTGCGCACCGAGGATGACGTGGACAACATCATTTCCGCAGAATTACCCGACAAGACGATGGACCCGGAGTTGTATGGCATCATCTCGACGTGCATGATCCACCGCCCCTGTGGCTTTGACAACCCGGCCTCTCCTGCATGTCAAACAACAAGTGCCAGAAGGGTTTCCCAAAGCCTGGCGCCATCATACCACTATGAACGACGATGGATATCCAGCATATCGTCGACGGGATGATGGTCGTTTTGTCATCTGCCGAGTCAACGGACGCGAGATCAAGCTCGACAACCGCCACGTCGTTCCGTACAGTCCGTACCTGTCAAGAAAGTTTGCTGCGCACATCAACGTCGAGTACTGCGGCGTCGTCCATGCGGTCAAGTACATCTATAAATACTGCTACAAAGGCCCGGACCGAGCACGCGTCGAGATAAGTGGAGGTGAAAGGGACGAAATCAAGGAATTTCTCGACACCCGCTACGTCTGTGCGCCCGAAGCCCTCTACCGTCTCTTCGGTGGGCAAATGGATGATCAGTCGCACTCCGTCGACGCCCTTCCTGTACACCTACCAGATGAAGCGAACGTGTGCTTCGAAGCCGGAGCCGAGGAAGAGGCGCTGGAGCGAGCGGAAGCAAAGGACACCGCCCTGACCGCCTTCTTCAAGGTCAACCAAAAGTGCTATGACGAGGAGCAGCAGACCGGGGTCGCGCCAGTCCCGGATTCGCGCGAGTTCTTCTACCACGCAATGCCGGAGCACTTCGTATTCAAGAAGGATGTGAGGGTCTGGGACGCCCGACAACGCGGTGGCAACAAGAAGATTGGCCGCATCACTGCCGTGCCCCCTCAAAACACCGAGCGTTTCGCCCTGCGCATGATGCTGCTGTACGGAAAAGGATACCGATCGTATGAGGACGTGCGCACGGTTAACGGGACGATCTATCCAACATTCGTGGAAGCGGCCCGTGAGGCCGGATACCTTACCGATGATGTCTGTTTTGAGCAAGCCCTGGATGAAGCTGCCGGCTTCCGGATGCCGCGCTCCCTACGATCGTTCTTCGCATCGCTGTTGTGCTTCGCCGATCTTTTCCCCCAAAGCCTGACGAACTCTGGGAGCGGTACAAGGATCAGTTCTGCGAAGACTTCCTCCACCAAGGACACGCGCCGCACGTTGCTGAATCGCTGGCCTTTCACGACATCTGCGACCGCATCGCCGACGCTAACCGGCGACCCGAGATCTTCTTCAGGGAGATACCGGCTCGGCTCAATCCAGATAATCCGCCGCCGGATTACGATGCCCACCGAAGGATCGGCCAGGAGATGTACGCCAAATTGAACGCCGAGCAGAAGGTCGTCGTTGATGCCGTCCTCGGCGCCCTGCAAGGCCGTTTGCCGAATCCAAGAACCTGCCACTTCATTGATGGTCCCGGAGGCAGCGGCAAGACCTTTGTCTACAAGACCATTTACCACCTCGCGGTCGCCGACAAGAAGCAGATCCTCAACGTCGCCTGGACAGGTAATTTTTTCAAATCTTGTGGTTTTTTAATCTTTAAACCTGCTAATTTTTATTTTTAGGCATTGCTGCCGCGCTCCTACCCGATGGCAAGACGGTCAGCTCTGCCTTCCAGTTGTCAATCGTCGACCACACCTCGATGCTCAAGAACCAGGACAAGAAATCTCAAGAGTTGCGAAAGGTCTGATTAGATTCGGTTTTTTTTGTTTTGGTGGCTTTTCAACAAACGTGTTTTTCAGGTTGATGCCGTCATCTGGGATGAAGCGCCGATGGCCCCGAAGAAGGCGCTGGAAGCGATCGACGAGAAGCTGAAGGATCTGATGGGCAACCAGGCCCCGTTCGGCGGCAAGCTCTTTCTGCTCGGCGGCGATTTTCGCCAAGTTCTCCCGTTGTGGAGCGCGGAAGTCGTCGGGACATGGTCGACGCGACCATAAAACGCTCCCGACTCTGGCCGGAATTCGAGCGGCACTCCCTCAAATCGAACATGCGAGTGGCAGGCAACGACCAAGGCTTCAAGGATTGGCTGTTGAATATTGGCGATGGGATCGACGGACACGAAGGACAAATCGATGTGCCAGCCTCGATGGCCGTCCAGGATAACCTCGCAGGTCACATCTTTGGCCCTGCATTCAACGGAGAGCCTATCGATCTTTCCGATCGCGCGATTCTATCGCCCAAAAATGCCGACGCGCTAGACATCAACAACGAAGTTTTGGAAGCAATGCCGGGGCAAACTACCACTTTCATCAGCCAGGACGACGTGGAGTCCGACAATCCGAGCGACGGTTACCGGTACCCGCCCGAGTTCCTCAACAACATCGTCTGTGCCGCCCTTCCACCGCACAAACTGAACCTGAAGGTCGGATGCATCGTGATGTTGCTCCGCAATCTATCGGTGAAGGACGGCCTGTGCAATGGAAGCCGAATGTATGTGCGAGCTATTGGCCAACGCGTGCTGACGTGCGAATTGGCAACTGGCGACCGGAAGGGCGAAATGGTGCTGATCCCTCGGATCGATTGTCGCTACCAATACGAAAAGAACCTGTTCAAAGTCGTCCGTCGACAGTTCCCCGTCCGGTTGAGCTACGCTATGACGATCAACAAGTCGCAAGGGCAAAGCTTCGATCAAGTTGGACTGGCCCTCCACGAACGGATCTTCTCCCATGGCCAATTGTATGTGGCGCTCTCAAGATCTCGCACTCGCGCCGGCATACACATCGACTCACCAACCAAGCAAATGGACAATATCGTCTTTAAAGAAGTTTATGATGCCTAATTTTTGTGCCATTTTTTGTTTTGATAAATAATTGTGCTTTGAATTTGCGTCGCGCTTTCGGAACCAAACCGTTTTAACGGTATTGCTATCTTTTCATATTAATGCCTGCAACTGTAATGGTGCCCACGCAAAGGCCAGATGATTAAAGCCACGAAGTGGCTTTAATCATCTGGTTGCCACCGCGTTGTCGGGCGTCCCAGACCCTCACATCCTTCTTGAATACGAAGTGCTCCGGCATTGCGTGGTAGAAGAACTCGCGCGAATCCGGGACTGGCGCGACCCCGGTCTGCTGCTCCTCGTCATAGCACTTTTGGTTGACCTTGAAGAAGGCGGTCAGGGCGGTGTCCTTTGCTTCCGCTCGCTCCAGCGCCTCTTCCTCGGCTCCGGCTTCGAAGCACACGTTCGCTTCATCTGGTAGGTGTACAGGAAGGGCGTCGACGGAGTGCGACTGATCATCCATTTGCCCACCGAAGAGACGGTAGAGGGCTTCGGGCGCACAGACGTAGCGGGTGTCGAGAAATTCCTTGATTTCGTCCCTTTCACCTCCACTTATCTCGACGCGTGCTCGGTCCGGGCCTTTGTAGCAGTATTTATAGATGTACTTGACCGCATGGACGACGCCGCAGTACTCGACGTTGATGTGCGCAGCAAACTTTCTTGACAGGTACGGACTGTACGGAACGACGTGGCGGTTGTCGAGCTTGATCTCGCGTCCGTTGACTCGGCAGATGACAAAACGACCATCATCCCGTCGACGATATGCTGGATATCCATCGTCGTTCATAGTGGTATGATGGCGCCAGGCTTTGGGGGAAACCCTTCTGGCACTTGTTGTTTGACATGCAGGGAGAGGCCGGGTTGTCAAAGCCACAGGGGCGGTGGATCATGCACGTCGAGATGATGCCATACAACTCCGGGTCCATCGTCTTGTCGGGTAATTCTGCGGAAATGATGTTGTCCACGTCATCCTCGGTGCGCAATTTGTAGGCGGACTTCAGCGTCAGGAGCAGGTGCATATGTGGGAGTCCACGCTTCTGATACTCGATCACGTAGATCCAGCAGCTGGGCTCCCCGAAAATTCCGTCTTTTGTAAGGTCCTTCAGGATTGCCTGTGCTTTGAGATCAAAGACGCGCGCCACCAAATCGGGGCGGTCCGAGGCGGTTTGACCGGGGTAGAGATTGTCATCGATTTCCTTCCACCTTGGGTTGCAGGTGACGGTGATGAAGAGATCAGGTTTTCCGAATCGGTGGACATGGGCCATTGCATCTGTGTGGCGGCCTTGCATGTATCCGGGTCCGCCCTTGAACTTCGATCCCAAACGGATGATCCGGCCGGGCGCTGGCTCGTCTCCGTTATTGTTGTTGATGTGGGCACGCAGGCCTTGCACGTTGTCGAGCCGCAAGAGCTTCTGGTTCTGCCGGATGAACTGTAGCTCATTTTGTTCGACGCGCATAAACACATCCACGGCATATTGTTGGGCAAGGCGGCCAGCTCCGGAGCAGCGGATTGAATTTGCCGGGCCTCGGGAAGAAAAGATGGGCATAGTAGCGGCGCATCGTGATCCGGGTATTTCGGCGGGTACCTGGGTTGGCAATCGTCAGGCCGGGGTGCCATCCGTTTAGTCCAGTTGCAAAAAGCAACGGATATGTCAGCGGATCCAGGCGCGGATCCAGAATGCTGATCGTTTTCAAGGGCTGGTTGCGCTCGTGGATGACAAATTGCCGCTCTCCGGGGATGTCCTCATCGTCTCCAACATAGATGACGGCGACCTCGGTGGCTGTGGCGGCATTGTATCGGCGCTGATCGTCACGCCCGTCCGTGACGAACACCATCTTGACTTCGGCTTGTCGTGGACGCCCGGCGGCTGCGGCTTGTCGCTCCTCTTCCCTTCACGACCTCGTCCATGCACTTGAACGCTTGCGCATAGCGATGATGCCGGTTGATCACTTGGTGGAGTTGCCGGAACAGGTCGCTGTCGCATGTCCGGTTCATTGGACGCCCGGCCAACTCGGCTGCCGCTTCTTCCGTGTCCATGATCAGAATTTGCGCGCATTGGGGTGCCTGGCCGGGGTTGGGGTGAAGCGGGCCCGTCCGATGGTAGTGCGTGGAGTGGATCCGGAACACATATGGTCCATGTCCAGGCGGGGATTGAAAATCTCCGGCCATTGACGCCATTGCCAGGCCTCCGTTGAGCAGACGGATGTTTTGGTGAAAGTTTGCTCCGGCATTGTGGTCCCGTTCGAATAGAAGACGGAGTTCTGGTGGCGTGTCTCCAAAGGGGTCGACGATGACTTGCCCACCGCCACAGCATGCTTGGAAGGATTGTGGGCGCCGGCCATTGCCCTCGGTTGCGAAATGCAAGGCATTGCAGCCAGGCAGAGGCGGAGCATAGCTCCGAGATAGTGCTGTGCGGGGCGCGAGC
Source organism: Mesorhabditis spiculigera (assembly GCA_958295435.1). Taxonomy (NCBI): domain Eukaryota; kingdom Metazoa; phylum Nematoda; class Chromadorea; order Rhabditida; family Rhabditidae; genus Mesorhabditis; species Mesorhabditis spiculigera. The sequence continues at coordinate 193,125 of CATQJA010000856.1, forward strand.
CCGGATCCCGTCCTGGGCGTATGGCAGCCGCCGCTCGTTGCTGCCGAACCGTTTGGCGCTGTTGATTCACGGCAGCCAGTTGAACCGGTGTGAGCTGCGCGTGCTGGGCTTGATGTTGAGCAGCATCCGCTTGTCGAATTGCCGCCGCAGTCCCGGGTGACAGGGTACGCCTCCGGGCTTGGTGTTGCGCGGCATTCGCTTGTCGAATTGGCGCCGCAGTCCCGGGTGACATTGTACGCCTCCGGGCCTCGTGTTGCGCGGCATTGGCTTGGCGAATTGGCGCCGCAGTCCCGGGTGACATCGTACGCCTCCGGGCTTGGTGTTGTGCCGCGTTGGCTTGGCGAATTGGCGCCGCAGTCCCGGGTGACATCGTACGCCTCATTGCTTGATGTTGCAGCGTGTTGGCCTGTCGAATTGGCGTTGACGTGCCGGGTGACAGAGTACGCCTTCGGGCCTGGTGTTGCGCGGTATTCGCCTGTCGGATTTGCGTCGACGTGCCCGGCGACATGCCGCGGCGCCGCGCTTGATGCTGCACTGCATCGGCAGCTCCTCCTGTCAGCCGCCGCCTGCGCTGACTCCGCTGCCCGGCGTACCTGTTGTTGCTCCCGTCGGCGATCCGCAGCGGCTTCGCGTTCGGCGGCTGTCAGTCGGGCCCTTGGCATTTCTTGTAGCGTTGTTGTTATATGCACCTAAGCATGGAATATAAGAGAAGTAAACTGACGCTTACCGGCAATGAGTGGCAGAGCACGTGGCTTGAAAACCACAGCTCCCCTTTTCAAGGTTGGCTTGGACCGTCCTAGAAATGAAAAACGTAAACGATCAATTCAAAAGCTTTACCTGAAGGGATCACCCGTGTAGTAGGCGGCAGAAGAAGTGTTGTGACGCTGGAAGGCTTGATGTTGTTGGCAGCTAAGCATGGTATATAAGAGAAGTAAACTCAACTTTACCGGCAATGCGTATTGGCAGCACGCGTGGACTTGAGCGTCGGAGGCGGCTTCGCGCTGTGTTTGCCACCTAGACGATGAATGTAAAGAAGAAATAAACGCGAGTTTACCTGGCAATGGCGAATTGTTGAGGTCGAGATTTAGCGTTGCCGTGCACCGACCTAAAAATGGAAGCCGTAAGCGATGGATCCAATAAGTTTGCCTGAATGGCACTGCCGTGTGTGAGGGCCAAAGGGATCCTTGTGGTGTGGCAGCGCTGGTTGTCGTGTGTGCTACTAAACAAAGAAATATAATACACTTAAGATCAACTTTACCGGCAATGCGAAGTAGCAGCGCCCGTTCCTTTTGAAGTTGAGCAGCCAATGAGGATTACCTAGAAAATGTCACAAATTAGCAATAGACAGGAGAAAGCCGGAAGTTATGGAAATGAAATATGCAAGAAAATGTAACGTATAGAGAAGAGAAAGCCTCGTCGCATTTCAGAAACGACGAAGAAAACATCGAGAAAAGTAAAATGATGCTGAAAACCCGCCCCTTTCCCTGTAGCACGGGACTGGGCTGGGGCCTTACCGGACAGGCGATTCGTGGCGGGACCCAGCCCACCCCCTGTTCTCGAAACGCGCCCCCACTTGGCTCACCACGGTACAAAACGGGATGACGAACGAAGATGAGAAGATATTGTCATGCAAAACGACGGCTTGATGAAACGTCCGCAGTAGTGTACAAACATTTATTAGTAAAAAGTTAAAACGAATCATCCATAATTGCCTCTTCATCTAATTCAACTAAAAGCTTCTTGTCTTGCTCTGCCGCCTTTTCGTTTTCCGCTTCACGCTGAGCAATCGTTTCCTTCCACCGCCGGTTCGCATCGATATCGTCACTCGACTTCTTGAGCGACTTATCATATTCCCCGAGGATTCTTTCAAATTCCTTTTGCGCGTTTTCACGACCCGCCTGCAATCCAGCATGTTTCCTGAGTAGATGATCTTCCTGGGTCGCCGCACGTTCACGTTGGCGATCCAATGCCTTTCTCTTATTGGGCTGAATTGTAAGTCGCTGAAGAGTCGCACGCCGCTCCTGGTAATATTCTTCGTAGCTTCGCTTCTTCTTTAGAATGATGTCGACGGCTTCTTCCTGTCTTGGCATTAGGTGTTGTGCTACGGCAATGCATTGCACCGCCAGTCCTTGTCCGGCATCGTCATCCTCGGCATTCAGCTGCTCTACATCGCCTTGACCGGTAAGATGTTCGCTGGCTTCGGCCTTGATGTCATCATCGTAATCAACGTCGACGATCCTTGCGAATGACATCTGGAAAATGAACATTAAAATGACACAATGAAAACGCCGGTAAGCGAGAAGAGGCGAAGGGCTTAGTAAATCCTAAACGTAGACCATGAGCAAAGATCGAAGAAAAATTAACAACGAACGATGAAACCCCACCCATTTTCACTGTGGCGCGGGAGCTGGGAAAGTCCCTGACCGGGCAGGCTATTCGTCGCGGGACCCAGAGATCCCGCTCGCAACCACCGACCCACTTGCTGGGGAAAAAAAAATGGAAGAATCGGTATCGCGGCACTATCTAAATATACCTTCCTGATGGCTGCATATACACCCCATATCCGAAATCCCCTTCAAAAACTATCTAAATACCTGCCCGATAGCTTTAGATACCCCCCATGGCTGAAACAAATTTTAAACGATTTAAATAATAAATTAACATAATTAAAAAGTATTAAAAAGTATTAAAGTAACTTAAAAAAGCTATCTGGGCGCGCGAAGGGCCTGGGGAAGAGGGGCGAAGGGCAAGGGGGGCGTGGCCTCCCGGGAGAGGGGCCCCCACTCATTTTATTAAGGCGCCACTTTCAAAGTTAATTTTAATAATTTAAACTAAAACTTTTTCATAATTTTTTTATCAGTTTGGGGGTTTCTGACCGCGCTCTATCCGAATCCGAAGAGAGCTAAGCTCTAGCTCTTTTCCCCTTCGAGTTGAATTCGGCTTCAGACGGACGGACGGACGGACGGACAGAGACCACAGCAAAATTATTATAGTTGACAAGAAGATTGGCCGCATCACTGCCGTGCCCCCTCAAAACACCGAGCGTTTCGCCCTGCGCATGATGCTGCTGTACGGAAAAGGATACCGATCGTATGAGGACGTGCGCACGGTTAACGGGACGATCTATCCAACATTCGTGGAAGCGGCCCGTGAGGCCGGATACCTTACCGATGATGTCTGTTTTGAGCAAGCCCTGGATGAAGCTGCCGGCTTCCGGATGCCGCGCTCCCTACGATCGTTCTTCGCATCGCTGTTGTGCTTCGCCGATCTTTTCCCCCCAAAGCCTGACGAACTCTGGGAGCGGTACAAGGATCAGTTCTGCGAAGACTTCCTCCACCAAGGACACGCGCCGCACGTTGCTGAATCGCTGGCCTTTCACGACATCTGCGACCGCATCGCCGACGCTAACCGGCGACCCGAGATCTTCTTCAGGGAGATACCGGCTCGGCTCAATCCAGATAATCCGCCGCCGGATTACGATGCCCACCGAAGGATCGGCCAGGAGATGTACGCCAAATTGAACGCCGAGCAGAAGGTCGTCGTTGATGCCGTCCTCGGCGCCCTGCAAGGCCGTTTGCCGAATCCAAGAACCTGCCACTTCATTGATGGTCCCGGAGGCAGCGGCAAGACCTTTGTCTACAAGACCATTTACCACCTCGCGGTCGCCGACAAGAAGCAGATCCTCAACGTCGCCTGGACAGGTAATTTTTTCAAATCTTGTGGTTTTTTAATCTTTAAACCTGCTAATTTTTATTTTTAGGCATTGCTGCCGCGCTCTACCCGATGGCAAGACGGTCAGCTCTGCCTTCCAGTTGTCAATCGTCGACCACACCTCGATGCTCAAGAACCAGGACAAGAAATCTCAAGAGTTGCGAAAGGTCTGATTAGATTCGGTTTTTTTTTGTTTTGGTGTCTTTTCAACAAACGTGTTTTTCAGGTTGATGCCGTCATCTGGGATGAAGCGCCGATGGCCCCGAAGAAGGCGCTGGAAGCGATCGACGAGAAGCTGAAGGATCTGATGGGCAACCAGGCCCCGTTCGGCGGCAAGCTCTTTCTGCTCGGCGGCGATTTTCGCCAAGTTCTCCCCGTTGTGGAGCGCGGAAGTCGTCGGGACATGGTCGACGCGACCATAAAACGCTCCCGACTCTGGCCGGAATTCGAGCGGCACTCCCTCAAATCGAACATGCGAGTGGCAGGCAACGACCAAGGCTTCAAGGATTGGCTGTTGAATATTGGCGATGGGATCGACGGACACGAAGGACAAATCGATGTGCCAGCCTCGATGGCCGTCCAGGATAACCTCGCAGGTCACATCTTTGGCCCTGCATTCAACGGAGAGCCTATCGATCTTTCCGATCGCGCGATTCTATCGCCCAAAAATGCCGACGCGCTAGACATCAACAACGAAGTTTTGGAAGCAATGCCGGGGCAAACTACCACTTTCATCAGCCAGGACGACGTGGAGTCCGACAATCCGAGCGACGGTTACCGGTACCCGCCCGAGTTCCTCAACAACATCGTCTGTGCCGCCCTTCCACCGCACAAACTGAACCTGAAGGTCGGATGCATCGTGATGTTGCTCCGCAATCTATCGGTGAAGGACGGCCTGTGCAATGGAAGCCGAATGTATGTGCGAGCTATTGGCCAACGCGTGCTGACGTGCGAATTGGCAACTGGCGACCGGAAGGGCGAAATGGTGCTGATCCCTCGGATCGATTGTCGCTACCAATACGAAAAGAACCTGTTCAAAGTCGTCCGTCGACAGTTCCCCGTCCGGTTGAGCTACGCTATGACGATCAACAAGTCGCAAGGGCAAAGCTTCGATCAAGTTGGACTGGCCCTCCACGAACGGATCTTCTCCCATGGCCAATTGTATGTGGCGCTCTCAAGATCTCGCACTCGCGCCGGCATACACATCGACTCACCAACCAAGCAAATGGACAATATCGTCTTTAAAGAAGTTTATGATGCCTAATTTTTGTGCCATTTTTTGTTTTGATAAATAATTGTGCTTTGAATTTGCGTCGCGCTTTCGGAACCAAACCGTTTTAACGGTATTGCTATCTTTTCATATTAATGCCTGCAACTGTAATGGTGCCCACGCAAAGGCCAGATGATTAAAGCCACGAAGTGGCTTTAATCATCTGGTTTTCGTTATAACTCGAGAATGACTGTAGCTACAGCGCTAAAAGTCAGGATTGTTGTTATTTAGGGTCTGATACACCTCTCATCCAAATTTGGGGCCGATTGGTTGTAATACGGCGAAATGCCAGATGGGTCGTTTTTTTTGGGACACCCGGTATATGCGAGTAAGATACCTTCCCGATGACGCGCACCAGGCGAAGACGTTTGTCTGTCATATGCATGGAGTCTTCGACGAGGGCCATCGGGAATTCATCTTCAAATGCGGCTATATCCATGTCGGTAGTGTGAGGAATTACGGCACATTCGCGACGCCAACCTGAAAAATATCGATAACGTTCGAGACAGTTCACATTCATACCTAGTAAAGTACCACTAATCAAGAATGGCAGTGCCCGGTACTCGAAGTGCAGATCGCGCATGACGGACAGCCAGTAGACGTCTTCCGGGATCATAATTGGCGGCTCGGTCGTGTTTCGAAGGTTTGTTACTAAATTCTGTTAAGAAAAAACATGCTCTCCTACAATTCAGACATCCAATCATCCTAGATCCGGCCCAGAGTCGAGCGTGGAATGCGTCGTCCCGTGGAACGAAGGTATTCCCCTTTTTGGTGTAGGCACTCCTGAAAGGTTCGCGCATTCATAGAGCTGCGTAGCGTACTTTGGCATAAGCCGGAGGTCGGAGATGTTCTCGGGGCGGAAGATCTCGAAGAAGTCGTTTGAAGGGGAGTTGATAAAGAAGAGCAGCTCGGCATACGGGCTTGCTAAAGAAAAACAGTTGTGAAGAGAGAGAGAGAGAGAGAGAGAGAGAGAGAGAGAGAGAGAGAGAAGGAGAGGGGTGAGCAAGGGACTTACACTCCTTCATTTTCTTCAAATCGTCGATCGTCTGGTCCTCCCCCACCTCGACGGCCACCATAAACAGTTCGGGCTGCCCCGTAAAGAGTTCTCGAGTGTATGGACCGTCTGAAACACGAGATGAAAAAAGCCCGCGAAAACTCGCCAAGGATGATCATCTTCGGTGTGCGCGTCCGGTCTTCCTCCGAGATCAGCTCTCGGAGAGGAACATTCGGGCGGTAGTAGTTCATCTTGGAGGAGTTCAGGGCAAGATCTGACGTTGGGACAACTGGAATGACGGTATCAATGCACTCTTTCTCTCTCTCTCTCTCTCTCTCTCTCTCTCTCTCTCGCCTCTGCTTTAACAGCATCATTCGCCATAAAAACCAACTAGCTGCCCGCTGTCGCAAGTGCACAAGGTAGCCGACGGCGCCGAGCAGGATGAGCGCATAGACAAGGGGGCGTTTTAGCACGAGGTTCGGCATCTGAATATGTGCTATTACCAGCGCTGACCCGCCGCTACGCGGGGTTTCGGCGCTGGCCTTCCCCCCACAAAAAAAATTTTTGGATTTGGAATTTGAATGCAAAATTTGGCTGAATTCCCGGTCGGTCGGTCGGCGGGCGTACGGACATTAGAAATTTATATATAGTAGATATGAATGGCATTAATTACCATAAGGAGACGCTCAGCCTCAGAGCAGCCAAACAGCAATGTCGATTTTGCCAGTAATAGAATGCTCGGGCCATGACGTCAAGATTATTCTAATCTAAAGTCGAGAGTTATGCTTTGGGATTCAAATTATACTTAGATATGCTAATATGTAGAAATCAATCGGAGACTTGTCCTACCTTATATAATTTGGGCGCGTATCTTTCTTTGTGTGTATGTGGGGGGCCTTTGAGGGCCTTTTCTCTGTCACCCGGGGGTATCAACCCTCCTCTTTTCGATTGGGTTTTCAGAATTTCGATAAAGTACAAGTTTACAAACTTAAAGCCGGTTTGACTCTTAGTATATTTTTTTGATGCTTTATCGAATGGCGTATCGGAAATGTCCAAGAAATAGTGAAAATATTTTTGTTTTTGCGATAACTATTGCATATTGCAATATTTTATGAATCCTGTGGAAGAATTGTATCTTATATGTGGAAGAAAACGTAAAAAATAATTTAGAAGACTTTCGTTGACTTCGATTGGAAAAATTGGATACTAGAGAAAAAGTTTCACCCCGACCCCTCGCCCCCCCCCCGTTAATGCAAAAGCACCCAAAATCGATTTATTTGCAGTACACAAACAATACACAAGCAAGATGACGCCGACAAGAATATTCATTACAAAAACAGAAAGAGGGCTGTTGAGATCAGGGAATGGTCGTAGCTGAACATTTGAAGGATTGTCGGCTGGCCATCAGAAGAAGCGCACCAGCTCCGCACTGAAATTCGAAAAAGAGATTTCGAAAAACCTAAAAATCAGGCCCATACCCTTTCGTGCCATAGTTGCCGTTCCAGACGAGGTTGGGCCCGTAGCGGTAGCCCTTGCTGGGTCGATCAGCGGTCCAATTCTTGCCATAGTCAGCCTGAAGTTTTTGGTATTTTGGATCGATATGAAACGATTTATACCTCGAGAATTGCGTCCGGATCGCAGGGCACGTGGAAGACGTAGCCGTGCAGGTTGGCCGTGCAGAAGTCGGCCTCAAACCTGTAGAGAACGGGATAATTTCAGGAATTCCAGCAATAATCCCACAACCAAAATCTTGGCATATTCCTGATGCTAATTCGAGTTCTACACACGCGGTGTCACCTTAAAAAAAGATCACGCTATTCGCCTGCTATGATTGTGGTCTGGCGGGGTTTCGACTGTCGGCATTTTGCCTCTCTAGATTTCGGCGTGACCGGATCTTGCCTCAGAGCGAGCTCACCTGTCGGGATTTTGACATTTCCCTCCCCATATATTGCCGAAAGGGGAAAAGTCCAAAATGCAGACACCCAAAACGCAGAATGCTAAAACGCAGACAGCCAAAACGCAGACAGCCAAAACGCAGACAGGACAAAACGCAGACAGCCAAAACGCAGACAGCCAAAACGCAGACAGCCAAAACGCAGACACTGAATATGCTGACACCGAATATGCAGATACCTGATTCACCTAATTCGACAGCGATGACAACTTTCGCATAGCTTCGCATCATCCCAAAATCTCAAATTCTCAAACATCCCAAAAATGATCATCGCCTGTGATTGTATCAGCAGTTGTATTTCCGATGGGACGAATAAAGTGTTGAGTTATGAGATGGTTTTGGCTGTTTGCATATTCAGTGGTGTCAGCATATTCAGTGTCTGCGTGTTGACTGTCTGCGTTTTGGCTGTCTGCGTTTTGGCTGTCTGCGTTTTGTCCTGTCTGCGTTTTGGCTGTCTGCGTTTTGTCCTGTCTGCGTTTTGGCTGTCTGCGTTATGGCTGTCTGCGTTATGGCTGTCTGCGTTTTGAATTTCGGTGTTCCGGCTGGAATTCTGCCGAAAGAACCAAATATTTAGTTAGGTTACACACCATGGATACTCGTCTCGATACTTCTTGTATGCTGGCGGGCCGTAGACGATCGTCGTGTAGCAGCAGCGTTTCGCCGGGTCGCGATACATGGTGAACAGGTCGATGGTGAACGTCGTGCCGCGCTGCGTCGTTACCGAAAACGTCGCCTCGTAGCTGTCGCCTGGCTGGAAATTGAATTATTGGAGAGAGCACGAATATGCTAGTAAGGTACCTTCCCGATGACGCGGTGCAGACGGAGGCGCTCTCCCCTCATGTTGATGGCGTCTTCAATTAATGCCATCGGGAATTCATCCTCAAATGTGGCAATGTCCATATCGGTAGTGTGAGGAATTAACGCGCATTCGCGACGCCAACCTGAAAAATATCGATAACGTTCGAGACAGCCCACATTCATACCCAGTAAGGTACCACCCAACACGAATGGTAGTGCCCGGTACTCGAAATGCAGATCGCGCATGACGGACAGCCAGTAGACGTCTTCCGGGATCATAACTGGCGGCTCGGTCGTGTTTCGAAGGTTTGTTACTAAATTCTGATAAGAAAAAACATGCTCTCCTACAATTCAGACATCCAATCATCCTAGATCCGGCCCAGAGTCGAGCGTGGAATGCGTCATCACGTGGCACGAAGGTATTCCACTCTTTGGTGTAGGCACTCCTAAGATACCCTGGCATTAATAGAGCTTCGAAGCGTACTTTGGCATGAGCCGGAGGTCGGAGATGTTCTCAGGGCGGAAGATCTCGAAGAAGTCGTTTGAAGGGGAGTTGATGAAGAAGAGCAGCTCGGCATACGGGCTTGCTAAAGAAGCAAATATGAGAGTGAGAGAGAGAGAGAGAGAGAGAGAGAGGGAGAGAGAGGGAGAGAGAGGGAGAGAGAGCGCGGGAGAGAGCGGGAGATAGAGAGAGAGAGAGAGAGAGAGAGAGAGAGAGAGAGAGAGGGTGTGCAAGGGACTTACACTCCTTGACCTTCTTCAAGTCGTCGATCGTCCGGTCCTCCCCCACCTCGACGGCCACCATAAATAGTTCGGGCTGCCCCGCAAAGAGTTCTCGAGTGTATGGACCGTCTGAAAAACGAGATGAAAAAAAAGCACGCGAAAACTTGCCAAGGATGATCAGCTTCGGTGTGCGCGTCCGGTCCTCCTCCGAGATCAGGTCTCGGAGAGGAACATTCGGGCGGTAGTAGTTCATCTTCGAGGAGTTCAGGGCAAGATCTGACGTTGGGCCAACTGGAATTACGGTATCAAGGCTCTCTCTCTCTCTCACTCTCTCTCTCTCCCTCTCGTCTCTGCTTTAACATCATCATTCGCCATAAAAACCAACCAGCTGCCCGCTGTCGCAAGTGCACAAGGTAGCCGACGGCGCCGAGCAGGATGAGCGCATAGACAAGCGAGCGTTTTAGCATGAGGTTCGGCATCTGAATATGTGCTATTATATGAATGGGATTAATTACCATAAGAAGACGCTCAGCCTCAGAGCAGCCAAACAGCAATGTCGACCTTACCTGTGATAGAATTCTCAGGCAATGGCGCCAAGATGATGCTAATCAAAATTTTCGACAGCTAGGCTTTCGGATGCAAATTTTACTTAGATATGCAAAATTGTAGAAACCAATCGGAGACGTGTACCAAATGAATTTGAATTCCAACCCCTCCTCCTCAACAGCCAACTCTCATCGCCTTTTGATTGCCGTTTTTTCTTTGCCGCCAAAGCGACTTATTCACCAGCTCAATCATCACTTCACACACCTTATTCTTGTGAAGCTGCAACCCCTTTGCGTATTCGAAAAACATTATCGCGTTCTAGAGAGCCGGTTAGCCTCTCAGGTCATCGGGTCCACCCGAAATCCGGTCGGCATTTTCTTGCGAAATCGATCGGAATTCCAGTAGCGGACGCGACCGGATTCCACGTGAAAATCGACCGGATTGCGGGTGGACGCACGGTAAATCAGTTGGAAATCGACCGAATCCGCCCGGTTTCCACTCGATTTCCACTTGCCGCCTCGCGTGCGGCACGCGTTGCGTCGTGTTTCCACTCGATTTCCTGTGCTTCCACCCGAAATCCAGCCGATTTCCATGCCCCAAATCCATGTGGAATACAACCGGATTTTGGGTGGACCCGAGGACCTGACAAGGGAACCACCTAAGGTCAAGGTGGCATTTCGTTATGGGACCCAGCCTATTTTGTGTAGAATTTTTTGCTGATTCCGAACCCGCTTTCAATTTTTGCTAAATAGCCCAATTTAAAAAGTTATAGCGATTTTAAGGTCATATCTGTGCCCGCGGGAAGTCATCTGTCACGATGCCCAACTTTTTTATTTTAATAGGACAGTCGGTTTTTAATAGCCTATCTTGTAGAGAATTTTTTTTCTGATTCGATTGGTATATTTCATTAGTGCGCTACGATCTATCGGCGACCACTTACGGGGGTGTGAAATAGGCAATTTTTCACCATTTCCCATACAAAAAACGGAGTCCATACCAAGTATCGTCGATTTTTTCAATTTTCAACAATTTTGAGTTAAATAGTTCATTCGATAAAGAAAATTTTTCTGAATACGATGGCGATATTCGTTTTTGAGGAATCAGACGGGAAAGGCAAGATAAATGACTTTGAAGTTCGAAAATTTGGGAAAAAATGGAACTTTGAAACGCTATAACTTTTTAAATTGGGCTATTTAGCAAAAAATAAAAGCGGATTCGAAATCAGCAAAAAATTCTGCACAAAATAAGCTGGGTCCCATAACGAAACGCCACCTTGACCTTAGGTGGTTCCCTTGTGAGCTCGTTGTTAAGTATCCTGATGAACCGAAACTCAAAATTTATAAAAAGTTGGAAAATTGGCCATCTACAGGGTGGCCAGAAAAAAAAGTGCCAAGGAAATCCAGCCCCTACCTAGCGGTCCGCAGTCGATTCCGATTTTTACGATTTAGGTATCTATCGAAGCTCTCGAAAAGGCGAGTGTAGCATCTTATCCCGCTCCTCAAATTTTTAAAGTTTTCTTGCATTTACTAATTTTTTCGTAAAAAATGCGGATGATGTGATGCTTTTCTGACTCAAAGGTACCCAAAAATCACAATTTAAGACTTCTTATGTTTTTCCTGGCAGGGTAACGACAGCTTTTTGGAAGCCATTTACCGAAAATACAGCTTGGTTAGCGCTCAAACCGGTTAAATTGAGTTTTGCCGAAAAAGCGCGACATTTTTGAGCGAAAAAAGCCGAAAATCGAGTAAAAAATTCGGACATTGCAAAAATCGGTAAGACGTGCTGTACTCGCCTTTCCGAGAGTTTTTGATAGATACCTAAATCGTAAAAATTCAAGGGCTTTCGAATGGTGTAGCTATCATTCCGATGCGATACTTCTACGTCGCGTTAAAGGGGTGTTTTTATTGGAACACCCTGTACATCCTAGAAGTACCGTACAGGTAAGGCATATTCAGTGCATTTTTTGCGCCATCCAATCGCTCAACACCATTTATTGGTCGTACACAAAAGAGATACGAAAAATGAGACCATACAAAAATGTTACTATCACAACCGGAGACACACTTTTAGGAATTGTTAGGGTGAGCTGCTGGAGGACTGGATGAGGACGGTTAGAAGCGGATGAAGGTCGAGCTGAAATGAGAGGGTATGGACATGATAGAGAGAGAGAGAGAGAGAGAGAGAGAGAGAGAGAGAAAGATAAAGTGAAAGCGAAAGATATGGAGATAGGAGAGAGAGAGAGAGAGAGAGAGAGAGAGAGAGAGCGAAAACGAAAGAGAGAGAGAGGTCCGATTCTTACTCATTTATCCGGAAATTGTCGTTGGGGACGACGTTGTGCCCGTAGCTGTAGACCTTTGTCGGCCGGTCGACGGTCCAGTCCTTTCCATAATCAGCCTGAAATTTTCATTCTACATAATGTCGAAAATTAGTATGATCAAATTTATAGCGGCAAACTTTGCTAATATCGAGCAGCCAGAACATCGACATTTTGGTTAAATAAGGGCGGAAATCAATATTATTTTTTGTATTCTTTAAGGACATTTTTGAAAGTTTTTAAGCTTCTGGATAGTAACGAACAGCTGAGAAACACTTCAGCTATTTATATTGAAAAAATTGGTTCCTAATAAAAACTTTTTTGTAATTGGTAAAATTTTTGGTAAGCTCCCCCAGCCGGCACCCAACTTTTGTATCTCGGCTCCCTATTCATCTACAGGTATGTAAACTATAGCAAAATGTTCGTCTTGCTGTGGCGAGAATTTTCGTATACTTTACACACCTGTAGATGAACAGGGAGCCGAGATACCGTAGGTGGAGGTCGGCTGGGGGGGGGGGGGGGGGGGGGTTATCTGGAGTTTGGCCAAATTTTTACGCTTAGAAATCATAAAACCGCGTAGAAAGACCGAATTCGGCATTTGACAAGAACACGTTTTCCAACATTTCCAACCTCCAGAAGCGCGTCCGGATCGCAGGGCACGTGGAAGACGTAGCCGTGCAGGTTGGCCGTGCAGAAGTCGGCCTCAAACCTGAGGGGAAAACCGGAGAATTGAAATACCCGCTACGCAACATACCACGGATACTCTTCGCGGTACTTTGCGTGTACGGACTTGCTCTGCGATATGATGAGGGTGGTGTAGCACTTGCGCTGTTTTGGGTCACGATACATCGTGAACATGTCGATTGCGAACGACTTGCCGCGCCCCGTCTTTGCCCAAAACGTCGCCTCGTAGCTGTCGCCCGGCTGAAATGGCGGCTGTGGTGCAGTTTACCCCCCCCCAGCCGACCCCCCACCTAACGTACCTCGAGTCTCTGTTCATCTACAGGTGTGTAAAGTATACCAAAATACTCGTCTTGATCTGGCGAGTATTTTCGTATACATTACACACCTGTAGATGAACATGGAGCCGAGATACGGTAGGTGGGCTGGGGGGGGGGCTAGCTGGAGTCGCACCCAAGGTTAAGCCTAATTCTAACCCCCGCATACCCAGCCAATGATTCTCGCGAGCTGCAGCGGCTTTCCGGTCATATTAATCGAGTCGTCGACGAGAGCCATCGGGAATTCATCCTCAAACGTAGCAAGGTCCATGTCCCGCGTATGCGGAATTACGGTACATTCACGACGCCAACCTGAAAAAAATTGATAATGCCACAGGTAATTGGACACTTGTACCCAGTAAAGTACCACCATTCAAGAATGGTAGTGCCCGGTACTCGAAGTGCAAGTCGCGCACGACGGACAGCCAGTAGACGTCTTCCGGGATGATATTCGGCGGCTCGGTCGTGTTTCGAATGATTGTCACTATATTAGGTTGATCCTTTTAAGGTATAACCCCACAATTCAGACATCCAATCATCCTAGATCCAGCCCAGAGTCGAGCGTGGAATGCGTCGTCCCGTGGCACGAAGGTATTCCACTCTTTGGTGTAGGCACTCCTACGATACCCTGGCATTAATAGAGCTTCGAAGCGTACTTTGGCATGAGCCGGAGGTCGGAGATGTTCTCGGGGCGGAAGATCTCGAAGAAGTCGTTTGAAGGGGAATTGATGAAGAAGAGCAGCTCGGCATACGGGCTTGCTAAAGAAGCAAATAAGAGAGAGAGAGAGAGAGAGTGAGAGAGAGAGAGAGGGAGAGAGAGAGAAGAGAGAGAGAGAGAGAGAGAGAGAGAGAGAGAGAGAGAGAGAGAGAGAGGGTGAGCAAGGGACTTACACTTCTTGATCTTCTTAAAGTCGTCGGTCGTCTGGCCCTGCTCCACCTGGACGGCCACCGTATACAGCTCGGGTTGCGCCGCAAAGAGTTTCGGCGTGTACGGACCGTCTAAAAGGGTTTAGATAACGATCAATTACAACTTTATTATCGCGAAACTCCATCAGGGTACTTGTTCGTTAGCGGGGGGGAGGGCTTATTCAAAAATTTAACAAATAAACACAGACAAATGTTTTCGAGGATTTTTTAGAGTACTTCAATGGAAAAATTATGGAAATTAAATAGATAGAAATTCAATAGAAAGAAATAACCCTCCGCCAGCAAACCAGAACCGGAGCAACAAAAGCTCACCAAGAATGAGCATCTTCGGCTGGCGGGATGACGTTGAGTTAGGCTTAGTCGCCGGGATCAAGTCGCGGAGAGGAACGCTCGGGCGGTAGTAGTTCCACCTGCCATCTGAATCGCAATTCTACAGTTTTGACCGTGATTCTGACGGATGAACTCCAGATACCCCTCCAGCCGGGTCCCGCCTACCGTATATCGGCTCCCTGTTCATCTACAGGTGTGGAAAGTATACCAAAATGCTCGCCAGAGCAAGACGATCATTTTGGTATACTTTACACACCTGTAGATAAACAGGGAGCCTAGATACAAAAGCTGGATGCCTTCTGGGGGGTGGGGGGGGGGGGTAAAGTAAATTCTTACCTTTTTGACCATGATTCTGACCCTCTTCAACTCCTCGAAGATACCAGATGCCGGCGACGGCAACGAGCAGTAGAATGGCGTAGAGGGCGTGGCGCTTCGGTCCAGGCCTCGGCATCTGAAGCAAAACCAATAAAAACTGCGACGATTGGTACTGGGCTGTTAGCGGGGGGGGATATTTTAAAGGTGAAAAAGCTGTTTTTTTTTGCTTCTCCTCCCTCAATAGCGTGGCGTTTTTCACCGTTTTTTTCATTGAAAACAAACGCTACAAAGTGTCCCACTTGAAAGCATTTTTGTGACGTTTTGATCATCTTTGCGTAAAAAAACAAAGCACACTTTTCAGAATTTGTTCAAATTATTAGGTCAGCAAAGTCTTCCCAAATTTGACTAAAAAATTTGACTTTATACCGTCAGAAAAGTGGCTCGCATAACGCTCCAACAGGGGGCAACCGGATGCAAGGCTGAGGTCCGCCGAGAATAAATTTCACGGGGAACGGCTAAGCGATTCTCCACATTTATGCCTAATAATTATGTAAATTTCGGCAAAAGGTGCAAATACTGATTTCAGGGCGGTTTCCTGTCGTAAATAGTGTAATCGTAGCCGTATTCGTCGTTTAGATGCAAATTGTGGTTTTATGATGATCGGAAAGTTGCTGAAACGCTTCCCAATTGACGAGAGGGGAAAGTGACTCAATAGTCCAGTCACGGAAAATTCAACAAAACGGTAGAAAATGGTTCAACTCTTTTCCTGATTTTTACGCAATTTTTGTAAGGTATATATAGGAAGAGTTTTTAAACGGATTTCTGCTATTCCAAATATTTGTAATGTGTTCTTTTTCTCTGGAAATTATCTCCCTTTCCGTGCTTTTTAGTGCGAAAAACGTTATTAAAAAATGGAAGCATCTTTATTCTGGAATAATTTTTCGGATAGTTTGGATAATATTCGATCACGTTTCACCTCTGTCCATCTCAACGACTTTCCGGGCCCTAAAAAATGCCATAATTTGCATACAGGGACCGTGATTACGTAAAAACACATGTGCACTGCCAGGCCGACGAGGCCAATCGAAAACAGCAGCAGCAATAGGCCGATCACGTAAAAGCCGCACTCAACGCGGCTCATAAATTCGAAATAGGAGCGTCCTGGAATTGCCACTAAAGTCAAAAAATATCGATACTTACGCGCTTCCATTAGAGCTCTTCGCGTCAAGGTCTGACGTTTTTCTATAACATTCCTTATTATACTTTTTATGTGATGCTGATTAAAACCGAAAATTTTAACTATTTTTCAACCATTAAAAAATCTGAAGACAGATTAAGTATTCGCAAACGAATTTTTTACACTTACTAGTGTCCTCCACGCCCGGCAACTGCTTCTCTTTTTGGAAAAACTCATAAATGCTGATCTCGTCGGGGTTTCCATCTAAAAACATTTCAATACGTTGAAAAACACTATTTATATTAAATGTATAAATTTATTGAAAAATTATTACCCAGGGAAGGGTGGACGTCCGAAATCGACGTCGTCGGGATGTCCGGGTAGTGAGGGTACACTGAAAGAAAGATTAAAAATGTAAAAACCTAACCTAGAAATAAAGCAAATTCTAAAAACCACGGTTTAAATAAGACATTGAATGTTAAATTAACTTTTTAAATTTTGTCAAAAGCTCTAAGAAAATTTGAAAACATTCGAAAAACTGGAAAGTACCCCCTCAACAAACGTACCTTTATCAGCCTTCGACATCACTTCTTTTCAAACAAAATTAGCGACGTAAGGAGTAGCGTAGCGTAATAGCACCTTTCTACGTAGTATAAACTGCTATTCCAGAGATTTCTTGCTGACGTCCCCGGCCAGCCGCTCGGTATTTTTGCACCTGGGCCCCCGAACGCTAATTAGGAAGGTGAAATCGGCTCCGCCGGAAATCGCGAGCCGTCTCCAAGGTGACCATTCGGCCCTTCGGCTATCGGCTGCAAAGGACGAAAAGTGCAACAACTGCCCGTGGCACCTAGGCGATAAGTACGCCTTCGATTTGTGGAAATCCTGGAAGCTGGGAATATTATTAAAATTAGTTTTTTTAGCTTGACCCCGATGGACTTGACTTTTTCCACAAGTTTTCTACAGTATTTCTAATAGGGTACCAGAAGGCATTTAAATAGGTTTTTAATCAAATTTCGAGATGATTAAATTAGAAAACCTATTTCGAAAACTTCAAAAAGTTAATTTTCGTCAAAATTAGCAAATTTTGGCCGGAAAATCGAAACTTTGCATAAATGGCTCGAAAAAACCGGGTTACCAAGATATCGGGAAGGGGCATCAATTTTAGGACCCATTCGAAAAGTATTTAGGGGTAGTCGAGGGCGTAGATTACTGCAAGCTTATCAGATTTTTAATAAAATATCGATTTATACCTTATTTTAGCTATTTTAAAACATATGGAAATATCCTCATTTGCATACGAGGCGCTAGGAGGCTCATTTCGAATTTTGTCGCGCCAGCGGCCGGTTGCTTTTACCGTTTTTGGGTTCACTCTCGCTCTTCGCTCGAATTATGCAAAGTGCCCAACTTTGAGAGTCCCGTGCGCGAAGGCCAGGGGTAAAAAGCCGCGTAGCGGCTTTTCAACCCTGGTCTATGTTGAAAATTATACATGTTTATCCATTTATGAATAAAAGTCAATTAATTAGGAAGAATTCCTCTAATAAGTTTAGTAAAATTTGGTGGTAACGGAAATGAAAAACTTACGGTTTAATGCCAAACACTTAAAATTCTTTTTTTGCATTTATTTGTTAACCACTTCTCCGTAAAAAAAAAATCAAAAGTGAAAGCCCTAGAACTGATAAAAACTCAGCGCCTGCGTTTTACCGAGATTTTCCAACAATTTTTTGTGCAAGTGGCTTTATTCGGCGCACAAAATACCAAGACAAACACACACACATATCACATAATTACAACATTTTCCAAAACAGCGATGATACCCGACCTTTTTGTGTGCGTGTGGTGACACCGGTTTTTTTCCCCACAAAACAATAGACGAGCGATGGCAGAATTCCTATAAAAGTGATGGCAACAATTATATGGGGAGCGGGATAAATAAACGGATATAGGCGACGGATAGCTGCTGGGCAACGTGATATTTTAAAAACACACACACATAAAATGGGGGGACAGACGAGATATCGGGGGGGTATACGGTAGCTAGACAATATTTACACAAGAGTCGGCACGTTTTGGGGCAAGTTTCGCAGGTGAGCTTCGTGGCTGATCCAAGTAGAGCCGTAGGGCTGTTGATGATCATGAGCACGATCTTTAGTAGGTGCCAGGTTCTGGAAAAAATAACGTTAAAGAAGTTCACGTTAATATACATTTATTTATATAAAATCATTTCAAGGGCGAGTCATTTTAACAAAACATAATTCGCTCAAAAACATACCAAAAAACTCGGCCATCAGGTCCTCATCGTCCTGCAACGGCTGTTGCTCGGCCTGACTTTGGGCGGCGGGCGGGTTTTCGGCAGCTGCGGGAGCTGGAGCTGGAGAGCCATTCCCTTCGTTTACTAAAATTTTTAAATTAAGTAAAAAAATTAAATTGGTAGGTTTTACGGACCTTTCCCATTAAGGATGGGGGAAAAATTTAAATGACTGATTTTTCTTATAAATCCAGGACTGGCAAGCATAAAAGTAAGCTTTTTCATAGCCGTTTTCATAAATTTAACTATATTTAAAGCAAAAAAATTGTAAAAAGGCATCAAAATTCGTGATTTTATCGAAAATTGGCGTTTTTAAAAATCTATATTTTTTATTTTCATTACAAAAAAAACAAAGTTTAAAAAATAATGGAAGTCGAAAATCAATATATCTAAAAAAAATTGAAAACGCTAAACGATACCTTGGCCCTGGTTGGCGAACTTTTGGCGCATCCCGTCGATGACGGCCAGCGCGTCGTGGTGGGCGACTTGGCGCTGGTTGGGCTGCTCGGCCTTCGTCGGGCCCGGCTCCAGCACCTGGTAGATGTGGCCGGCGGCGGGCGGGATGCCGCCTTCAAGCGGGCGCAGGCGCACGATTTGGCTCTGTCCCTAAAAAGGCACGAATAAACGTAAAAATACACATTTAAAAAGCGCTAAATCTACTCGAAACTCACCAGCTTGCGGCGCTGCAGGATGTTGGGCGGCTGGAAGGTGCGGGTGGCTTGTTGCTGCTGTTGCTGAGACTGTGGCTGCTCTTGGGACACGGTCATCGTCAGACGCTGCGGCTGCTGCTGGGGCAGCTGGTACTGACCCTGTTGCGGAAGTTGGGCCTGTTGGTAGGCCGGTAGCTTGGCCGGGATTGGGCAGGAAGCTGAAAAAAAATAGAATTTTTACTTTCAGAAAAATAGCCATAAAAATCATCCAAATTGCAGGGAAATTCTCCGAAATTTATTTTTCAAATTTTACAAGTTTCAAAACTTTAAAATTCAAAATATTTGTAAAAGCACAAACCTGGCCCCGGGGCCGGACGTTTCCCGACGACGATCGACTGTTGATGACCACTGGTACTAGCCGCAGCGTTGGCGTACTGTACGGGGTACTGCTGCTGAACTTGTTGAGGCTGAGGGGCCGGCTGTGGCTGCTGCTGCTGGGCCGGGCGAGCGGCACGGGCAAACAGGCGTTTCTGCCCATTCTGCGTAGCCGTCGCGTCCTGTAGTTGGGGGATGGCGCGGCTGCGTGACGGGGGCATACGCGGCATGCTCGAGCTGTTCGGATACATCTTGATCAGGTCTGGAAAATAAGGGTTTTTTATGGAAATTTATAACTTTACGCGTAAATTAAATCTAAATAAATCAGTGAAAAAACGGGTTTTTGTAGAAAATAATCGCTTTTACGGAAATTTCGTCAAAAGCGGTAAAATTCATATAATTCAATTTTCAACGTTTTTAGAGAAATTTAAGAAAAAGGCTAACATTCACTGATTTTGTTTATTGTTTTCATTTATTTAACCCTATTTTTAAAATCAAACTATAAAATTAACGTACCGCTCGAGAACAGAACCTTCTGAGAGGGCGTCTGGCGCTGCGGGGCCGCGGGCTGCTGGGGAGCTGCGCGGAATCCGGGCGGCGGCTGTTGAGGGCGAGCGTTCACCGGGGCCGGCTGAAATTTACGATTTATAAAATGTACTTGTGAATGAGATCCACAAAATATAAAAGTTCTAAAACAAACCTGAACTGCTTGCTGTTGTTGCTGGACCGTGGCGCGTATTTGCTGAGGCTGCACGTACACAGGGGCGCCCTGGGGTCCCGGTGGTTTCGGCTGCTGCTGCGGGTTATGGTGGTACTGCTGCTGCTGGTGCAGAGTTCTCGGGACGGACTGAGCATATTGAGGAGCCGTGTGCGGCGGCAAGTGGACGGCCTGAAAATTAGTATTTTAATAAAATGAAACTTTCTATATTCAATACTATTCTGAACATAAACATTACAAATCCCGACTAGAAAAATCCAAAAATATGATTTTTGAAAGGCAATGGCCAACTTTCGACCAATATTGCGGGTTCCGAAATTGTTTTCAAAGTCTTTCTAGATAGTTTTTGTATTTGAAAAATATATACATTTTTACTTACAAAACATTAATAATAATCCGAATAATACGTAAACTTAATAAAATGTCTATATTCCGTTATGCTGGCGTTAAAAACCAACCTGTCGCACGGGGCCTGGATGCTGCTGCATGCGCATCGGCATCATCATCGGAGCCTGGGCGGCCGAGACGTTCGGGTGGTGTTGAACAACATATTGCTGATGTTGTGCCCCAGGGTGACCACCATACATTGAAGCGCCTTGCTGGCCCGACTGGCTCATCGGCGGGTAGTAGGGCACGCCCTGGGGGTGTTGAATTTGCGGGCTCATCGGCTGCTGCAGCTGCTGTGGCTGGCCATAGAACTGTGGGCTCGGGTAGCTGCACACGGGCTGCGTGGAGTTCGGCAGGCTGCTGGGCACGGTGGTCTGCACGCTGTTCTGCGCCGCGTTGACCGGCGACATGGCGGCGTAGTCGTGCTCCTTGGGGAAGCCGCGCTGCTCCATGTTTTTGGAGTATCTCCGCTGGGGCGACGGTTTCGGGATGATCGGGTCGCCGTGCGGCGAGGTGATCCGGACGACCTGGTTGCCGCGCATTGTGTGTATCACCTCGTACGAGCGGAACTTTGTAGGGGCCGGCGGGGGAGCGGCAGCAGAATTTTCACCAGACTTCTTGGCCGCTTTAGCTACGCCTTTTCCAGCGTGAGGCTGCCGTTTTGGCTGTTGCGCTTCTTGAGCAACCACTTCCGCGGATTGTTGTTGATCAGGCTGAGCAGCAGCTTCTTCCTCGGGCTTCGAGCTTTGTTGTTGGGCCGCCTCTTGCTGACTGGACGGCGAGGCTTTCGGGCTTGACGTCTGGAAATTGACAATGTAGAATTTGAAAATATAAAATGGAAAATCAAGCGCAATAAAAACAGCGTTTTTCAGCCAAAATCAGCTATGGGAGCCTAGAAATTCGAAAATTCTAGAAATTCTAAATTTCTATACGCTCTTTTAAATAAAAAAGAATAATAATGTTATTACGAACCTCAACCGGAAATACCGGCGATGCCGCCGATGTGGGCGGGCTGCCTTGATCGGTGGAGCTTTCTGGCTGCTGGCTGGACATCATTGGAGCCTGGGGCTGTTGTTGGGGATGATTCGACGTGAAGGGGCCTGCAGATGAGACCTAAAATAACAGAATAAATCTTTTCGAAATTTCACTAGATAGCAATTAACTGAACTAATGCACAAAACTGTAGTATATTGATAAAAACTACAGAATAATAAAATTCATATCATAGATGTACTCAACTAATAAATATCAATAAATCACTAAATAAATAAGGATGATGCACAAACCTGGGGCGCAAATTCGGGTGGCACTGTTGAAGTTCCCGCATTGCCGTAGCCATTTCCCGGGTGGTGCGGCTGCTGATTCTGCCTCGAAACCGCTGGCTGTTGCCCCGGGTTGTTTGGAACCTAAATGAAAATAGATAAATCTCATCTCATAATAAATAAAACAAACTATAGATCTTTCTCATATAAAAACAAAACCATACCATTATCGGGCGCGTCGGCGAGATGTACTCAATGTGGAACCCTTCCGGCACCGGGTTAAATGAAGGGGAGGCTTGCGGTGGTTGCTGTGGCTCGACGGGAAAGTGATCCGCGGTTGAAGGCTAAATTTAATGAGATTTAACGCATATCCGAAGCTAACCTCCGCCGGAAACCCGTGTCCCATCGAGAAGTCGTACGGCGTGGGCGACATGTGCATCGGCTGGTGCGACATTCCGGGATGACCGTACATAGATGTCCGTGGGTAGTGGTGGCCGCCGAACGGTTGCGCGTAGTACGGGTCGAAGCCGTATTCATGGGGAGCCGGGTAGCCGTAGGGTGGGGACTGGTCGAAGTTTTGGTCGTAGTTCACCACCGGGAACCCGTCCAGACTCCACGGGCTTGACGACAGCGGCGGCGACGAGTTGTAGGAGGGTGAGGGCCTGGAAAAGAATGGTATTAAACTTAAAAACTAGAAGGTAAAGTATATTATTTTTCGACAAAAACTGGTAGATTCTGTGCATGAATTTTTTTAAACGACCAAACACTTCAAACTGCCAACTAGTTTTCAAAATAACACCAAATCTGATAAATTACAGCAAAAAAAACTATTCTTTTTTGATTGCGCTTTTTTTGCCTAGGCATTTTCTTTGGGTGCCTTATTTCCTCCAGATTTCTTCACGACCAGATTTTTAGTCCCTTTTTATAGCGTTTTTATCGAAATTCAAGTCCTAAGGAAAAGTAGAACACTACTATAAAAAATTGGAAACAATGTAGAATTTTTAAACTATATGCAACAAAAATAAAATTTAACAATTTTGAAATTTTCGGTGGCAATCAGGCTGTTTACGTTCCGGAATTCGCACCGATTCAACGTCGTTTCCATTTGCGCGGCTCCTTGTGGCGGCTGTATACCGGCTGGTGCGGCTTCCAACTGCTCGTTCTCCCAGCGCTCACGAGTGTCAAAATCGCTGAGCATCTTTTGGATCGAGCGACTAAAAAGTGAGTGTAAGTTAGGGAGTACTAATTGTAAGCAACGAACGGAAGGAAAGTAAACAACTAAAAGATAACCCTAGTAAATTTAATTAAAAACAACCTCCGGTTACTAACTTAAAGCAAAGAAAAAGATAGGTACTAATTTAAATTTAGCAAGTTAAAGTAAGTAAAATAAACCAAATCAGTTAACAGCAACCACTGACTAATTTAACTAAAACTAAAGCAAAAAAAAAATCAAAACCAAGTCCAGAAAAGTGAGTGGGGAAATCTTTAATTTCTAGCAAGTAGTTTCCGAATCACGATTGTGAAATGGGACTTCCTAGTGGGTCCCGCCCATCTGGTGGGCGGATCCGCTTATCATACACCACCGTAGTGGTCGAAAATAGAGGCGCATTAAAAGTTGTCCTAGGAGGACGGTAAAGGCTAAATCTTATCATCTTTAGGTCACTAGGTCAAGTTTTGTCAGTTCTATTAATGTAAACGTCAACATACAAAAACCCTCACTTTTTTAAGTCTCAATAGTTTGTAAGTTCTATTAATGTGAAGGTAAATACACTAAAACATTACGTTACTAACGTGCTCAGATCACATTTTGTAAATACCAAGTTAGAAAAATCTCGTATGCCTTATGACACTAGTTCAAATTTTGTAAGTTCTATTAATGTAAAGGTAAAAACACTAAAACACTACTTTTCTTAGGCCGTTAGATCACATTTTGTAAATGCCAATTTACAAAAAACCTCACATTTCCTCAAGACCAATCTTATTGGCCGTGTCGTTGCGGGTGATGAGGACGTTGGCCTCGCGTAGTGTGTCGACCTAGAAAGACTAAAATAGTTGACACCAAAAGGCACTACCTTCCCGACGACTCGGTTACCGCGCAGACCATGGGATTGATTGACCTCCACGCGCAAAGCCTCGAGTTCGCTGGCGAGCTGGAAAAGTAGAAATTTTACTGGTTTAACAGCTAGATCGTCCTAAAAATGCCAAATAGCTCTCCACCGACCTGCCGACCCCGTATGATATCGCCGGGGCTAAACGAAGTCTCGACCTTTTCGGGTTTGCGGCCTTTCTGGGATGGTGCCGTTTCCGGTGGCGGTTCGGCCGTGGCTTCTTGTATTGCTGGTTTTTGGGGCGTCTCCACCTCCATCACTTGCTGGGATCGATTCTGGAATAGCCAGATTTAGCGAATCAAAAACGACGAAAAACCACATAGGAGAGGTTTCTAGGGCTTACGAAGCCGATTTCGACGATTTCAGTAAGTCGGGGAGCAACGATCTTGCAAAAATGAAATGTCTGTGAAGTCAATCTTTGGCGTGCACGTTTTCCAACGTTTTTATTTCTTAGTTTTCATTTCCATAGAAGATGAGCTAGAAAATCGTTAGCTCTTTGCAGAAAATAAAAAACAAAGGACGTGTTTTTCCCCGCCTGAAAAAAAAACAAATTACACCGCCGGTGGACAGTTCTGCGTGCATAGGAGCGTCGCGTACTGCGTGCTTCGAAATCGAACTTTTATATAAAAGTTAGAGGTTTTTGTTTTTTTTTTGCTTGTGCTTTACACTCGTAGTTTTATTTCGATGAAAGGAAACGGTCTGCAGGGGGTTTTGAACCCTCGTCGAGAAACTAGCGTCCAGGGGACTGCTACCTTCTATTAATTATCGTTTTCAGCATTTCTCAGCAAAACTATGAATTTGGGCGGGGTCATCGAGGCCGATAAAAGGTCAGTAAATGGCGCGATGATGTCAAAAGTGCGCATAGCTGTGGGCGACGAAGCGCAGATGCGGGAGCTGCTCGCAGCTGCTCTACGAACGTTCTAACGTAATTCCCCTATTCTCGACGAAAAACCGATACAACGCCCAGTAATTCTAATCAAAGAAAATGAAAAGAGCTGTAGCAACTCAAGAGGCGAAAAACGCAGATGGTTTTGCCAACGCTATAACGTAATTCCCCAATTCAGGGTCCAACGCCGATAATTTGTCCAATAATTCTTGCGCAAACGTCTGGCAACCGGTTTCTAAATAAAATGTGGTTGAACACGAGTCTAAAAACAAAGCCAAAAACTCATCTGGTAAAAAAGATGTATAAAAACTAGCTAAAAAGTAATGTGACCCCCGAAACGTGAAAATCAGTCTAAAAACCCTATCAAAACTCCGAATCCGAACTTATGCCCCGTTTTCTCTATCTATAAAACCTTCTCCGTGTCCCAGCCGGTACTCCAATAGCTATAAGTAACGTGTTTCTTTTAGAGGTCCTGTGAAAATGCCACCGGTCGTGCGCACCTCACCCCAGAAAACGGCTTCCACGCGGAGGAACGAGCACAAACGGATCGACAAGGTAAGCTTTCGTTTTTAGCGTTGATTTTACGCTTTTTTTAGGTACGTCGCGAGCGGGTGCTGCTGAACGACACACTAAATCGCGTCCACAACACCCAGCAGACCAGAACCGAGGTAAATTAAACCTTTTTAAAACGAAAAATTGTTTGAGAGCCTCGTCATCAGGGACGCCATCCACACGCTACGCGCTCAACGCCAGGAAGCCGAGATGATTCGACAGCATCGGTAGTTTTTATGTGATTTTTGGTACAAAATTGCCTTTTTTTAGCGAATACCTTCAAGGCAAGCTGGCTCGATACACGCTCAAATATGGCCCTCATCCCTTGATGTCTAAGACCGGATTCTCGTGAGTTTTTGTTCGTTTTCTTGAAATTTGAAGCCTTTTCTTTTCTAGCCCCTAAACTGCTCATTACTTTGTTTTCAGTGCTCCCAACGTCCTCAACGGCACCAGACCCGGATTGCCGCAACAGCCACCTGCCGCAAACCCTAGCTGGAAACTCAGTGAGAAAGATCCTGCATGGGTTGTCTTCCCGTCGTACGCAATGGTCAATCGTTCTTTCACAGCAGATCGCTACATCCCGCAGACGCCAGAGTCGTCGGCGTCAACTGACAAGGAACCTTCTCGAGGTATATTAAGCTCATATTTTTATCAAAGGTACTTGACTGTTGGCGGGGGGAGGGGTAATTTTTGTTTTTACGCCAATACCTACCTTTTGATATACTTTTAACTTTACCTTTTGTTTATAGTGCTTTAGCAGTTTTTGATAGCTAAAAAGTTATAAAACATATTTTTAATTTTGAGAATTCGAAAATTTTAGCGGTTTTTAGTCATTTTTTATACATTTCTGACCAAAAAGTCAAAAATGTTCGAGAATTTCTAAGTTTTCTGAGCTTTTTATATCGAAAAACTGTATAAAATACGATCGAAATAGCTTCTATTGCATTAGAGCGCAGTACGGGTTACTTGGAAAAATTGTATATCGTTTAACGTTGTAAATTTAGTAGGAATACGAATTCTAGATTAACGAAATTCTTGGTAAGACTCCAGATACCCCCCAGCCGGCACCCAACTTTTGTATCTCGACTCCCTGTTCATCTACAGGTGTGTAAAGTATACCAAAATGTTCGTCTTGCTGTGGCGAGTATTTTGGTATACTTTACACACCTGTAGATGAACAGGGAGCCGAGATACGGTAGGTGGGGGTCGGCTGGGCGGGGGGTTATCTGGAGTTTAGCCAAATTCTTTTTTGCAGCATCTACACCTGGCTTTGCCGAGAAACATCCAATGCTCTGTGGGCTATTAGCCTCACCAACGCCGTGGTACGCGGGGCCAGAACCGAGCACGCATGATGCAAAAGAGGATGTGCTTGACGAGGCCACCTTCATGAAGGCGATCAAGCTGGTCGAGGAGCGCATCACGAGTACCGAGCAGTTCAACAACGGCACATTCACAAGCTCGGCCAAGTCGAAAGTGCCCGATCAGCCATCGCGCGCGCTCGAAGATTCATGGCTGGATCGGGCCTGTGCATCCGTGGCCAAGGGCGAAGTCGAATTTGATGATGGCGTCTTCGACTTCTTTGATGGTATAGATTTTTTTCTTAGAAAAAAGTGGTTGTTTTTCTATAGGCTTACGTACGTAATTTAATAATATTTTTAGTTTGTTTAGTCATATTCTAAATTTAAAACGGTTTAAACGTTTTAAATTTAGCTCGAAAATTGAGATTTTATCGCGAAAATCGATACTTTTTAATTTTTTTTTTTCATAGTTTTTTTGTCGCGCTTTTACGTTTAATAATAACAAAATTAAAAATACTTTTTCTTTTAATATTAGAACAAATAGATCTTGAGAAAATCCGAATTCTCCTTAACTACTAAACACGCGTTCACCTATTAAATTTTTTAGACGACGAGCCGAACGGCTCGAAATCACCGAGTGACCTGAAGGTTCCAACCTGATGCAGCGGTCAAGTTAATGTAAAAGATCCTCAAATTTTGTGAATTCCCAACAATTTTCTAACCTACGCTCATTTCTTCTGTATATCCTGTGTATTTTTTTCGAGTGGCCAATCCTCCCAAGTGGCGAAATTATGTGAATTACCTTTTTTATGTCGATCCGCACAGTCGTGTTTGTGTATTTTTTGACGCTGTATTTTCCTTTGTGTTTTGAGATTCGTATTTGAGCCGGATATTTTATAACACGGGATAACAGTAGTAGTAATCTACTAAAATATACCTCAATTTCAGAGCCTTGTGTGGAAGGTTATAGCGTTTTTAGTGTTTAGAGGAAACAAAATACCTGGATTTTTTGCGTGTTTGCGTGCGTTTTTTCCTAGGCTTGAAAAATCACAGGTATTTATTACAGTGTCTATGGTATAACAGCTATAGAGATTCGGGCGGGCGTAGAATCTGAGGGAATGATAGGTGTTGATTATAAGAAAGGGAAAGTTGGCAAGGAGCAGGACTTGTAAAATCTAGGATATGTTTTTCTAGCTTTTTTCGGTTCTTTAGGATTCCCGGGGGAAACAAATTTTTTCCTGGTTTTCCCGGTTGACCTAGTAATCAAATATAAAGTGTTTTCGAATTGTTTTTAGTAAGTTTCAAGTATATTTAAAGCAGAATAACTTTCAGAAAAATTTAGAAAAATGTTTGAAAAAGTCGAAAATTTGGTCATTTTGGGTCTATTTTTCGACCTAATTTTTAATTTTTACATTTTTTGGTTAAAATGTGTGTAGTTTTTATGCACAGGAATAGTTAAAAACAGTTTAGAAACGCATCCGCAATTTATACAAAAATCTAGGCTTTCGCCGAAAAAATTTGTTTTCCCCCGGGAATCCTAAAGAACCCTTTTTCGTATATACATATGTAGTAGCAAGTTTTGATCATTATGTAGGTATTAATTTTCCGTGAACAGCGTTGTAGGGTAGTTATTATAGAGAAAAATGGGATTTTTTTGAAATGTCACTAGTTTCTTTCTGGGATCAAGAGTCCTATTTTGGTGTTATCAGTTTTAAAAACGCTAGGTTGCGGCTACAACCTTGTCCTCGGCCACCAATTCTGGTGCAGGCGATAGAGAAGCCTCATGCTCGGTGTCTTGCTCATGGCGCGCTAAAATTGGGCTTATTCTTCGAATCAAACTCGGAGATCCTAACCTCGATCCCTGGCGGCTGCGCATTCGCCTTCAGTGCTCTAAGAAATGGCCTTTAGTTTTTATTGTAGGTTTTAGTTTTCAAACCTTTCTTTCTAGCTTGTAACTTACCGTTAGCATATACTTGACCAACTCCTCCCCGGTGCCCTTGGCCAGCTGCTCGTTCTGGAGCCGATTTAGCTGCCAAAAATGTACGCATCGCATCTTGGCGCACCCGTCACGCACCTCATCGTAGGCGACTAACATAGACAAAATTGCAGGAAAAACTACATTTTATCTTACGCTGATGCTTGCACTTTTCAAAGGTATCTATAGCTAGGCCAAGCTCCACATCTTCCATTTCCGGGTCCACATCTTCCTCTGTGGTTCCCTAAAATTCTTAATTTTCGGATGGATAGCTCTTATTACCTTCTTTTTCGCCGCGCGTTCAGCCGCGTAGCTTCCGACGACGATGCGGCAACTTTTTTTGAAAAGCTTCGCTCCCGACGTCGTATCAGAGTTGCGCTTTTTGGGGTTCGGCGCGCCGGGGGAGTAGGAGGAGCCCCGGGAGGTTACGCTTCGGTCTGAAAATTAGGCGATACTGAGCTTTTTTTAGAATTAGCTATCTTTTTAAGTTTATTGTAAAGTGGCAAGATCGTAGCTCAAATTACAAACCTTCCTCCCTGCCCCGCTTCCGGCTCGCCGACGAGTTTTGGCGGCTGCGCGAGTCCTAGATTTTTTCGTTGTTTTGAGTTTTCATGCTCACCTCCTCGTCCTCCTCTGAATCGTCCCCATCCTCATAATCCTCCTCATCCTCGACCCCGTGCGGAACAAGCTCACTTCTGCGCTCCGTCGGCAATTTGCCCTCAAAACGACGCAGCTCGTCGGGGGAGTCGCATCTCTTTGCGGTATTGCTCGTAGGACCTAGATTTAAATTTCAGATTTTTTTATCTTTTTGTTTTGGCTTTTCCCAGCCTTTTTTAAGCGGGTCCACTTACTTAAATGGTAGTTTAATTCCATGATCGCGGCACTTTTGCTCGAGATAAAGGATCGTTTTGATCCCGTGTAAGAGAACGTCTCTCTAAAAATTTTTGTATTTCCGCTAAAGCTTTTTATCTAAAAACCTTGACAAATTTGTGCTTGCGGCTCAGCTCGGGGTTGATCCGGAAGACGTGGCCCTTCAGGATGGCGATGATGTCGTTTTGCTGAAGGTTTTTAGTTTTTAGAAAAGTAGATCTGGGCTGATTTTTGCGCTAAAAATTACCTCGCTAGCGCGCTGACGCTCGTGCGCGTTACGTGAGGCGCGAGACGGGCTGAGGTCAGAGTCCACGCGTAACGCCGGCATCTTGGAAGATTTATTTAGACTTAGAATTTGTTATTTATTGAATTTGTCAAGAAAATAATGACAGGTAGAGAAGTATAGAAATTTAGAAAATACTTAGAAATAGAAGGAATGCCTAACTCTTTAGAGCGTTAAGTCCCAAAGAAAATCCCTACAGGATAAGCGCGTTCCTGGCTAACCTGCCCACCTGGTTAGGGGCTTGCTTCCGCGCTAACCTGACCATTAGCCGGGGATTAGAGATCGGCGGTTAATTGCTGTGCCCCGACCCCGGATGGTTCCGCGATTGCATTCAAGTTTCGATCGGAATTCGTTGGATTTTAATGTTAACCGATCTCGGGATGGCTATAAATATACGAAACGTAGTGAGCCAAAAAACGTGTTTTTAATAATATTTATAGCCTTAATTAGTCGGTTTTATGGTTCAAACAGTGCCAGTAATCCGGATTTTCCAAAATTTCCGGATTTTGCGGAGGAACAATTTAGTTTTGACGTAGCAGCAGTATGAAATTGAAAACGTTCGTAACGTAATCGATGTGCTGTGCGTAGTTTTACAAGATTTACAATGTAAAGTTCCGGACTTTTGGCAGCCGAATCGTTTCAACATTTTCAAATTAACGTAGAACAATACAGTTTCACTTGCGAGCAAGTAGTTTTAGGATATTAGAGTAGCAGAAACAAGTGCAATGACGATAGACATAAAAACAGATTGCGCAGATGGCGTTACATCATGTTTTTAGAAATTAAAAATTTGCTGGAATCATAATTCAAGGAAGCGTCCGGATTCCGGGATTTTGGAAGTTTCTGTATGAACAACGTGTTAAGGTATCTAATCGATACCTGCCGGCGCAAACACGGCCGCTGCCGGGCTAACCATTCTTTTTTGGCGGTAACCAGGTCGTCGCCCGACGGCAGACGCCCAGAGCATAATGTCCGTGGCGTGCAGGTTGTGCTTCGTAGCCCCCGAAACACAGATGCCCCAGATGGGCGGCCTGCGAAAGATGCGAGGGAAACTTCGGAAAAATGTAGAATTTTCAAGGTCCTTGAGCCTGAGAATTCCAGGAAGTCCGATTGAAGCCAGAGAACCGGCCGATTCGAGCAAATTTTTCACACGGAAAAGTCGTAATATATTTATAAAAAAAATTGATACGAAAAAGTGGGTTTCCCTTGATAACCCCCCGATAATACGAAAGCTCCAAAAAGTTGACTCTCTCTCTCGCTCTGTCTCTCTCTCCCTCTCACTTTCTCTCTCTCTCTCTCGGGCGCGCTCTCTCTCTGTCTCTCCCTTTCTCGCTCTATCTCTCTCTCCCTCTCTCTCCCCTCTCTCTCTCTATCTCTTTCTCTCTTCATGGTCAAATGCAAATATGACATCTTCGAAAACCCATTTATTCTCATCCTCCCTTGTAAAAGCTCAAGCACAATCTTCGTGGATCGGTGCACGGACACGAACGTGGAGGTGAGCCGATTGATTGGCGACCGGGGGGAAATTACAACGAAAATTCATATAGGAAATCGTTCAAAAAATGGGGCACGTCGGTCGCTGCACCATACGGTCGTTCGGCTCGCATTGGAAGGCTTGCTGAAAAAGCATTGATCACGGCTACCCATGCGTAGTACGGTAGTACGCTCCGCTACGCAGTGGGCGACCGCACGCGTTGTGTATTGCTATGATTACAGCATTTCAAATGTCTACCTTGTAAAACAGGATATTTCGACACTTTTCGACAAAACCCCTACCGCGAACGCCTCCATGTTGGCGAACATGGCGTTGATGCGGATGCGGTTGGCCGAATGCGGGTCCCACTCGCCCCGATCCTCGAACCACTGGTGCTGTGTCTTGTCGTAGCTCTCGCACAGCGTGACGGCCTGCGCGTAGAAGAACAGCTGCTCGCGCCTCACGTCGTCGAAGACCACGCTCTGCGAAGGGTCTTGTGGCGTTTTCGGGTGAATTGGCCTACCAACAGCGACGCCTCGCCACCCTGGCCTGTACGGAGCAGCTCCTTCCTGAACGCCTAGAAAACGTCGTTCGGCAACAAAGTGACGGGGCGACCTTCCATGCGATATGCATCCCGATGAAGTCGGAGCGGTCCTCGGCCATCGTTGCCGCGCCCGAATGGCACTCCTAGAAAAACACGGTCGTTTTCCTGCGGATCTTGAGCCTTATCGGGGGCGGAAATAACGGGCTTGAAATTGTGTTAAAAGCGGAGTTAGATCTGGTCGCCCCCCGCTAACAGCCCAGAACCACCGTACCCCCTCCTTCCACAGCATACACGCGCGCGACGTCCGTTCGGCGGTGCACTCCTCGGTGGGCCTGTTCAGGTAGGGCCTTCTCTTAAAGTCCATGAGGTCAGATTAATCGATATTCGCCTACATCGTAGTCTTCGGCGAAGGGTACGGCGTGGACCAACTCGTGCGCCACAGCGAAGCCCATTGTGGCGTACTAAAGAGAAAGAGAGTAAGAAAGCGCAAGGAGAGAGGGAGCGAGAGAGAGAAAGATAGAGAGAGAGAGAGAGAGAGAGAGAGAGAGAGAGAGAGAGAGAGAGAGAGAGAGAGAGAGAGAGAGAGAATGGGCATGAGAGCGAGAGGGTGAGCATCAGAATAAGAGAGAGAGCGAGCCCGACCGCAATCGCCAGATCGAGATTCGGCTGGGCGAGCCAGGGCGCAATCTCGGCAGCCGAGATCGACGCGAACTTGTACATGTAGTGACTGCCTAAAAAATTGGACGTTTTCTATTTCTTGATCAGCTACGCACGCATCTCATCGACGGTCAGAGCAAAGATGCGCGAGTCCGAGGCGAGCTTGTCCACGAGCGGCTCGGCGATCGTCTGCACGAAGTACATGGATTCCACCGGCCATTGACCTCCGGCCTAGAAAAAAAAAGTTATTTATAAAAAGGTTTAATTTTTACGGTTTAGGCATTTACGGTTTGGGTTTAGCTTTTTGAAAACCGCCTGAGAAAAAAAAACGTTTGCTCGTCGATAAAACAACATCAAAAAATCGTACAAACGTATGAAAAATGGCCAAAAACGGTCAAAATTTTCGAATTTTTAAAAGCGTTTAAAATATTTTTTTTACAACTTTCTTAGAATCAAAAAGTGCTAAAAACGACAGAAATAGGGTATCTATTATCAATAAGCGAAAAAACAACGAGTTTCGAACCAACCAAATGCTCGCTCAGCTGCTTGTCCAAGCTGTCCGCCAGCTCTTTCATTTTGTCGAGCTGCGCCATCGAGTCGTCGATCATCGAGTAGAACACGATGGACTAAATCATATTTTTCAATTTTTTCAGTTCTCAGTAAAAAAACGTTATTTCGCCTTAAAATGATTAAAAAAATAAAAATTAAAAAATCTGCCCTTTTTCGCGATTTTTTTATACATTTCTGACAAAAAAAGAGAAAAATTATTATATTTTTCATCTTCATAATTTTTGTACCAGATTTTGATGGCTAAAAACGGCATGAATATACCCGTTTGAACGCCTCCACCGTCCGGGCGTGCAGCTCCTCGTAGCCGGGCTCGCGGCCCACTTTCTGAAAAGGATCAGGAAGTCCGAGAAATGAGCATCAGCCGAGTCATAATTTGCATAAATTGTCGCTTCGCATTATCGAAAAAATACCTCAAGCAACTCGAGGCCGACGGCGCGCAACTTCTCCGCCAACTCCTGGAACTTTCCCGGCTTTCGGGTCCAGAAATACCCCTAAAGTTGCCGGAATTCTCTAGATTTTTCGTAGAAGCACGCTACCAAAAACTGTTCCAGGTAGCCGATCCGCCTGCGCAGCGCCTTGACCAGTCGAGATACTGGAATAGCATGGAGGTGTGTGAACTTGTGGCCAGTGTTCACTGTATACTCCCGTAATTTTTGGCAATTTTGACTAATTTTGGGTATTTTCGCAATTTTTTTCGACATTTTTAATCCGCCATACGATAGAGCGTCAATAAATACGCTAAGAATTTTAATAACAGTCCAAAAAAGTAATATAGTTTAATTTCAGAAAAAACAGTCGGTAGCAAAAAACGCGACCACCCCCACCTGCATACTGTACCCAAGCGACTCGATCCAAGGGTCCGCGTCCTCGTGGCGACGCCACCGCTTCTCCATGTCCTTGTCTACCTAAAAATAGACAATGTTCTTTTTAGTGTTAAAAAATTAGGGAAATAGATTTTTAAATTGATGAAAGGTCGAAATTCGGTGCCGGCTTCTTAGCAGGGGGGGATTTTTTGCCGGGGAAAGCTAATTTTTCCAAGTAACCCGTTACGTTATTATAACAAAGTAAAAAATATTTTGATAGCATTTTACGCAGTTTTTAGATATACAAAGCTTATACATTATTATTAAAGATCACGCAATTTTCAAAATTTCTCATTTTTTGCCAAAACGTATGAAAAATCACCAAAAAGGTAAAAATTTTGAATTTTCAAAATTTTCAAAGCTTTTAATAACTCTGGCGTCAAAGCCCGCTAAAAGCACTATAAAAATATAGAAAATCGAAAGTGGTTTCCGCCGCAAAACACCCCCACCCCCGTTAACAGTCCAGTACCGACTTTCTCTAGAAAATAGATAAAAATAGAAACACGTGCCAAACTGTTTTTTTTTTGCGTTTTTGAAGCATAAAGCTATCCCCCCGTTAATGCCAAAGATCCCAGAAGCTTGCCGACCTGCATGCGTGCCCTGTTTCGCGCCAAATCCCTGCTGTTTCTGCTGTTGTCGTGCTCCCTCATCCAGACGGGCAGCCCTGCACCCAGTTGGGACACGGGTATTTGGCCATAAAATCCGCCCCGTCGCACCGTCGCATTTGGATCGTCTAGACAACATTTTCGGGTGCTTTCGCATTATCGGGGGGGGTGTCGAAAGTTCCATGCCGGATTCCCGAATCCGCATGGCCCTTTCGAGGAAATGCCCAGGCAGGGGTGGTCCGCGACGCTCTCTCCTGCGCCCCCTATACCGTAGGGCGGCGCCCGGAAGTGAGACTCTCTCGAGGAAACCAGCACTCGATTTATTGGCGATTTCCCTCTGGGGAAATCCATGATACTTCGGGCGGGATTCATTCCCAAAGGGAATACCCGAACGCCCAGCAGTCCCACGCCCAGCATATGTGATCCACCAACGTTGCCCCCTGATTAGGGAGGTTTTGGAAGTTCCTCACTTAGTGGGGATGTGCTGAGCCTTTCCCTCGTCCTTGGCCCATGGCTGAGAGGACAGCGGTCCCCGAGAGGACGGTGCACTCCCCGCTTCTCCCTTCCTTTCTCTCTATTGCTCTAGGTGTATTTGTGGTTCTCTAATAAACCCTTTCTTATTTACTCTATTCAATAACTGCATTACATTCATATGCCTTAAACCTTGACCAAAATCCACTGAACGACCGACTCTCTATACTTTCACACGGCGCGCTTTGGTATTTTCCTACTCGTAAGGCAGATGGTAGCAACCTTGGATATATTGAGTTTACCCTCGAGGTGCTCTTTATCCCAGGGGCATCTCGCCTATCGACATGGTGCGTCTCGGGTTACGGCCTGTGTCTGTTTTCTTTTATTGTTTTCACTTTTCCCTAGTTTTTTATTGAACTCCTTATACGGTGTCTTCTCTTTTTTGTGTTCTCGCGTGCGGCGGTGTTCTAGAGCACCGTCGCCGGGCGAGTTCTTCTCTGATGCACGACGAGAATTCTCCCACGGTTTTGCTAGCTCTGACCAGGCGGTCATTGGGCGAAAATTGCGGATGGGTCGCGAACTCACGCAACGGCTTGCCACGGGGCCAGCCCCAATGCCGCGTCCCCACGTTGGCTTCGGCCTTCACTCCTAAGCCTGACTGGAAGAATTGGTAACCGTAAGGGGTTGGTCGGTCGGATGGAATGATCCGCCTTGGCCGATTATCCCCTAGTGAGGGTGGATCCCCACGCCGCGGCCCTAACCATCCAGGAAGTGGGCACCGTAAATCATCGGAAGGAGGAGGGCGTTGCATTTGTCAAAGGTACGCGAAACCTGAAAAGCCCAGTCACAAGCCCAGAACAGCCGCCTGATCAGCGGTGTGGTTAGAAAGAAATTCAGATCGGTGTTCGCATCGTTTTCCTTTTGCGGCACTCGTTGCCGGGTGGGGGTTTCTAGCAGTCGAAAATGCCTAGCAACCCAATAATCGTTGTTTAAGGAATTTTTTAGCGAAATTTAACATTATTTCGATCAGAGAACTATCTTAAAACTAAAAATTCAAAAATTTTTGTTAAAATCGGCCATTTTTGTGTCTTTTTCCTAAACATTTCGCAAGTTTCGGTCTTTGAGCGCAGAGTTTTGGCCTTTTTTGTAGAGAACAATTTAGGAAATGTGGCACTATTTTTATCATAAAAATTAGTTACGAAGGAAAAGCCGATTTTCTACGGAGACCCCGATAATGCCAAAGAACCCCTTTTCGGGCCCGCGCAAAGGCCCACGTACTCGCATATTGGCCTGGAACGTCTCGAACGAGCTCATGTTGGACAGGCACACCTAAA
>CATQJA010000857.1:0-13987 GCA_958295435.1 Mesorhabditis spiculigera
TAGTAATGAACGGCGTCGCAGGGCAAAAAAAAATTGAGAAAAATCATAAGAGTCCCCCCATGAACTTTTTGGATCTCGCCCAATTTCGGGTGGGAAACTGTGCCCCCCCGGTACGGGCCTGCCCTTGCCTATCAAACTTTTTGGATTTTTTACGAGCGGGTTCGATTCCCAGTTAGTTTTTGATCGATCACACCCGAATCAGATTCGAAAGTATTCAAAACTTAACAAGAATGCGAAGTACGATGGGACGTTCAGCCGGTAAGAAGATCCCCGTGGCATTCTTGCCCAACTATTCTCAAAGTGTTCAGAAATCCATGGTGTTCCTAGTTATTGTTTTTACCCGAAATCGTAGCTAAGAAGGCAAGACAGCAAAACGCAAAGCTTTTTCCCAAGTGGGAATCGAACCCGCGCGTAAAACAATCCAAAAGTTTGATAGGCAAGCACTCTACCAATAATCCACGTCAGCATGCCGAGCAAGGCCACTCCCCCAAGTAAGCCGAAATGGCGGACCAGACGGAAAATGACGCCGAATTGTCATTTTAAAATTAAATTTTTCTCGAACGTCTCGGCGATTAAGCAAATTTGGAAAACGCCTACTTGTTCAGAATTTTTTCTTCTATCGAATGAGCTATTTTTGGTTGCCAATCTGGGATGTCACTCAAAAAGGTCTTCTCGTCAGGTATTACCAAGTGCAATGCCCTAACTCGAATTTGCGAAGGACAACAATTCAGGTGACCCATTACCCAGGTTTTTGGCCTCTCGTCTAACCCCCAATTTTAGCGCGTCCTTCAACACGTGATTTATCTCACCGGAAACCCGGTCAAAGGCGGGTGATTTTGCAGGATAATGGCCATACTACAAGGCAATGCTGTAATCACGAGTTAAGCCCATTATGTTTCGGACGACCTGTAATTCAGGAAACTCCGGCGGTGTTGTACTTGCTGTCCGAACTATGAATGACGGGAGGCCAGCACCAAAATTTTGCGAAATTTCGAGGCGTTCTCGCAGCTTTTAACTGTCGTGTTTTGTGCAGAATCGGAACTCTCACGCCCTGGCTTGATTCCAGGGTGGTTGCAGCTAATTTAACAAAAATGGACGTGGAACTGAAAACGTTGGAGACAACGACCGAGTACTACGACTATATCTATATCATAATCGAGACCTATCGCGATGGACGGGTGCTCGCTCGGGAAGACTACGAGAAGGCGTATCGGGTCAATTCGGCAATAAATCGGCAGCTCGATCGGATTTTAGAGCCGTTCTTCCTGGCGGTGAGTCAGCCTGTAGCAAAATTCATTAAAAAAAATCATTAAAAATAATGTTTTCAGGTCGGGAGCCTGCAGACTTTAGTGGGTATCCTCCTGCTCCTAGCCGTTCTTATTCGGCACCGAATCCTCGGAAGATTGTCGCTATTTCTGATCCCATACGCGATTGGGTTACTATATGAGGATGCATACGGTTCTACCAAAACCAATGCAACAAAAGGTAGGTCGAGGGCTGCCGGAAATTTCTGGAACATCCCTTACAGGTGGGATTGCCAAAAAAGCGGCCATCCGATGTTTGTTAATCTATACATTACATCGATACACGTAGCCGTGTCCACATGGTTTTGGATGTTGCGTTTTGGAATCGCGTTTTCACGGTATGTACGGAGATGCAGTGGGTAAAGAACGCTCTCAAAGGTACATTCCGCTCTCGTTCTGAAATCCTGGGGGACGCCGTGAAGCCGGCTGCCCGGCGGCGGCCCCGCAAACCCTTTATACCCCCTCGCCCTCTTCCCTCTCCTGTCCCTGCCATGGCCGAGTGGTCTATGGCGCTTGCCCCAGGGCGAGTGGTCCGGGTTCGGTTTTGCCCGACCTGTGGCACCTACCCTGACGTTGCAAGCTAAAGTGTTGACCAATATAAGCTCTTACCGGGGTTGAAAAGCCGATTGGCGACTTTACAACTCTGGCGCCGTCTGATCCCATGATATTTTTCACTTTGCATAATTCCCACAATTTTCGATGAAAAAATTAGAAAGGCTACGGCAGCTTCCGGCGTATGCAAATTGTTTCCTAACAAAGAGGGTGGCCGATTTTTCAAGAAAAACTTGATTTTAACGTCGAAAACAGCTCATTTTCGAAAATGTTATTGGTCTGCAGTCATCCTCAGGCCATTACGCATCTAATGACATATCAAACATGCCCTTAGCTACTTCCCTTATTGAGATACTGCTAGAACAACCTGACGGAAGTTGCATGCAAATGCACACAGATACACACAGGAACTATTTTTTATATATAGTAGGATAGTAGGATATTTCTCAACGAGAGCGGAATGTCCCTTCAAGGAGCCGGTTTTTAGTAGTCTTGGAGTTTCAAGATGGAAGTTCGAGTCTTGAAGCCTGTTTTGTTCATAATTATACGGCGATTCCGGCCCCGTTTTTAAAAGCTCTTTCAACTGCGCCGTTATTCCATAAATCGTGAAAAAAATTTGCATGCGTTTCCGGTTATATAGAGCCTGCCGCATTGAAATCCCGAGACATCTCTTATGCAAATTTTTTCACGGTCCATGGAAAAACAGAGGTACTGAAAGCCCCCCTTTAAAAGAAGAAAGGTTCTTGAAGATTGTCGTGGGCACTTTTGAAAACCTACCTGGGATCAACGTAAAATTCTGCGCAAAATAGAGTTCATTAAAAAAAACTCCTCGTCAGGGGGCTTGCTGATCGCCTTCGATGACGAATGCGGGCGACATTTCAAAAGGTTCATGATCTGTTGGCCCCTCGTTTCCACACTGTTGCCAATTATCCAGCAACTGACTACGATCGGCTACGGGACATCGTGGAATGGTACTTTTTTTCTGTGAATATGTGATTTTTTCGTGCAGCTCGGCGTGGGCAAATAATGTACGGCGGTTATGCGTATTTCCCAAACAACTATTGGGAGACAGCGCCGTGAGTTTTCCCCGGCCATTTTCATACATTTTTGACCTTTTGAAGAGACTTTTTGAAAATGTTGATAATTTACAATAAGCCTTCACATATCTAAAAACTCTGTAAACTACTATAAAAATGGTTTATATTTAAGAAAATTATTCGGAAAATTTGGTTCCCTTCACGCTAAGAATCTCAGAGCTAACAGTCCGGAACCGGCTGATGATACCCCCACCCCAACCAACTTTCCATTAGAAACAACGATACATTGGATCAGTGTTCAAGCGATGGCGTTTGGATGATGCTACGGCCGCACGTCATCTTCGTGACCTTTATTTATAGCGCAGCGGCTACATGGCATGGAAAGCAAAAAGCGGTACTTTCCAGCTGGATATTTGGTCTAGTTGAACGGAAACCGTTCAGAAATCTGCCGATGCCGCGCAACAACAACGCATGATGCTCGGGTTTATGAAATGGGTACGTTTTCAGATAATTTAAAAACTAAAGCATTTTTAAATTAGATTTGACACCACGCCTCGAATTTTTTGATCCGTACGCTTACAGTTCACAGCCGCATGCTCTTGCTCATCCCTTGTCCTACTATTCCAAGTGCTTTGGGGCATTCTGGATGTATTCACCTTGTCACTGCCGACCCAAATTTACTATTTTATCCCCAACACAGCTATTGCGGCGCTCGGGGATTTGGGAGCAAGGTGGCAAGAATTACATCATCTCTAACCGTAAAGTGTTTTCCGGTCAGGATGGAAATCTCATTCGGGAACGATTTCCCAATCTGCAAAACAACTCGGATTCCAAGGTTATGTCTTTTTTAAGTCCCGTTTAAGCAAAAACTGGCAAACTTCATGCTCAATTATTTTGATACCAGGGTTGAAAAACCGCTTCGCGGCTTTTCAACCCTGGCCCCGTGAAAGTCCTCAATTTGCATGTTTCTTCATGAATTCTAGCATGAAAAAAAGTGAAAAACGGTTCCTTTGTCCCTTTATATAGGCTCTTCCTACTTCCGGCGCATGCTAATTGCCCCTAACAAAGAGGTTTTTCGAAATCTTTACAAAAAATCAATTTTAATAGCGAAAACAGTAATTTTTCTACACTTTTATGTGTGTGCACTCATCTCAGCACCTTTACGCACCTAATGATGTAGCATACATACCTTCAAAACCTTCCCCTGAGGCTGTAGGTGCGGTACATACTCACGGAAGTTGCATGCAAATATACACACACAAACACTATTTTTTTTATATATAGTTAGATAGTTAGATTCCTGATTGGTTTTCGAAAAAGAATAGCGCCATCTTATTCAAAAATTTTTTTCTATCGGATGAGCTCTTTAACTCAAAACTGTCGAAAATCGAAAAATTTGACGAGATGGTATGGCCTGTAATTTTTGTATGGGACCTGGCGAGAAACTGCCTACTTTGCACACCTGTAAACAGCGGCCCAGTAGCACCACCCATGTCTTAATGAAATATACCATTCAAATCAGAAAAAATTCTCAATAAAGTAAGGTATGCGCGATAAATTAGAACAGTCAAACAAAAAGGGATGGCCAATCACTTCGCGGGGGCGTAAAACCACACTCAATTGCTTCATAATGGAATCCGAGTTATTTTGCAGATTTGGAAATCGGATTCGGGATCAGCAAAAAATTCTGCACGAGATAGGCTTGGTCCCGAACCGGAATTCCATCCTGGACAAAAAACATATTACTGTAAACGGTATAAGTTTTCCTTTCAGCTGTTGCCTGATTGCAGCTGTCTGGAAGTGTGGAAAGTGAAGCGACGATGGTCAGTCTCCAGTTCCCAATACAAACAGCTATATATGGCCACTGGTCAATATCAAAATTGAGACCAAATTTACGAAGCGACAGCCAGAAAAAAGCTAGCACGGATCTTTTAGGATTTTTTTGTTATAGAAACCTGCTGACTTTACACGAGAGTCCCCTGGCAATGGAGGAGAATCTATTTTAAAATCAGGAATAGCCATTCCGCAAAAAAGGACAACGGGGTCTTGTTCAGAATGGAATTCTCTGTCGAATGAGGAGGTCCTGTAAGGTTTTGCCGAGAACTCAAAAAAAGCACTCATTGTTAGGATTATTGACAAAACTGGGAATGATTTTAAAAAAATGTTGAAATCCAGAAACGTCCTCACAAATCTGAAAAATAGGCATCCCGGCACGTGCGCGCGCTATTTAAATGGCTCGGCGCAGGGCTGGCTGTTCAAAAATTTACAACAAATTGGCAAAAACGCCGAAAAGGGACGTCCTATAAGTGTTTTCGAACAACCAATTCTAGCCGTTGCAGAACAAGCCAAAATTACTGTAAAAATGCAACAACAACTGCGGAATAACTAAACCAGTTTTGTCCTTGTTGTTGGAGGATTTTGCGCTGTTACTCTCTAAATTACCATGTTGGAAAATTTTTTTCTGTAAATGCGATCATTTAAATCCAGTGAATAAACCTTTATTCATTAAAAACGAGAATTGAGGTCCCTATTGGTTCGTTTCGAGCTTCTGAACAGTCGATATCTCTTCACCCAGCATCATTGGGCAGACCAACGAGGTTCCTCCATCAACGCGAATGCTCTGGCCGATGATGTAGCGGGATTGCTCTCTAAAAACTATATTTTTCAACGTTTCTACATAATTTTTCTGAATTTTCTGCCAATTTTATGATCAGACTTTGGTCGGTTGTCTCGCCGATTCAAAAGCCTGTCGAGGCCGAACGAAGCAAACAAGCAAAAAATTCGGCAGATGCTTATCATTCCGCAGGTGAAAGAGAAAGTCGGTCTAGTGATTTCCTACCTATCACAGAGGAAGGCGGTAAGATGGGCGATGTCTTCTGGTTTTCCGTAGAATCCAGCCGGGATCAGGGCGAAGCTGCTCGACATTTTCTTTTCCAACTAAAAATGCTGTACTTGTTTACCGCAAAATTACAAAACCAGTGTTATTTTATCGGAATTTAGCTGCAATAAATCATAATTTTATTGGCAAGTTAATAGGCATATGGAGAGGTTTTTGTGAGTTAACGGTAATTATTTAATGTTAATTCAAAATTCCATAGGTCGTGGTCTTTAAAAGTTGTGAAAAGCCTATTTCAAACCTGCTGCAAAGCCTCATCTGTAGCTCCTTGCTTTTGCATAATATTCGAGCTAATCGCCCCAGGCCTGAAGGTAGATACAATGCTTTTTTGGGGTAGTTCTTACTTGATCCCATTGACGCGAATCCCCTTCCGGATCAGCTCCAGGGCCAAGCTTCTGGTCAGCGAGTCCAAGGCAGATTTTGACATCCCATAGTAGGGAAAGGCGATCTAAAATTCAAGCATCGCTAAAAATTCGAAGATGCCATTTTACGGCCTGAATTTCCGAGGCGGCAATCGAGCTCATGTTCACGATGGCTCCCTTCGTTTTCTCAAGGTGGGGAGTGGCCTCGCGGGATAGAAAAACGACGCTAAATCACGACCACACCTTGCTTTCAATATTTTATTTAACTAAAATCGTCGTTTGTTTGATTTTAATTGTCAAGCATTTTAATGTATTTACCTACCATCGCACGTTAATCAGAAAGATATAGTCGTAGCTCTGCATATCCTGAGTCAAGAAGCCAGGCTTCTTGTTGCACATGTCCTCATCAGTGACACCAGCGTTATTGATCTGGAGTTTAAAATTTAAAACTACCCGTAATTAAGATACCAGGAAATCCAGTTTTCCGAATTTTTCTACAGTATCGTGCACCAGTTTGGTCATAAATTCCTCTTCGGCCAAATTTCCGACCAGCGCGAGGATGTCGTTTTCCGAGGCGCCAGCTGCCACGCATTCTTTCTTGGTTTCCTAAACCGCCCCTATATGGTATTTTAAGGTTTGCATAGGTATTAATTTTCGTTTTACTAAATTTAACCTACGTTCAAAGCCGCTTCACTTCTTCCGGTTATCGTCAACTTCGCTCCTCGCCCGGCAAAATGGACAGCGATCCCGCGGCCGATGCCGTTGCTCGAACCTGGTGAACATAAATCTTAGCATACTATCTAGTACCACTAATCTGCTCCCAACTACAAAATACGCCCATTAACAGGTTCTAAATACCTATCGTAATCGATTATCCCTACCTGTAATCAAAGCCACCTTCCTTTCAAATTGCTTGACCATCGTGAAGTATTTTTCTTCTAAAAACGAGGCATAACAATTAGCCATAATTTTGTTTAGAAAATTTATATAGATCGAGCATCAGGGTCAGGTGAAGGTATAAAAATCAATTATCATCAATCAACTATTATCCCTGACGGTTTCTTGTGGTGCATGAACCGTTATATACCCTACGCGGAGCCCGGATCTCCGGTGCTACCCACACCAAGGTCAAACCACCCAAAAACTGTCAGTGAAAAGCAGCCAAGCGGAAAATTGAAATTGAGATGTGGCCGCCTTGGGAATAGTGAAGCCCAGTTTATCAAATCGACCCGCCATGTGGCCACCCGCCGCCTCGATTCTACGGCTTTATTTTCGGCTGAAAAATCGCCAGGGACATAACGTGATAACGTCCACAAATTTGCACAAAATGGCAGAAAACGGTCTGTGTATCGTTACATCATCAAATTAAGGTTTATGGCTTGCCTTTGCATCATCATAGTCAGCACAAGATGATCATGGAAACACCTTACATCATGAAAGGGGCGAATTTTCTTCAGTTTCTCGTACCGGAAACCCAAATATTTGGATTTTTTTGGTGTCCGATCGTGGGCTGTAGTTTCGAATAAACCTGTTCTACATCCACACGACCCCAATTTTCTAGCTAGTTTCATCACAGCAACCAGAATTTTTGAATGTTGTTGGGGTCTGGGTTGTAGGATGTAGTCGCGAGCAGAATAGTTTTGTCGAGCTCAAAGAATTTTTACGACGCGTACTGGTTCGCATACTATTTTTTGTTGTTTACCTGACCTTTTTTTATGCTGCATATCATGGTTTTGATAATTGCATTGTATGATTATCCATCGCCCTTGTACCTTTAAAAACAATATGAGCAGCATATCGGCTGGAGAGGCACTACGAAGCGCGAAAATCGACCCCTATCGAGGACTAGGTGTTGACAGGGTGACCCGCTGAAAACAGGACGAACGTCTCGATTTTGCGCTCCCAGGTGCTTTTTAGACAGTTCAATCAGAAACCAGGTTTTA
The DNA here is from genome assembly GCA_958295435.1 of Mesorhabditis spiculigera. Taxonomy (NCBI): domain Eukaryota; kingdom Metazoa; phylum Nematoda; class Chromadorea; order Rhabditida; family Rhabditidae; genus Mesorhabditis; species Mesorhabditis spiculigera. Next base: position 8,095 of record CATQJA010000857.1, read on the forward strand.
TGCGACAACTTTGTTTAAGGTCGAAGCTTTTCAAAATTTCAATAAATGCAGTCATCAATGACAATTGTCGGCGCCCGTTTTCTCAAAATCAGCATCTTTCGTTCAGCAATTGTATAAGATATTGACGAAATCACGGTTCCAACTGCCAATATTGCCAATTGGACATATAAGCTTGCAACGCTGCCGTAGAACATGCAAATTGCGGTGAACAGGGCCTGAAACCACGATTTTCCTTGGTCTTCTTTACTGTCAAAAGTTGGTGAAAATCGGAAACTGCCAACTTACATGCCAAAATTTGCTCAACGCAAATGCAGGTCCTGTTCTTCCATGATACCGTACGGAAATTAGGGCATAAATTTGAGTATTGACACAGCAATCGCTGAATCCGAGCAAGACACCGCAAATTAGGGCTATGGCTATGCTAAATAAGGGCAATTGTGGTGCTATTACGAAGTGATGCCCACCTAGGCGAGCCGAAGATCGGCTTATCATACGTTTTCTCGAAAGAAGCAACGCCTGGTAGATTTAAGGCTACCAGAGCATAACAAATAAGGCTAGCGGCGGTCCCCATCCACATCGTGTACCATCTACCGACTCGGGAGGACCATTTTCCGAGGAGGGCGAATAGTAGACCGCCTAAAAGCTAGAGCTAGACGTTCAAGCGAGAGAGAGAGAGAGAGAGAGAGAGAGAGAGAGCGAGAGAGAGAAAGAGAGCTCACCTGACAGTTGCCCAACACCAGTTGCAATGATATTATACGCCATCAACTGATTCGTATTAATCGTAAACGCTTTTGTAAAGGACAAAGCAGTGGAGTAGACACCGCTAAAGAACGAATTCTCGATTCCAGTAAAAGCCGATGGAATTGCGATCAGCCACTGGTCGACAGTGCCCAGCATCCGGACGGTTTTCACTAGAAATTTCGGCTTGGTATCGGAGTGTCGTATAAATTCAATGCAAACGTGCTTCAGGCCAGAACCCACTTAATTCCATCCGGTGACTAACTGCTGCTGCCTTCTTGCCGGTCGATTTCTGCTGGAGAAGTCCGAGAACGACGACACCAACGAGGGCAACGGCCGCAAAAGTTCCGTACAGGATCCTAGTCGTGCTCATCGAGATGTTTTTGTCTGGTTTTTGGCCGAAAACGACGAGCAGGTAGATACCGCCCAGCACCATGCTAAAGATGAAAATTAGAATAGTTTGAGAAGGCGCGCAGCAACCTATCCTGTTTTTGCCAAACCGCCAACCGATTTGGCAATGAAAAGTTTTGGAATCGCTGAGACCTACCAGGACATGTAGAGCATCCAGAAAACATTGCTATTCCTCGATATCGTCCTCTCATTACTGTTCTCGGCAACGTAAAGCCCCACCGACGTCCACAACACTAATTCTGGGTTCATTTTGTCTGGATTCTGGCTCACACCCTCCCATGAAGCCTTCAAAGGCCGCGGAAGCGTAGAGGTAGTATGGGTTCAAAAACAGGAACCCGGCCATGTAGAGGACGTACGGGAAACTGCCGAAAATGATGGAGAGACGACGCCCTGGAAACCGGATTTATTTTGAAAAAGGAACTGGCAAGGCAAAATTACGTAGTTAGGCGATAAAATTAAGACTCCTTAACCATTTCATAGCCTAAATTAGACATTAACTCGCCTAGAAAAAGAAATTATCGGTGGTGCCAACAGATTCCCAACCAAAAATGTCGAATAGATGATCGTCTGGCTAAATATTCAAGGGGTAAAGGGAGTGGAACTCCCTGGCGATGAGCATTTTTTTTGTGGCGACAAAATCTTACCTGTAGTATCCTGCATGTTTGGCTATCCTTCGGTCGGTCTCATGTCGATTTTCGAGTACAGTTTCGACAATAAAAGCTTGTGAAATAAAAGCAAAAAAGACGAGCATCATCCCGATGCCGAGTTGAATGATGTTTAGAAAACTTCGCTCTGGCCATTGCATTTTCTGAAAATGGAAAAGTATGGGGAATGGCGAGTAAAAACGGTGACACTTTAACGAGAGGGAGAGAGAGCGATAGGGAAAAAGAAAAAGAGAGAGAACGAGAGAGCGAGACAGAGAGAGAGAGAGATAGAGAAACGTAAAGATGGAAAAAGCTGCAAATGATAGCAAAATCGCTATTGAGAAACTTAAGCAATTTAGCAATTTTAAAGCACGATAAGCGTACCAATGTTGAAATTACTAGAATCTAGCTAGAGGAGCTGTGTTTTTCAAAGCAGGGCAGCTCACAAAACCGGAAATCAGGGTTGGTTTCCCGCAATTGGCGCTGAAAAACGAGCTAAATATTGGGGAAGTGCCCAAAACAACAGGCAAAAATCCTCACTGGTAACCAAAAGTGAGTACTATTATTCTTACTGCGTTCGGCGGGACTTTTTGGTCTCTGGTGGCGGGTGCGGGCAAAAATGGACAAAGCGAGCCGCGCCTTATCTGACCGCCACCGGCAGGCCACCGGCAGGCTGTATGGCTGGCGGATTGCAGCAGCTGCAGTCGAATTACAAGCGGTAGTAAATATTTGAAAAAGGGCTGCCTTTGGCCTGGAAACATCGCTTTATAAACCTTCGGAACAGTAACATGAATCAGGGTCCGGGCTTTTGATAAAGTCAAAACCTGAAGAATTCTTTGGAAAATAGAGTTCGGTATGATGTGGCGAAATTGTATGAAGCTTAAAGATGATGTATTTTTAATGAAAACATGAGATTCTCGTATGAGTTAGATATCGCCTAACCGGAATTCCTGTTCCGCCTTTCCAAGCAGCTTTTGATTCCGATTTTTAATTGTTTCGCAACTTATTTTTGGATCTGTTAACCAAAAATTTTTTCGGATCGCCAAAATTACCTTTAAAAATTGGTATTCTTAAAAAATGCACTAATTTGATGGCTAATTCATTATATCTTAAGTTTGATGTAAATAAAAGTAATTTCGTGCTATTTTTGCCCCCGCTTCTCTACTTGATTTGTTAGTCGTTGCAAGCCAAAACGCTCTACTATTCTCGAAACTTCATCGAAAAACGGCAAGATTAAAAAAATGCGTTTTAGGGCTAATTTCCATTTAGAATTCGGAGTCTGACCCATTATAAACGGCCTCTTTCCACTACGCCACTTCCACCCGCTTTTACAACTGTTTTTCGCCACCCGCCTAAAACCGGAGGCCAAACCCACGATAAGCCGCCCGGATTTCCAGTGTACGCCTATTCACGGACGTTCACTACACGCACTGTCTAGTGATTTTTATGTTTTAATCTAATGCACAAAAATTGATGCGTTTATCAATTTTATCGGCTTCCCGATGGAAGCTACATCATTGGGGGGGATAAATAAATAGTGGAGAGTTCGTGGAATTAGAGCGAGATCGTTCTGGATGCTGTGATGACGGCTACGCCGACCAGCGTCAAAGAATAGGCGACGGCGAGGAGGGTGATGTTGCGATTTCCCTAGAAATGACATTATTTCTAAAAGATTAGGTTTTCGATTTTGTTAATTTAGATTTTTCAAGGGATTTAAGACGATAAAATTCCAATTTTAAAGGGACGTGTATGGTGGAGTTTTCAGCTGGGATGGCTATCGAGCATCATTCCTTCGGAGATTTTAAAGGATTTCCCGTGATTTTCCGTGAATTTCTAGGTTTTGGGTTGATTTCCGTGTCGCGACACCTCTCGCCTAAGCCACTTGGACCGCGTAAAGGGCTGGAGTATCGATTATGCATTGCGTCTCGCGTCCCGCCCGGCTTCGCTGGGAAATTTTCTAGAGAATTCGAACCAGAAAATCTAAGTAAATACTATTCCCTACCGTAATTTCCTTAAAGTACAACACACTCCATAGTGACACGACAAGCCCGGGCAGCATTGCGACGGTGGGGTAGGCGACGGTCTGAATTTAGCAATTCGAGCCTGTATTCTTTAAAGTTATGTTTGTTTCATTGTTTTCGAAGTAATAACTAAATGTACCTGGGTATGTTTATTAACACCTACCTGGCGACAGTTTCTCATTTGCAATCATAAAGAAGCAAATTCCGGCCCCGAACATCAGCCCTACCGTAGAATGATGGGATTGTGATGATCTGGTTCAGTTCTGGCTTTCCGCGTCTGGAAAGTGTTGTTATAATCATTTAATACACTCATTACAAACAAAATAAAATAATTAGCTTACTTTGCATAAGTATATACAAAGAAGATTGTCGCTGAGGGCTCCGACCACTCAATGAAAAATGAGAAAATGTAGTCGAGTGCTGCCGTGGGGTAGCCGCCTTAAGGCTCTAAGAAAAGAATTTAGAATTGCTATAAGTCCCTTAATGCTTAGTAAACAATAGATTAATACTTCCTAATTATCATTACAAAATTTACAGAAACAAAAATGCAGCCCAAAACTTACTTGCAAATAAGAAACTGGAGTGTAAAAAACCCAAATAAAGGTCCCGACGAGCAGGCAGCAAACCATCGTTCTAAAAACTAGAATATTTTCGATGAATATAGGCTTACAAAAGTCGTTCTGTCAGCAGTAGATGAGCCGCATTTTCGGCGACCTCTTTTTCCTAGTTTCTGAGAGCCGGAAGCTCATATAAAGTTACGTTTAGAATACCTTTTCCCCGGCATCAATATGTGCGGCAGATCCGGGGGCGTTGCTTTTGATGAAGAGGTAGAAAACGGCTCCTAATGGTAAATGTGTTACATTAAATGATATATTAAATTGTATCTAGTTTATAGTGATCGGGATCAAGATCAACGCGTACCCAATGAGTAGTAATAACACTTCATATATAATTCAACAACTCGCTGGCGGGGAGCTGGGCGTCGACTCCAAAAAGACCAAATCTAAAAGTGCGTATGATTAAGGCGTATTCTTAAGACCAGTGGAAAAAGACCGCTTCGCGGCCCTTTTCCACTGGACCCCGTCTAGGAATCATGAATTCCCTTTCCTTTTATTGAAGCCTGCGGCGCAAGAGCCTGACTCAAGGAACCATTCATTTGCCTGCGGCGCTAGCTACTGATTTTTCGCTCGGATTTAGCCTGCGGCGCGCAAGCGTAAGTCAAGGACCTTTTCTTTGGCCTGCGGCGCCAGCGCCAGCCTTGCGTTAGAATCTTTGAGCCTGCGGCGCTAGTGACTGGTTTTTCTCCAGGATTTGGCCTGCGGCGCGAGAGCCTGGGTCAAGGACTCATCGTTGGCCTGCGGCGCCGGAGCCTGGGCCAAGTACGTTTTCTTTGGCCTGCGGCGCTAGAGCGAGGGCCAGGCCGAAACCGCGCACACCGAGGGCCTAGCAATATGTTTTGTTGTTGAAATATCAAAAAGCAAAAAGTTAAATTCGGCGCGGATTCGAACCCCGGACCACGCGCTTGTTAGACCGGGCGCCAATCCGCTACACCACGGGGCGATGGCGATGGGTGGCGGGAAAGCCCTCTTCTGTCCTGGGGAGGTCCTCACCCCGGAGGGAGAACTTCTGGTAACTTTACAAAATTTTCTTTTTGAGTCTGAATGCGGCAAAAATTTGCAAAATAATAAGATGCGCGTGATCCCCACTATCGAATCCATAAGTGGACCAAATTACAGGCCAAAATTCCATCTGGGCTTCGAGTTATGCCCCGGACACCACGGCTCTTGGCCCATTTTATTAAGGACCTTCTAGTAAATTGCTCATAAAAAAACTTTATTTTAAGGAATTTGGCAAAATCCAGAGAAATAGTATCAGGAGAATTGTTTCTTCCATTCACCCTCCAAAAATCAGCCCGCCCAACTCCTCTTAGCGGCCGAGAAAACCTCCGGACATACCTTTTTTTTCAGCGAATTGGTAAGGATTTTTCACTATTTTTGTTGTAAAATCGTCAAATGAAGGAATTTCGCAAAACAAAAAAATGCATCACTGACAAATGTGTTTCTCCACCTCCGTGCAAAA
>CATQJA010000858.1:0-57637 GCA_958295435.1 Mesorhabditis spiculigera
GTTTCGGAAACTTGGATAATCTGGAAAGCTATGTTTTTCCGTTGAGTCCATGCCTTAATTTATAATTCTGTATCAACTATAATAATTTTGCTGTGGTCTCTGTCCGTCCGTCCGTCTGAAGCCGAATTCCACTCGAAGGGGAAAAGAGCTAGAGCTTACTGTAAAGTGTTTTTACTCAACTTGCAATTTCGATTCGGGACCAAGCGCATCTTGTGCAGAATTTTTCGCTGATTTCGAATATGGTTTCGAAATTTGCTACGGACTTTTATTTAAAAAATCATTTTCGGTAACAATTAGGCCGAAAAATGCCAAAAATTCAGACGCTGGCCCACTATTCCTTGTTTGGGGCTAGAGTGCGGCTTATTCAAACCGGGTTTGAATAAGATTTCCGTTATTCAAATCAAACCGGTTTGATTTGAATACGGGATCCTTATTCAAACCAAACCCGGTTTGAATAAGGATTCCCAACTCAAACCAAACCAAACCGGTTTGAATAATTTGAACAAGGTTTGAATAAGAACCAGTCTCCGAAACAGTCTGTTTTCGGCACCATTTTTGCGTTTTGGCACCAATCCTTTTGTGACTTCACTTTAGGGTGGTCCAGCAGCATTCCTGCCAGGTTTTTGGGGTTAGCGGATCATTTCGAGACCTTTTTCTTTCAACGCGGCCGAGGTTATCCCGACCATTTTGGATGCTTGTGAAAGGTCGAGAATGCCAAGCCTATCGTTGAAAAAGTGCGTAAACCCCGTAAATGATGCCAATTTCATCATTATATTGATCACACAGGATTTTAGAAGGGATGCTTCGAAAACTTAGCCGATTAGCATCGATCCAATCGATTAACATGCTGATTTGCCTGTTGTTCAAACCAATTCAAACCAACTCAAACCTGGTCGGTTTGGTTTGAATAACGGATCCTTATTCAAACCAAACCGGTTTGATTTGAAAAGCAGTTTCTTATTCAAACCGCCCTTATTCAAATCAAACCGGTTTGAGTCGCGATTTGATTTGAATAAGCCGCACTCTAGTTTGGGGCTATGGTGCCCAGGGGCCCTGAAGTACCCTCTGACAGCACCCTTCCCAGTTGGCACCATGGTGCATTGGCAAAGTACTCGCTTGCCAAGCGCAGGGCGGCGGTTCGAACCCCGCCCTGCGTCATTTCTTTTGCTTTTGAGCGGTAGGATGCTTGTCGAGCCAACGTCTAGTCAATTTTGACGTTGAAATTAATGAAGAAAATCGAAAACTATAACGATACCTTCTTTTTGGTGAAAACTAGGGTCATAATTGCCGTATAACTTTCAGAATAACGGTCCGTAGCAAATTTGGAAAACATATTCGGAATCAGCGAAAAATTCTGTACAGGATGCACTTGGTCCCGAATCGAAACTCCAAGTTGAGTAAAAACACTTTACAGTTAGCTCTCTTCGGATTCGGATAGAGCGTGGTCAGAAACCCCCAAACTGATAAAAAAAATTACGAAAAAGTTTTAGTTTAAAATATTAAAATTAACTTTGAAAGTGGCGCCTTAATAAAACGAGTGGGGGGGGGGCTCTCCCGGCAGGCCACGCCCCCTTCCCCAGGCCCCTTCGCGCGTTCAGATCGCTTTCTTAAGTTACTTTAATACTTTTTAATACTTTTTATTTATGTTAATTAATTATTTAAATTATTTAAAGTATCCAAAGCCATCGGGAAGGTATTTAGGTAGTTTTTGAAGGGGATTTCAGCCATGGGGGTATCTGAAGCCATCAGGAAGGTAGTTAGGTCGTTTTTGAAGGGGAATTCAGCCATGGGGGTATCTGAAGCCATCAGGAAGGTATTTAGGGAGTTTTTGAAGGGGATTTCGGCTATGGGGGGGTATTGATGGAGGTGGGAAAAGATGTGGTGGAGTGAGACATGTAGGGTAGCCCGAAGGCCAGATGGTTGCAGTCGCGAAGCGACTGTAACCATCTGGTTTTAAACAGTTTCTAAGCTTCAGATTAATATTTATTGAGCTTCTTTTAAGATATTTATAAATATTTCCACTTCTTTATATACAAAAAAAGTAACGTACAAGTATAATTTTCTTTGGCGCTTTCTTATCGAGGGGCTACCAAAATTTATTGCTAGTTTCAGTTGTTTGCAACATTTTACTAACATTTTAAAGAGTTTTTTTTTGCCCTTAGAATCCATCTAAATTTTATCAATAACATTAGTGATTCTGTGGCGTATCTCTCGACTCGTAGGAGAAAAATTATTCCACCCCTGATAACGCCGAAGCGCCTTTTCTTTTGCCAATTCATTTTCGTAATCTTAATAATCTTCTATTTCTTGTCCTCGTGCTCAACTCGATTTTAGGTGATGTGGGGCCACTGGCGAGGCTCCCGTCTTTGGCCACTGGTTGTATGGATGGCTTGCATCATTCCCTCGACCAACGGTGCCGTGTGCTACGTGTGTGACGGGCAAAGCTCCACCAGCGGCCAGTACTGCAGCCTCGGCAATTTGTGCGCGGGCCCTTCATGTTATTTTGGTAGGTTATCATCGTTTTACTATAGGGGTTTCTTTAGATGTCGACGATTCGGGGACTTGGCAGGCTGGATGCGGAACCCTTTCAGCTGATTCTACCAATGTCGTACGTTATAGGTTTTTTTATTGATTGGGTGTCTTTCAAGACATGCGCCTACGACTCGCCAACGACGAGTTGTACCTGTTCGGGCGATTTCTGCAACAAGCTGCAGCCGACGCTCGTCTACTTGTCGACATTTTGGGCTGAAAATGTCCCCGGGTGAGTCGTTTTCATCGATTTAGTATTAGGAAGACGGATCGCTACCGTAAAGTAGTTTTCAAACGGATTTTCTATTGTAATATAATGCAACAAAAGAAAAAGAAGGTTTTAGAAAAACGATCACCCCCGTTTTACCATCCGACGATGCGGTTCCGTGCTTTGAATGTGGACAGGTTCAGGTCAATGGAACGGTGATCACACTTGCATGTGATCAGAACCACCTTTGCGATGGTGGCTACTGTATGACAGGTGCATTTTAGTGAAACAACGTGTTTCTGGATCAATGGACGTTTTAAAACCCTTCTAGTGACCGGCCAATACCCCTACTCGCTGTGCGCCACGTCGTGGGAGGGTAGTGCGGACGTGAGCTTTTTTCATCCATACATTATTATGTTATTTAATTATGAAATTCTAAGCCATTTACCATAGTGAAAAATTATTTATAAAGTCTTGCCTAGGTCCGATGCCTAATGACGAAAAACCAGCAGCAAAAATGCGTATGCGCCGGTCAGATGTGCAATTTCCCCTACGATCCGGACAAGATACCGACTAGTAGGTTTTCAATTTATAGCCTATTATAGACGAAACGTAATGTAATTTAAACACTAGCGTACTAATAAAAATAGTTATGCATTACATGCAAAAAAGAAATAATGAATCTTTTCAGCGACCACGGCCGGCTCGGTGACAAACTCGAGCGGTAAAGATTTTTTCCCAAAGAAAGTATGTTTTTTAAGATTGCCCCGAAGGGAATAGGTGGAATCCGAATCAGCAGGCCGTTTATATGGGAAACAAGTTGAAGGTAGGCTTTAAAGTATTCCACGCGGAAACAATATTTGAAATACCTCGAAAATGTGAAAATCTTAAATTTGGTCGAAAAAAATCGATATTTTTCGTATTTATAATCGATTTTTCGTATTTTTAATCGGTTTTCGTATTTTGGAAAGATTTTACGTGTAGGAATACCAACGGCATAGAAATACTTTATTTATTGAAATTGGAAGATGGGGTCCTAAGGAAAAATTTTATTAAAACATTAAAAAACCCAATTTTCCCAGGACATCATCATGAACGGGTTCGGCAGTGGCACGAAGGCGCTGCAGAATTTCCAGTCGGGCATCAACACCCATATTTGTGGCTACAGCGAACCCCAGAAATGACCCCCTACGTCATGCTACGACCACTTCGCATGCCGTCAATTCCGTATAAATCGTACAGCCCCCCGTTTATTTGGGTTTATCGATGCTTTCTTTTATTCCGGTTCGTTCATTGGTTTGTCACGGCAAGTTGGGCAGTTGAAGAAGGCGATCGATTTCTAGATTTTTTGGGTTTTTGGATGTCTAGTATTTGCAATAATTACATTCAATTTACATTGTTTTTAGAAAAATATGGTTAGATTTTAAGATTTTAATTCTTGAAATTTTGAACAATGCAATTTTTGGGCCTAAAGTTTCGCTGCGGATCTTTTGCATTATCGGAGGGGGGTGTGCATTTTGATAATCCGGAAATGCTTATTAATATGAAGGGTTTTAATAGTGTTTTTTTAAGTAAAATTTGGGTATATTTCAACTAGAGAACCATTTAAAAACCGCGTAAATTTTGAAATTTTTGATGGAAATCGGCCATTTTTGTCGAAAATCGATATTTTTTGTCGAAAATCGATATTTTTTCGTATTTTTAAACGACAATTTGTAAAGGTTTACGTTTAGAAATACTATAAAGTTGTTCCCCCGATAATGGAAAAGCTCCGAATTGCCTATTAGCCTGTTTCGATATCTTTTCACTCTTAGAATTTTCGATAGGTTTTTTTGGAAGGTTTTAGATGTTTTTTTAGATATTTTAGCTCTTTTTTGCTAAATATGCTAGCAAATATTCTTGGGGTATTATGGCGAAAAAAACTGCGAAAACCAACCCTGCCCATCGGCGCACATCCCATAACTTGCGTGCCAAGCAGCCGAGCGCACGTGAACCCGGCCCCGCAATCGGCCGCCAAATTACACGGATGATAGGCCGCTCTGACTTTCTAAACCACGGATAGATTACCGTAACCCTGCGACTGTACTTTGTAATTTGCCGTAGACCCGCACAATTTTTTGTCCGAGCCAGCCAACGGGTAGCAGCTCAGCCCGTCGGCGCATCGGTTTTCCGGGCAAAACGGCGCCGGGTAGAACCATGTCTAAAACTCATAGGGTAATATACATACTTAATTACGGCTAAATTAGCGTAAATTAGGGTTTAAATTATATTAATTTCAGCCTCAAGTCTTCTACATTTTAGCGGTTCAAGTGATAAAAAGAATTTTTACTGTAAAATTTGAATGCTTCTAGGTTCAAGCAGAAGTGTTAAGTGTTAAGTTATCAAAACTTTTAGTTAAAAACACAATTTAAATGTTATAAATTTATAAAACTAAAATTTTAGATAAATTTCGAACCTCGGTTTTACTAACACACATCATGGCCGTCCGATTTGCAGTGTCGATCTCAACACATCGCGCGAACGGGGCAGTGCAGTCAGCATCTGCTTGGCAGGCCTGGTCCTATTTGTCAAAAATTATAATGTCGAAATTTCGTTTCACTAAATTTTGCAGTTATCGAAGAAATCCCGACCGAAAATCGAAAAAACGAACGTTTGGTCGAAAAATCCATATTTTTAACATGGTTTTTTTACAAAATTTAGAGCTTTTTAGGTTGAGAAATAGAAAAAACAGCTTAGAAACACATCCGCTATTTATATTTGAAAGAATGGATCCTTAGAAAAGAGCTCCCCCCGATAATCCCCCCATTGTCGGTATTATGATTTCAACGTAGTAAAATTGCGACAATACGCGGATTTTAGAATTGCCATGTCGGCATTGTTGTTTTCGACATTTTAAACCATGCCCCTGCCACCGTATCCCCACCTGTACTTCCTGACAATTGGCCAATGCTGCGAATGCAAACAGCAAAAATGGCAATAGCATTTTAGTGCTTTCTCTTTCCCTTCGTGGCCAAAATCTAGGCTTTTTGCCGTATATTTTATAGATTTTTAGGGGTGCTGTGAATTTTCTGCTTTGATTTTTTTCGTTCCAAGCTTTCCCGGAAAAGACTTCATTTTGGCACAAAAGCTGCTTCCGACTAGGGGGGGATTGATAAGGAAAGAAGAGGAAAATAGGAAATATGTGGTCGACAAAACAATACGGTAGAAAAAGGAATATAGCACATTTTATGACTGGAAAGGAGTAAAAATAAAAAAGAAAAATAAACAGCAAAAAGGGGGGAGAAAGGGCTTATTCTAATGAATATAATAAGTATCAGGTTGGAAGGTAAGTCCTGTCGCCGAGATTTTGGAAGGCTGGCTAATCGTAGTTAGCTCCATTCTGCACATGCGATATGTCATTTTGTAGCTCTCTGCCTGAACCGTTTCGGGAGGTGGGTCCTAGCCGGCCAAAATCCAGGAGGATCGAGATATGGGGCCCAAGAAGTTTTTGGAAAAATTGAGGGAAAGTGTTTTTGCAAGTTATCTCTGCATAGAGTGATTTGCATACGATACCTTTAACGCCAATCGATAGCTCTCGGGGAGTAGATATCGATAGATGTTGAGATCATCGTAATTGGACACTGGACAGCCGAGATATGGGCCTTTGAAATTTGGATCATTTCTTAGAACTTTTATCGAAATCCCATACATTTGATCAAAATCCGCTCGGCGCGTCCAAAAATAAAGCGGCAATTTTCGGCACCTGCCGGTAAAATCCAGCGAAATGTATGGGATTTCGAGAAAAGTTCTAAGAAATGATCCAAATTTCAAAGGCCCATATCTCGGCTGTCCAGTGTCCAATTACGATGATCTCAACATCTATCGATATCTACTCCCCGAGGGCTATCGATTGGCGTTAAAGGTATCGCATGCAAATTACTCTATGCAGAAATAACTTGCAAAAACACTTTTTGATAATTTTTTGAAAAACTTCTTGGGCCCTTATCTCCGTCCTCCTGGATTTTGGCAGGCTAGGACCCACCTCCCGAAACCGTTCAGGCAGAGAGCTACAAAATGACATATCGCATGTGCAGAATGGAGTTAACTACGATTTTAGCCAGCCTTCCAAAATCTCGGCGACAGGACTTACCTTCCAACCTGATAAATACAAAAAGAATACGAATAAATACATTTCATCAGGGATAGGTCGACAAGGGATTTTGAATATTTGGCGGGCAGAAAGACGCGAATACACAAAAATGCTGGAAATTAGAAACCGAAAAAGCTGAATTTTGCCTTTTTAAGGCTAGAAGCACGCGGGAAACTACAAACTACACCACAAAATTAAAATACACTATCGACAATTGACGTGATTGTAGAGACGGGGCTGTTGCTGGGCCTGGGCGGCCAGTCTCACTTTTTCCAGCACAGTCCTGAAGACGTCGTCGGGAAGTACGAGACGATGCGCCGTCCATTGGGCCAGATGTTGGCCCTGGGCACGCCTGGAAATGGAGGGGATAAACTGGTTTTTTTTAGAAAAAACACTTACACTTATAATTTTCAAAATGCCGACATTTCAAACTGTCGATATTTCAGAATGTCGAAATTTGTAGCATCGAAATTCACTGTCGAAACTGTCGACATATTAAAATTTCGACAAGCTGAGACGCCGAGATTTTTACATTCGGCATGTCGGCATTTTAAAAAAAAAATGTCGACATTCTAATTTCGACATTCGGAGATGACGGCATTCTGAATTTTCGACATTAGGAGATGCCGACATCTTGATTTTCGGCATTCTCGTTTGGTAGTACGCTAGCTTGATACCCATTCGACCCGAGTTCGACTCCCAGCCAAGCAAACTTTTGCTTTTTGCCAAAGCCACTCACAATTCGTCACGGCGTTGCTTCGCGGCGTCGACGGCGTGTTTCTGGGCGGTGGGAAGGGGTAGATTGTCGGCCGAGTCGTCGAGGAGGAGATGGGAGACCTGAAGGGGGGTCATTTTAAAGGGGCTGACTGGAGAGGAATTTTCCAAATCCACAGCGAAATTATTCTGGTCAGCTTTGACAGTCCCTTTGGACTTTAAATAATTCATTTTCGATGAATTTCATAATTTAATCTAAAACCCACCCTCTTTGTCGCCATCACCTCCAGCGTGTCGATCGGATACAACGATTTTTGGGCCTGGACGATAAACCTCGATTGCTGCGCGGTGCTAAAACGTGCTCAATCTACCGTACCCAGTGATCTTTCCTTACCTGGAGATCATTGGATAGTACTCCTTCGTCATGTCGATACAGGTAAATGGTGTACACAGGAATTGCCCGTTCACAAAATACGAGAGGGTCCCCTCACGGCCGTCGAATAACATACCGACTACGCAATTGTCCTCTGGCTGAAACGGGGAGGTGGTGGTGGGAGCAGAGATTATTTGGGGATTTTGGGGGTTTTTATCTTTGGCTGAATGGTTACGCTCAAGCCTCTCACCCGCATCATCAGGGTTCGATCCCGTCTGAGGCAAAACTTTTTGCTTTTTCGCTAGAAGTTTAGAATTGACTTGGGCGTGCTAGCAGAGATTCTTAGCCCCAAAAGCCACTTACCATGGGTGTCCTGGCCGCCCTGACCATCAGCCCATTATGCTGGGCAATGGCCTGGTGGTTGAGTCCGTACGACTCGGTGTCCGATCCCAACAAATCCGCAAACATCCACTCAAGTTTCGTCTGAAAACGCGGGATTACGGTAGGCTACGATAGGTTACGGTAGGCTAGGAACGGTTACTGTAGAATTTTTCAACAGAAAATTAAGCCAATTAATGCCTAAAGATTACCTTGACCTTCGAAGTACCGATGCCGAACATGACGGAGGTGCCGTACAGCTTCCCGGCGACGATTATCTCCCAGTATGCCACACATCCTCTAGAAACTGCATATGAAACCCGTGGCTGAATTCTGAAGCTTTTCGGGGTCCTTATGCCTTCAAAAACTACCGTATGCCTTCCCTACTGTTGTGGTTGTGGGTGAGGTAGACGAAAGGTTTATTCCAGGTGAGGGCAGACCAAGCGGTGGGGGAAAGATACAGAACAATGAGGGGGAGCATCGACAAATGGGGGACAATAGAGCCGGAAATGTAGCGTATGCTAATTAGGGATTCGGATCTGGGATGTAGTCCTCCAACATCTCCCTCCTTCAAAGATGAGCGCTGCGGACGGTCGGACTTGAACGAGTTGAACTTGAGGTGGCGATGACGGCTTGACTTGAGGTGCGGAACGAGTGTGGCACATCAGCATGGGACCATTGAACTTGTCGATGATGTGGGCGCGCGTGACTTGTAGAGTGAACACGATGTTGGCACATCAGAGTTGGAAGCGAACAGTCTTCTTTCGGTCGCGCTTGCCGTCGAGAATGGGTCCGAGGTTTTGCAACTCCTTGGACTTGACGTTTCGAGGTTGAACGTCTTCAGCTTGTCCGTCAGCAGTGGGTTGTCCTTGAGCACGTGAGTTGGTGCGATCCGATGACGCCTTGGTGGTGCGTCCAGGGGAGGCCTTCTTGTCCGGGATGGTATGGTGTTGAGCGGGGTGATGGGGAACACGGGGCACAGGTACATCAAGAGTGGGGGCGGGTACAACCGATGTGGTATCGGTGGCCGGCGACATGTGATTGGAATAGTCAAGAGGTGGACGAGTGTCCTGCACATTGACATCAGTACTGGGAAGATCGAATTCATCCAGAATATCGTGCAATACGTCTCGAACGTATCGACGACGCAGCTGATTGGCATGTCGGCGCCAAGAATCTCCTGAGGGAAGCTCAACCTCATACAGAGACTTTCCAAGTAGCTTGGAAATACGCCCTTCGACCCAGGCTGGTTTGTTCGGCTTTCGATAGTCGCGAACCCAAACCGTGGCGTCGATCTCAAACGATCTCTTGCGAGCACCGTGACGCCGGTTGTATTGCTCAACCATCGTCGTCTTCTCCTCTTTTTGAAGAACGACTTGGACATTGCCGTTGCTCGATGGAAGAGCCAAACGCGCAATAGGAGTAACAAGCTTTCTCCCGATAAACAATTCAGCCGGAGAGAACTGTTGTGGCGAAGAGGGGCATGGAGTGGCCCGATACGTTCGCAAAAAGACTTGCAACGTTTCCGCATTCGTCGAACCAGCGGCTTTGCTCAGAGCGCGCTTAAAGGTATCGACGAAGCGTTCAGCCAAACCGTTCGACTGAGGGTGGAACGGAGGCGTGCGTACATGCTTTATGCCACGCTCCATACAGAACTCTTCGAACTCCTTCGAAGTGAATTGAGTCCCATTATCCGAAACAAGCGTTTCCGGATCTCCGAACCTTGAGAAGATGTCTCTCAACTGGGCAATCGTCGTACGACTGGTGGCGACCTTACAATCGTGGATCTCTGGCCAACGAGAGTAGGCATCAACGAATACCAGGTGCATTCTCCCGTCGATGGGACCTGCGTAGTCAATATGCACGCGTTCCATCGGACGATTGGTAATAGGCCAGGGGGTCAATTCACTTTTCACAGGCATCTTCTGCGCTTTCTGGCAGCCCTCGCATTCTCGGACAATGCGGTCGATGTCTGTATCCATGCCGATCCAATAGACATACTGTTTCGCAAGGAGTTTCATTCTGGTCTGACCAGGATGTCCTTCGAGGAGCATTTTCAGGACTCGAGATTGAAGTCTCTTCGGGACGACAACTCGCTCTTTCAGGAATAGGCAACCCTTGTGAATTGACAAGTTGGAAACAAGACTTTTGAAGGCGTACAAAGACGAGCCTGGCAAACAGTCTGGGAACGTTCCACTTTTCAGATATTCAATCACAGTGCCAAGATGGTAGTCCTGCTCCGTTTGTGATGCAATTTCCTTGTGCGAAATTGGAACTCGGCTCAGTTTTTCCTCAAAAACTGCTGATACGTCGATTTCTATCTGCGAAATAACGACGTCTTCGTCAGGTTCAGCTTTTGGCGGAATCAGACGGGAAAGCGCATCCGCTTGACCGAACTTGGTCGTGTTACGATATTCGATGGAGAAATCGTAGTTGTTCAACAACAAGCACCAACGCTGCAATCGATTTGCGGTGTGCTGCGGAATGCCTTTTTTCGACCCGTATATTGGCAAAAGGGGCTTGTGGTCCGTCAGGAGCACGAAACGCCTTCCATAGATGTATCGATGGAAGCGCCGAATCGCGAAAATGAGGGCCAAGCCTTCCTTTTCGATCTGGCTGTAGTTCTTCTCTCCCACACTCAATGCCCTGCTGGCATGCGCGATGGCCTTTTCCGACCCATCCGCAAATCTGTGAGTGATGACCGCCCCAAGACCCTGCTCACTGGCATCAGCGGCGACGACAATGGGTAGCTTGGCGTCATAGTGACAGAGCAACAAGTCGGAGATGACAATCTCCTTGAGCGACTGGAAAGCCTTTTCGCAGTCCTCATGCCAGACAAACTTTTTGTCCTTCCTCTTCAACTCGTCAAGCGGGGCGCGCATCTGCCGCATACGAGGAATGAATGACTGGTAAAATGATACCATGCCCAAAAAACTCTCAACTTCCTTGAGACAGGTAGGTGATGGCATACTTGCTATCGCAGCCGTGCGTTGGCCATCCGGCCTTCGGCCTTGGGCATCAAGAATGAAGCCAAGATACTTCACCGAAGGCTGGCCGAACGAGCACTTTTCCATTTTGACGCGCAATCCGAACTCTTGGATTCGCTCAAATAAACGACGGACCCTGTCGTCATGCTCCTCCTGGTTCCGGCCGGTGATCAACAGATCATCCAGGTAGGCAGCGGTCCCGTCCAGGCCTGCGATCAAGTTATCCACGATCTTCTGGAATATTCCGGGTGCTGTTTTGACTCCGAATATCAGCCTTTGATATTGGAACAAGCCCTTATGAGTGTGGATTGTCAGGTATTCTTGGCTCTCAGGCTCAACCTCAATCTGTAGGTACGCATCTTTCAGATCAATCTGCGAAAAGATCTGTCCACCATTCAGCTTGGTGAAGATGTCTTCGGCGGTTGGGAGCGGATGATGGTAATCCTCCAACGCCTCATTCAAGCCTGTGGAGAAGTCACCACACAGTCTCATGGTACCGTCCTTCTTCTTGACTGGTACGACGGGCGCGGCCCACTGACTGTAAGTGACCGGTTTGAGGACCGTCAACTGTACAAGTCGGTCCATTTCCTTCTCAATGGCAGCTTCCATTGAATACGCGACCCGTCGGAACGGTAGGAAAACTGGCTTTGCATCAGGCTTCAGCTGAAGCTCAGCCTTGGCCATTGTGCACAAGCCCAGTCCGTCTTTGAAGACACTTGGGTACTTCAGGACCAGCTCCTTCTCGAGCATTGACTCTTTCAGTGCGACCTTGTTCACGCACAGCTCATCGATGCACGAAGCGAACTGTGGCAACTGATTTATCCAATCAAGCCCCATCAATCTGATGTTCTTCGTGACAAAGCACTTGCCATGACCGACAATGCCTTTCACTTCGAAATTGGTATCGAAGCTTCCTTGCACTTCAATTGGACCGCCATTTGCAGCTCGTAATTGAATATTGGATGGAATCAGCTGGGGGCAGTTCAATTTGCGCCAAACAGCTTCATCGATGATGGTGACGGCTGCACCAGTATCCAATTGCAAAGTGAAGCGAACGTCTTCGATTGAGAGCTCGACGTCTTTCCGACTCGAGTCTACGGCATTGATATGAACAACCATGTTCACCTTCGGCTTCCAGTCTTTGGCTTGGTGATTTTTCGACTTTGAAAAATTAGCACCGCGGTTATTGCCAGGGTCTGCGCGACACTCTCTTGCCCAGTGTCCGCTCTTTCCACAACGATTACAGTTGTCATTCCGCTTGTCTCGCGGGGACCGATCATTGGTTTCCGGTCGCGACGAGTAACCCTTGCTAGAGGTTGGCTCTCGCTCGCGTTTCCAATTCTTTCGGAAACCCGATTGCTGGTGAACCCGGTTCACGTTGGCATTTTGCATATTCTGCTCAACGACCATATCCATATTCAGGGAACTTTGCATATCGCATTCGCGTAGCAAATCGCTCAACTTGACACCATTCTTTGACTCCAGAATGTGCAACAGTCTCTTGCGGATATCTCGATTTTCCTGATCGGAAAGTCCAGCAACGAATAAAAGACATTTCGTCTCGTCCTCGTTCATCTCCTTGACACGACCAAGCTCGTACAGCTTGTTGACGCGTGCTGCGTAGGAGTGCATATCCTCGTCGGCTGCTTTGGCCACACGGAATGCCAGAAAACGTCGACTGAACTGCGACATTTTCTCACCGAACATGTCTGTCAGCGACTTGATCATGTCGGGATATTTCACGGCAGACAATTCCGTTGGTCTTTCGTGATCCGCTAGGAGGCTATAGGTTTTGCCATCCAGCATACTGAGAACAAGGTGTTTCTTGTTATCCTCAGTGATGCGCGGTTCCGTGGAGACGAGGTTAACAAACCTCTCGTGCCACTTTTCGAACGTAAGCCCCAAACATGGGTCATACTCGAACCGAACGAGTCGTGAGCAAAGGGCGCTCAGCTCGACCGCATCCAGAGGCCTGGGATGGCTTGGACCTGCGGATTTATCCAGAGGGTCTTCGCTAACTGTGCCCATGTGCGTTTGGGTCTCAGCGCGGTAGGCCTCGAGCTGTGCCTTCATCTTCTTCTCACGCTCCTGTCCAGCAGCCATCATTTCCGTCATCTGCTTCAGCAGAGCCTTGATCTCGGGGTCGGCCATGTCTTCGAATCCTTGCTCGCCAGTTGTTGTGGTTGTGGGTGAGGTAGACGAAAGGTTTATTCCAGGTGAGGGCAGACCAAGCGGTGGGGGAAAGATACAGAACAATGAGGGGGAGCATCGACAAATGGGGGACAATAGAGCCGGAAATGTAGCGTATGCTAATTAGGGATTCGGATCTGGGATGTAGTCCTCCAACACCTACCGTACCTTATCAATTTCTTATTGCCCCGAACGCCGGAGGTACCGTAGGCATAGGTGGGGTGGAAGACGACCTGATCGCGAGACACCTCGACATCGCCGTTTCGCTGGAATATACGGTAGATGAGGGGAAGGGATAGGGAATACCTTGTCATCCACCCA
The DNA here is from genome assembly GCA_958295435.1 of Mesorhabditis spiculigera. NCBI lineage: Eukaryota > Metazoa > Nematoda > Chromadorea > Rhabditida > Rhabditidae > Mesorhabditis > Mesorhabditis spiculigera. Next base: position 13,830 of record CATQJA010000858.1, read on the forward strand.
ATGCCAATCTTCGTCCAGGAGGAAGTGGGGGACTTCTGCTTGACTGCCAGGGGCGAGGAGGGGGACATCACCCTGGAAAATGCGGGAATGGTTTCTCACCCACTCTCTCTCTCTCTCTCTCTCTCTCTCTCTCTCTCTCTCTTTCTTTCTCTCGCTCCGATACCGTACCTGTGCACTCAGCAATCGATAATTCTGATGATGGGAGACGCCCGAGATGCTCGGCTCGTTCATGGCGGCGTCTGGAAGAAGTTCACTTAGGGAGTGAGAGAGGTCGAGAACGAGAACGAGAATAAGAACGAGAAGGGGAGAGAGGGAGAGAGAGAGGGAGAGAGAGCGAGAGAGATAGATAGATAGAGAGAGAGAGCGAGACAAAATAAAAAAATTCCAATAGCTTCAGCGCAACTTTTACTACGTTAAAACGACCTTTTCAAAACCGACTCCTAATCACACATATCGATATCCCTGTTTCCGCGGGGGTCAGCTGCTGCGTGGGTTGGTTACTCCTGCCGGTTTCAGGCAATCACCACACGAAAAACAGAAAAAAATGAACGGCCACCACCTGATTCACGTGCCCCTGCGAGTTTTTGTTGGGAGTGGAAAGGCAATGTTTGCCGTGCGGAGAACACGAGTGATGATACTCTGATAGAGTAGCCTTGCGGAATTTAGGGGCTATACGGAATATTTTGCGGAAAATACGGTGAAGTGATGGCCGATTTTATGCGCTTAAAGGGGGCGTGCCGGCAGGCGTGAGAGAGCGAGAGAGACCGTTAGAGACGGACAGAGAGTGAGAGACAGAACGATGGACATAGGAAGACAGAAAATATGAGAGAGCATGAGAGGGAAGCGCGAAGGAGGAAGAGTAGGAGGGAGAGATAGAGAAAGAGAGAGATAGCGAGAGATACAGGGAGATTGAAATTGAATTTGTAGGATTTAGCTTTGAAATTTTGGCTTTTGCTTCAGTCTAGAGAATAATAAAAGGTTGAATTAAGCATATTCTCAACAAAGTAATATTTAGTATTTAAAAATATGACTAGATTCAATAAAATTTATTACGACACGTTTTGCTCGGGACTACAAGCTACAAAAATCGCAAAAAAACTTTAAAAATGGAAAAATTCCAAAAATTAGCCGTACCCCTTGCCCCTCTAATTTGGTCGCGGGCCCAAAGTGCAAAGAGTTGCCGTGCGTACACTGCCCCCCACGGAATCCCTACCCGGCGCTTATCGTGATTCTGACGACCGTTTGGCTGCAATATCAGCTGTACCGGTCACATGGCCCAGTTAGTGGCGCTCAGATTTGTTGGCACATTGTCGCGAAAACAGGGAGGAGGCCGGAAGGTAGAGTGGAGTATAGCAGTATATTGGGATTGAGAGGGAGAGTGAGAGGAGAGAGAATGAGAGAGAGCGAGGCAGAGCGAGACAAAGAGAGAAGAGAGAGCGGGAGAGAGAAAGAGAGAGCGAGAGAGAGAGAGAGACAGAGAGAGAGAGAGAGGGCGATGGAGCGAGAGGGAGCGAGTGGTAAATATAGAGAGTGAGCGACAGGCTGAGCGCCAAATCCAGCCATGCTAGGCAGGCTAGCAGAGATTGCTAAGGATTTTCAGGTCATTGATCAATTTTGAGGACTGCAGACTAGCAGGACGGCTTCAGGAAAAACGATCCCATTGTAGCAGAGAACATTTAGGTACAGAACTCTGAAAAAAGCCGCTTTCTGCATATTTTGGCGGTCAAGAAAATATTGGTGCCAGGCTGGGGGCCGCCCCCCATCCCTGAGGCGCTTAATAGAATTCAGAACGGCTGGCTGGTGGCTTGGCAGAAGGGGTGGAGGGTGTGAAACAGAGAATATATCGATTCTGGCGAGAAGGCCTGGGGGTTAGCGGCTTTTGGGGGAATTGTGCAGGGGTTGAGTTCGAGCCAAGGGTCTCCGCTAGCTTTCCTAAATGATATCTTCTAAATCTCCTCAATCGTCACTGCTAGCCTGCCCAAAAATATCGACTTCCCGGCCCCTTTAAAATGGAGCACGAGCGTCTAGCGAGACCTCAAATTGGTAAAAAAACACGTCAAAATTCCACCACAGTACTATCCACAATTTTCCAAATTTTTCAATCCGTTCCAACCCCTTTTAAATCCGTGCATAACACGAAAACGTGCAAACACAGCCCGGTTCCGCTGTGATATTGTTGACAGCACCCAAGCTTCCAGCCCTCAAAATGACCCTCCATAATAGGGGATGGCACTTTGGACATTTCCCCTCCCGTTATCTAAAAGCCCTTCAATAGCAGGGGGCTACACTCCGTCACACACCTATCCACGTTGGTTCCGCAATTTGGACGGGCTACGGAACGTTGCCAAGGAAATTTAGGAACGTCGCCTGGGTCGGGCAGCCTAGCAGAGGATCTTGGGGAGCGAGCGAGCGAGCGAGCGAGAGAGAGAGAGAGAGAGAGAGAGAGAGAGAGAGAGAGAGAGACTGAGGTAGAGCGAGAAGAGACCGAGCAAGAGTGAGGGAGAAACGCCCAGCGACCGTGAGGGTGATCGAGAGAGAGAGCGAGAGATAGAGAGACCTAAACCGAGAGAAACAACCATTCCAAAATCATACCCAAATCAGTCTGTTTATCACCGCCCAAAATATCGACACCCCCGCAATTTGTCGTGGGGCCCTCCTCTCGATTTCGCGCGCGATCTGGCTGTGCAGTGTGCTAATCGAAAAACACAACATCACCCCCTCTACCCCAGTAGCCACTCAATGGTTGATGCCTCTTTTTCGAAGAGCGAAGAGGGGGGAGACACAGAAACGGATACCGGTTGTGCCGTCCTATACGCAAAAAAAAGAACTAAAAAAACACGCAGGGTGTAGTCGATATTGGGGGAGGATGGATCGAACGCGGGTGTCAATGATTAAAGGGATTAGCAAGGCAGGAGGGAATATTTTATGGCGGAATCGATTACGACATGAAAATATCGTGGACAAGCTTGTTTACTATCGTAATCTATTCCAATATAAAAAATCCGGCCTTATGTGCACCTCGTCTGATCGATTACGACATGAAAATTTTCTGGCGACGCTATTTTAAAAGCGTAATCGATTAACTAACTACTTTCATGGCATAATCTATTACGGCATGAACCATGGATACGCGCTACGCGTTGGTATCGTAATCAGTTACAAAACGAAACTTGAAGCTAGAGATTTTGATGGGGGTTATTCGATTACGACTTGAAAATTTCGTGCAAATGATCTTAAACAAACGGAAAGCATTAATGGCAGCTTTCCGATAGCCTAGCTACGATACACCCTTCTGCCCATTTTTTTCCGCGGGGCGCGCCCGCAACGGTCTCGTTGTCGATGGAAAGGGGGGCTCGATCGGATTAAACAGCGAAATGGGTGGAACCACGAAAAACACAACGATACTCTGGACAGTCAATCCAAAATGGGGGGCGAACAAAAATAGTGTAGGACTCTGAAGGGGTCGAGCAGGGGTTGGAATTAATTTTAAAGGGGTGGTAACATGAGAGAGCGCGAGGGAGAGTGAGAGAGAGCGAGAGAGACGGAGAGAGATAGAGACAAAGAGAAAGAGAGAGAGAAACAGAGCGAGAAATAGGGAGAAACGCTACAAACAGAAGAAACTAGAGAAATCTCCAGACCCGACTCCATTCCTCACATAACCTTTGCTAGCCTATCCAAGTCGATAGTAGAGTATTACCAGGGAAAAAGACGATCCAGCAAAAGAGGGCGGGATGGGGGCCACTTAGAAACAACAACTGGTAGCAGGGTGAGAGAGAGAGAGAGAGAGAGAGAGAGAGAGAGAGAGCGAGAGAACCGTTCCCTTTCCCTTCCTCCCCCTTCACTTTCCCACGTTCAACAGGACCCGCCAATACCGGCAAATCCGCCCGTTTTGCAGGCGGGCGTTCTTCTTTTCCTTTCCCCTCCGGGGGAAAACGGTCTTTTTTGAGGCTGGGGAAATATTTTGATAGGCTGCAGCGTCGCGGTTTGGTTCCGGATTTCCGCAAGTTTCTTTGCTAGTATGCCAAGTAAAAGGAAATTACTGAAAAAATCGCTGCTATTTGCCCTAGCGTTGTCAAATTTCATGGAGAATCTCTGCTCGCCTGCCTTAATATTTCGGTTTTAAAACTCCCTGAAAGTAAAATGTCTCTAAATCCAAAATCCCTCAAGAATCCCTGCTAGCCTGCCCTTTAAAAACGAAAATTCCTGCAGAAACTTTGCTAGCCTGCTCCTGTAAGTCCAAAATTCCCCATGAACCTCTGCCTTAAATCTGCCTTAAATGCCAAAATTGCGCATAAATTTGCTTGCTCTTCTAAAAATCAAGATTCCTCAAAAATCGCTGCCAGCCTGCCCTGTAAAACACAAAATTCCCGAGAATCACTGCCAGTCTGCCCCCGCAAAAGTCAAAAATTCCTCAAAATCACAGCTAGTCCGCATAAATCATCGGGTTGACATAACAGACAGTGAGGTCGCCGCGCCCCAAAAATACAAAGGCTGAAAGTGAGAGTGGCGGAAATGGAAACGGCAGCAGGGGGGTTGAGCCACAGCGGGTGTCCCGAATAAGGGGAAAAGACAGCAGATGGCACACCTCTTCCCCAAATGGCCTATGCTAGAGTGCCAAAATTCGGAGGCGGTTTTACACACCAATGGTCAAAAATGACCAAAAATTGCTGCTAGCCTGCCGTCACAACGCCAATTTTCCAAAAGGATCTTCGCTAGTTGCCTCGGTGATGTCGAAAATTCCTGAATCCAATGGAATCCCTCCTGCCAGGGCAGGCTAGCGATGACCATTGGGGACTTCTGGGCGAATTCCATATAAATCTTTGCTTGTTATCTTTGCGAACCCCACTCTGTTTCGAAGGAAGAGAGGAAAGTGAGAGAGCATGAGAGAGAGTAAGAGACAATCTTAGAGAGTGAAGAGTGCGTGAGAGTGAGTGAGAGAGACAACAGAGAGAGAGAGAGAAAGAGCGAAAGCGAGAGAGTGAGAGATTCAGTGAAAGTTAGAGGAACAGATTGAAAACGAGTGAAAGAGAGCGACGGCGAGAGAGAGAGCGAGAGAGAGTGAGAGAGATAGCGAGAGAGAGAGAGAGAGAGAGAGAGAGAGAGAAACGAGCGTGAGACAGAGAGAGGGAGCGACGAAAAGCGAGATTTTGAAATATTTACAGAGCATCAATCCGCTAATAATTATTCCGCCTGCTAGCCTAGATTCTTGCGGATTTTCTCGGAAGTACCCAAAAATTACCCGAAAAAACGTGAACCGATCGAAATTGGCGTGCAACACTTGAACCCCCACTTGGGCTGAAGGTCAGCCAGTGGCCCACCCCGGAAAAAGAACGTTCCCAAAAAAATCCTAACGCGATTTAGGGATGTGGGATGGAAGGGGGGGGGGGGGTAGAGACTGGCTACCTCCATTCCACCCCATGCCTATGCACACTCTCCCCCCGTCGGCAGCTCTATTCATTTTTTATGCACCCCCTGGGGCTTGTAGTATCGGGGGAAGTACGCGACGATCCTGTTGACAGACCGGGGGAGCTATAGTAAGTAGAGGGGACAAGGAAAAGCTGAAACACCCCACTTCCCGATATTTCCCTTTCCGTGACGCTTCGCCTGGCACCGGCGAGTGTCAGGTGGAGCGTCATGGAGTTTTTGAAATATTCGGGCCTACTATTTGGGATTTTTCTATGAAGAGAGCGAGAGAGAGAGAGCGAGAGAGACTACAAGAGGACTACAAGAATAGGGCAGACTAGCGGAAATTCTTTAGGATCTTGAGGGCAAACGAGCAGCTATCATTTGCGAGCACTTAAAATCGTTCAAAATAGGGGAAACCAGTAGATTTGCCTTAGGAAAAATCAGTATTTTGAGGGCAGGTTAGCCGCGATCATTTGCGCTTTAACCTTCTTTCAGCCGCGTTTTCAAATCGGGTAAAAACTGGATGGATGGATTAGATAAAAGAAGGCAAAAAGACACGATTTGGAGCAGCCGGGACAGGAGGAATTCCCAAAAAAATAAGTAGATACCCGGTAGTCCGCGACGATCCTGTTGACGGGCTATAGTAAGTAGGGAGGACAAGAGGAAGCTGAAACAACCCACTCCCCCCTCCCAACACTGCCACTAAATAGCATACCAATCGAATATATCTAGGCCAGCCTATTCAATTGTATTCCAGCACGACTACGAGCAGCAACAATGAACACGCAGTTTTTAGACCCTAGGGAAAGGCCGCTGAACCCTTGGAGGTCAACTAGCAGAGATTCGGGAGGAATTTGGGGATGAGAACGTCATCTAACCGAAAATATAGGATTTGCAGCTGGCGGGCTAGCAGAGATTCTTTAGGAACGTGCGGCAAGCCAGCAGAATTTCTTTGAGTGCCAGAGGTAACAGTAGAGGTTTTAGTTGCAAATTTAGACGACACGTAAAAAAGTTGAAAAACTGAAGACAAGCTAGCAGCGTTTCTTTGAGAATTCAGCGCCAACTAGCAGGTATTCTTTACGAAAACGTCTGGTAAGCTGGCAGAAATTCTTTGAGAACCTTAAAATATGGCAACGAGTGTTGAGGGCTCAACAAGGGTCACCAGGCAACGAACCCTAAAATGACAGGCGTCCCGGCAGGGGGGAGGTGGGGGGGGCAGACAGTCCCCCCCCCCACCAGCTGTCATCCACTCAGAAATTTGCATATTCAAGAAGGAACCAGAAAGAGGGTTTAAAAAAACTGGAAGGTCATAAATGCGCCTAAAATACCGTATGCTACCGTAATCCCGGCAAAAAAAGCCCAAAATGACCGTAGTGTAGAGTTTTAAAGGCTCAGGTAAGTCAAAGTGTCCATAGATTTTTTATTATAGAGAAATGTCGGTGTAAAGTAGCGTAATCTACGGTAGCCATGCTATTTTATGGTATTTTAAAGGATTCGTCAAGCCAAATCTATAGAAAACTAACTTTTTGTGCCGGAAATCGAGAGTTCAACAAGGAATTGAGCGTTTTAAGGGCCCGGCAAGTCGGTAGTTCAATGGATTAATAACTTTTCCCAATTACATGCGGTAAATCGGTCTATTACCGTACTCTAACGTACCCGAAATGACGGCCATGGCTCGAAATGAAAAGTGCAGAGGCGCTGACAGTGTGATGGGGCCCAGTTGGAGCGTGGTGGGACCAGGTACGGTCTGTTGATCGTCCTTTTCTAGGGGGAAAAGCCCCCTCCCACAATGGCCATCCCTCACCCGGCTTGATCTCGGTGCTGGGCCACCACTACGCGTGCCACCCACTGACCAGCGAGTGTCAGGAGGAGCGTCATGGAACTTTTGAAACAGCTGGAGAGGCGAGTTGGCAGAGATTATTTAGGAAAGACAGGGCCGGTTAGGGCGGAACAAGCTAGCGATGGTCATTTAGGAAATTGGCTTTCCTGGGCCAGCTAGACAAGATCCTTTAGGAATTTTCGGATTTTGGGGCAAGATAACACAAAAAAAATTGAATTGTGCAAGCTAAGCCAAAATAGCAGAGAACCTTTAGGCTTCATCAGAATTCTTAGGACAAGCTAGCAGAGACCATTTAGGAGAAAGAGAAACTGAGGGCAATCTAGCATAGATTATTTAGAAGTGCGCGACCCGAGGCAAGCGAGCAGAGATCCTTGAGGAATCATGCTGCCTAAGCGACAAAAAATGGAACAAAAGCAAGCTAACCAAGCCCGGTACGTTAGGGCGGGGTCAGCTTTTGCGAATGTTTGCGAAGAAGGGCAATGGGTCAACCCGGATGTGACCCTTGTATTGGCAAATAGAGATGAAGAGAAAGAGAGACATAGAGAGGCATTACATTAAAGGGGAAAGGCGCCAGCATTTCCGGCTTACAACCCTTTGCCGTAGATGGAAAAACCGGGGGCTGGGTGGTGCCAGGGGGGTTGGGACCAGGAATGGGACAGCTGGGGGCCCATCTAGGGGTCAGAGGAGAGAGAGAGAGAGCGAGAAAGAGAGAGAGCGAGAGAGAGAGAGCGACAGCAGATGGCCAACACATATATGGCAATTATGCATTCTGAAGGGAGAGGCGAACGGTTGCTAGTCGGGTTTTAAAGGGATTCGAAAGGAAAATTTTCGACGGAGAAAGCGAGAGAGAATGAGAGAGCGAGAGAGAGTGAAAACGAGAGAGAGAGAGAGAGAGAGAGAGAGAGAGAGTGAGTGACAAAGCGAGAGAGAGCAAGAGAGAGAGAGAAAGAGCGAGAGCGTGAGACGGAGAGAGAGAGAGAGAGAGAGAGAGAGAGAGAGAGAGAGATGGACAGACAGGTCCGCCTATCCGCTCTTCTAGCCTGCCCGACGTCAATTGGCAGGGGCCAGATAGCAAAGATTCTTGGCGGGGAGTTCCAGTTCCAGAGAACGAAAGAGAGAAAGAGAGAGCGAGAAATAGAGGGAGATAGCGTGAGAGAGAGGGTGAGAGAGCGAGAGAGACTATGTAACTTTCAATCAGTGTTTTTATGCATAACTCAATTTGAATTCCGGAAATTTTCCATAATCTACCTGTATCCAGGAATATAAAAAGCATAATCTCCATCTTGATCCATTCTGGACCAGCAGAATTTCCGGATCTCGTCGACGGCTCGTTGGCGATGGCGGAGAAGAGGCTGTCCGTACTCGATTTCAAGCTCGGCAATAAGGGATTCGCCGTCGGCGTCGATGTCAAGGACTCCAAGGTGCGCTTCCTCAAAGATCTCGGCTAGCTGGTCAGGCCGACAGCTAGCAGAGATTCTTTGAGAATCAACTTTTAGGTGACAAAAGTGTATCCCTCGTCGGCATTCCTCGGCCACCTCTTCGTCAATGATTGCCTGAAGAATGTGAATGGAAAGGTATCTTTTTGGATTTTCGGGACGATTACGATGCCTTCTCCGTCCCTTTAAACACCCCCCATCTTCCAGGTGATCACCAACACGGCCGAGTTCTACCAGGTGATTAGCGCCAACTCGCCGGGCAAGGTCCTCATCGAGTACGAGCGCGACGAGGCCGTCAAGGTTACGGTAAAGGTGGGGCAGTAGTTAGGGTTCGGTTCTAAGAAGCATTCCAGCAAGTCCCTGGCGGACGGCCCGGCTTCGAGCTGCACGAGATGGAGCTGGTGTGGTACTCGGGCGGCAGCATCCTCGGGCTGCTCGTTACAAAGGTATAGATTTTGGACTTTAGAAGACCTTTAAAACCGATCTAAACACTCCCCCAACTACCGTACTCCCCGCAGGATGCCGAGGGCCACGTGGTGGTGGCGATGATCGAGGACGGGTCGGTGGTGGCCAAGCAGGTCGAGGCCGGCGACATCCTCGGTGGGTTCAACAGAGTCCCGCTGACCAGGGTGCCTCCTGGAGCTTTCGCTCATTGGTAAAGCGCTCGCCTCTCACCCGCAAGACCAGGGTTCGACTCTCACGCCGCTAAAACTTTTTGCTTTTTGCCCAACAGCGTCTCGAAATCCCTACATTAATGACCACACAATTGTTTTTTCAGTGAAAGTGAACGACCAGGCGGTGACGGAGAAGGACGCCGCCCGTCTCCTCATCCACAACGGCGTCAACAAGAACAAGAAGGTCAAGCTGCTGCTCGAGCGCGCCAAGAAGGAGGTACGCCAGACCACCCAAGGATAACCACCCCGAAAAGCATCAAATTACCCCCGCCCGCCCATCTCTTTTTGTTCATCTACTCCCCGGACCCCAACAAGTGCACCCACCTTAGAAAAGCTACTTTTTTGTCTTCGAAGCATCAGCGTGAGAATAAATTATTACTTTACTGCTCGTCGGTTTTCGGCTTTTTTTAGAAGTTTAAAGGGGTGGTAACAGTAGGAAAAATCGAAATCCCATTTTTGATCACCTACTGACTCCGACTCCGAGGCGTACACTCCCTGAGCTTACACTTTACAGTATCCCGTCCCGAACTCGCCGTGCAGCGAGATGAAGTCCAACGAGATGAAGTCGATCAAGTCGCCCGACCCGGCCGGGCCGTCCAAGTCCGACACCACACTCAAGTCCCAGATGCCCTCCGCCATCGTCGTCGTCAAGTCCAAGGAGACGGCAAGCACGGTAGGGGGCAACTAACAGAGATCATTGAGGACAGCTAGATTAGATGGTTGAGGAGACAGCGTTAAAATTTTATATTTTTAGTACACCCCGACGACGATCGGCGTGGTCACGTCGAAGTACACGCCACCGGCCGTGTTGCCCCTGCCGCCCGGGTGGAAGCCGGCTGCAGGCGCTGATCCCCCACTACCACCGGTAGAAATAAATTCACCTGGCTTTCTGGACTGCTCGCTGACCGAGCCGCCGCTAAAACGGTCTAAACATCAACTTTCAGGACGTCATAGAAGTGATGGCGGCAAACAAGGAATTCTTCAAGATCGCCTGCGCCGAGCCGTCGATGATCCGCACCGCCTCCGTGCCCAACGCCCGTTAGTTCATCTCCTGATTTCCGAAAATCATGTCCGTTTAGCCCACGTCGTCGAGGCGTCGCTGACCGAGAAAGTGCCCGAGGTGGAGATCGGCTTCGACCCGTCCCCGAAGCCGCTTAAGAAGACGCCAAAGCGAGTCGGATCATGAGCACGAGCTACTCGAACCTCCCGACTACCATCCTATTAAAAGCCCCTCCCATTTACTTGTAACTGCCTTTCGCCACCCTCTCTGTCCTTCTTTTGTCTACCAGTATCATCCGTTTCCTTATCTTCTCGTCTCTTCATATTTGTACGCACTCGTTTCGCCGATTTGTACCCGCCGGCAGGCATGGTCATCTACGCTGTGCCCAGATCGAATAAATGATTATGCCAGAGGTGCAATGGGTTTTGAAGAAACGCAAATCCTGGCCGCGACACGCAACCCGCAACGGCTATTGAACGCCTTGAAGACGTCGGAAATTGGGATTCGCCATCGATTACGCAATGAAAAGGCGAACACGTTAGGTTCTAAAATCCTAAGAGATCCTAAATCCAAAGCGTAACCCTAGCGAAAAGGCGGTACTAGGCTGTTAGCGGGGGGGTTTCGCAGAGCGGAATTTATTTGTTTTCCGCCTTTAACTACCTCTTGATAACAAATATAATTTATCTTTAGTGTTTTTAGTAGTTTTTGTTGATAACAAGGTAAAAAAATATTTAAAACACGCTGACCTTTTTTTGACAATTTTTGATCAAATCGTCATAAAAACTTCGAAATTTTTTTATGAGCTTTTTGTGTATCAGAGCTACGTTGAATGTTATAAAAACTGTTAATACTTCGTTATGAGGACGTACGTTCATCGTCCCCCCACCGCTAACAGCCTAGTCCCGAAAAGCTAGGCGCTGAATGGCCCTATTCGCTGCCGAACTTTAAAAACTGTAGCCATAGCACTAGACGACTACCCCTGGCTTCTCAACACCCCCGAAAACTGTGCGCCGGAAGCATTTTCGCTGGCTTTCAGTTATTTAAACAATAGGTTTATCTCGATTCTACAAGTATGGCCAACCACTCTCTCGCCAGGTGGTGATTTGATCAATGTAGGCCCTGGGTCATGTTGCCATAAGAGTACAGGGTGTCCCAAAAAAAAACCCCCCCTACCTAGCGGTCCGCAGTCAAGTCCGATTTTTATGATTTAACTACCCATCGATAGCTCTCGAAAAGGCGAGAAAACAAGCGGGTTTCGTTTTCTAAGATTTAATCTAATTCCATCGATATTTAAGGTTTTTCTCAAAAAACTGGTATTTTTTCAACAGGAATTTCGCAATTAGCATGCAGATCCTGCACAAATTAGCAGTTTTCATGGTTTTTGGACGTAAAATTAGCGAATAAAAATGCATAATAAAGAAAATGAACCCTCCTTGTTTTCTCGCCTTTTCGGGAGCTTTCGATAGATACCTAAATCGTAAAAATCGGAATCGACTGCGGACCGCTAGGTAGGGGGGGTTTTTTTTTGGGACACCCTGTAGAGATGCCATATGCGGTAGACAGCGGCTGGCAAATGTTTCGGACATATGGAGTGCCGGGAGGAGAGGATGGCGCCTGAAAGGGAGCCGACACCTCAACCGATGTTGAACCAGGTGCGGGCGTCAGGTGCAGGGCGCGGGGGCCCCGGTCCAACTTTCTGGAGTTACCGAGGATCCGTTGGGCTGAAAATCGAGCCAAACTTGCTGCTATGGGTGACGATAGCTGCGCGGCCATCGGTCAAGGGGAAAACTAACTTTTCCAGGCAACTCCGTCGAGCCCATTACAAAATATAGGCCATTTTATAGAACTTTACAATTTTTAAAGATAAAGACCTCATAAAAAGTTTAAAATTTTTCGAAAATATTCGACTTTTGGTCAAAAATGTAATGAAAAATCACCGCAAAAAAAAAGTTGGCGATTTCGAATTGTCCCTGTTTAAAGCCTTTTTTCTAGCTTTTAAGAAATCAAAACCCAATAAAAACGTGAAACTGCAAAAAGATGTTTTCCCCCTTGCGAAAAATTGCCCCCCCCCCTGTTAACAGTCCAGTACCCTAGCAACACCGAAGCAAAACAACTAGAACATTAGAAAGTCCACACACCGCGATTAACTAACTGATTCATTGAAAATACCCGCTTTTTAAACCAAGCTATCAAAAACACCATACGGCCATGCGTCCATTGGAGCCCTCCGTACTCCCTTTTTTAAACACGCAGCACCTTGGACCACCCATCCCCCAAATTGCCTAATTTCCCAACAATCTCGAATGTAACCACCGTCGGCCGGGCCGGGTGTGGCCGCGGGGCTGGGGACAGATGCTCTTGGTTGGCCCTGCTCACCTGCATCGAAGGGCCCCATCTATGCACCTGACCCCCTCCGGCTGCTGCTACTGCTGCCCATCTATGCCTCGACAAGGTGTGATCGCCTTTTGACGAGCCGATTGTATAACGAGAGCACCTCGGGGCGGAATTTATGTCGCAATTTAGGGCGCAGGGGTAATGGGAAGGGCGCTTTATTGACGAGTCATGGGCAATCGGGTCGCTAAATTATCTCCAGGATTTGAAAATAAAGTATTATAAAAAATTGTAGGGTTAAGAGAATATTGTGGCCGGCGGCCGCTTTTGTATCTCTGAGCCCTCTTTGTGCTACAGGGCTTTAAAGTCTATGAGGATTTCTACAATAGTCAGAATCGATAACATCAAAGTTGAACAAAATAGCGTACGTAAAAATTGGAAAGTGGAATCTGCGTTTTTGAGGCCTATAAGGTAAAAAGACTCATTTAACCTCTTTCTTCGTCAGAAAATAAGCTAAAACTTGTCAAAGCTAGATATTCCGCGATTTCTGAAAGCTAATTCGGAATCAGCATAAAATTCTGCACATGATAGGCTTCTCCAAACCTTCAAAATGCCATCTTCCAACAATTTACTCGAGAAATCTACCAAAAACAAACTTTCGAGGAGACCTGCGCTATCTGTACTACAAACAGGTTGTACTTGTTCTGTACTTGTTAGAACGATACGCTTACGCGCAAAGGCTACGCCTCAAAACCCAAACAAGGCACGCAATTCCGACGCTACCCCCCTAGTTGACAAATCCACGAATTGACACAGGTGTCCGCCTTGCCCGTCGTGCCGGCGGTCCCTTGATAATTTCGACGGCTCGCTACCGCCGACCGTCACAGCAGATGGATATGCCAGCCCCTCGGCCGGGCACCTGGTCACGGCTCAAGCACCTGACACAATAACCCCCGTGGCCCGCCGTCGGCACAGATGCGACCTGGAAAATCGCGCTTTGAAAAGACCGTAGCGATCTGGAAACATTACCAATGAGAACACCTACACCTAATGCAAAAAAGTGAACGAAATAAACGCCAATCCCCAACCCACCGCCGTAAACGAACGCCAGCCCTCCTGCAGGGGCCTTCTGGCGCTTCGAGCGAATCTCAGCTGTCGCGTCAGGTGCGCACCAAACGCATAAATACTCAGCGCCGGTGGAGACCCATCGCCCGCACCTGTTAAATGTGCTACCTTTTAATTATTTTGCCTTGGGCCCTTGGCACAGCAGCCGTTGATCGCCAACGCCGAGAAGCCCATGGAAAATTTGGCATTGAACCGCTGGAATTTGGGGCAAAACAGGCGAAACGCGAAAGATATGCGATTATCTTCGCAGATTCAGAAAAAAAAACGAAAAACGAAGGGTGCCTTATAGAAAAGACGGAGCTATTCTCTTTCAAAAAGTTCAAGCAGTTCGAGAAACTCTACTGCAGATCTACGAGGTAAACCTCAAAGCACCACCCTTGAAGAACCTCTCTCAAAAACGTTTAAACCGCTCGGCAAACAGTATACTGGGCGGGATTTATGTGAATTTATATCAAAAACATTGTCGAAAAGCACGTCTGGTGGGTTCAAGCGGTAAATTTAGCCGGATCGGAAATGAAAAGGCGAACAGCACCCTCACATGTCGGCCTAACTTTCCGACCTGCAAGAAGGCAAACTTATTATTACAACCATAATTTTTTACAAAAGCTTTTTCGAGATCACACTAAAATTTAATTATTTTCTTATTTAAAAAATTTTAATTCTGGAAGGGTAGTACGACGGTGTACGCCATGCCGGAATCGCGGCGGGAATGGGATCGTACAGCCGAAACGTCGTGCTTCTCCGTTTTCGCAGATTATCCTTTTCCGGCCCGAATTTTAGAATTTTTATTCATCTTCAGTTGATCAAGTCGTTATATCCTAATCTTCTCAACCGTTTTCAAATTTCCCCATACGTCAATAGCTTAGTTTCCACACATTTTACTCAATTCCCTTTTCCAGAATGTCGCTGAAGCTTGAGACCAGCGATGGTGAAATCTTCACCGTGCCCAAGAAGGTCATCGCACAATCGGGACTCGTCTCCACGCTGCTGGCGGTAACTTTTGCGCAAAGTTCTGCAATTTTTTACTTAGGACGCCGACGTTGGTGAGGACGGCGTTATTCCGCTCCCGAACGTTACCGCGCCGATCATGCGAAAGGTCGGCTCACATTCCAATTGCTTTAACTTTTTTTAGGTGTTGATTTGGTGCGCAAAGCACAAAGACGACCCGAAGAAGGAGGAGACTGAAGTAGAGAAGCCGAAGGAAAAGGGCCCGGTCACCATCCCGGCTTGGGACACCGAATTTTTCAAGGTCGACAACAGCGTTATCTTCGAAATTCTCTTGGTGAGATTTTGAGATTGACCGATCAGTTTGTTCTAGGCCGCAAACTATTTGCAAATTCCGGGTCTGGTGCATCTGGGATGTGGCACCGTCTCGAACAGGCTGCGGGGCAAAACTTCCGAGCAGATCAAGCATGACTTTAACATCGTCTGACCGGTAGACTTGATTTTTGTACATGCACGTATTCTATTTGGACTTGTTTAATAAATTTTTGGTCAATGCTTCACGGAGTTGGTTGTGGCGATCGGTTGCCATTGTGCGCAACTGGGGGGATCCGTATGCCAGTTGTGATGCCATCTGTTTTCAGCCAGCCCAAAACGAGCAGCTGCATGGTCAGGTGGCGGCAGGCAAGGGGCTCGCAGATGGCACTCGCTTCTAGCAATAATAATGCTTCTTGGATTTGCGGCACCGTAGTGGCGCGTGAATATTTCCTGTATTTGAGGGCGAGCAACCATAGAATTCATGTATTTTCGTCTAGCACTAATCTTGGAAGCAATTGTGTACAGATCTGCGCAAAATACCCGTAATGCGAGAGAACAATCCAAGCCAAATTGAAAAGCGGGACGAGGAGATCACAGAAAGTGTTGGGAAGATGGAGAGTTCAGTCTCGAGGTCACTTTTCGCCGGTGCTGACGCTTTCCATGAGCTCCGCGAGGGCGTCGGGCATATCATTCTCCTTGTCAGTCTGAAAATGATCGGTAAATTTTAGCTTATAGGGTTTACAGAATGGCTCTTTTAGAGTTACTTCTAGGACTAACCTGGAGTTGCTGCTGCAAGTTCCTTATCCGCTCGATGGCCGAAATAAGGAGGGCGAGCTGGTCCTCTTCCTCGGAGTGGCCGACGAGCTTGCGCAGCTTTTCCTCCATCTAAAGAAAGGGATATATTTGGCTCAGTATTTGATTAGTCTAGTGGTTTAATTGTTTAGACCTACCGCTTTCTCCTCGCGCCATTCTTGGGTGGCCTTCCGGACGCGACCGGTCTTTGGGTGAGGGGATCCGGCTCTGGCGAATTCTCCTGTAATAATCATGAAAGGTGAGCACAATTTTTAGGTGCTTACCGCTTCTCTGGTAGGATAGGGTCTTCATTTTGGGGGTTGAGTTGTTGAGTGAAGCCGTTAGCTGGGTGGCTGAAATTATAGGGTTTAGGAGGGTTTTTCGGGTTGTGAGGGCAAGGATTGAACGAAAAGCCGAAATTAATGAAAAAATGGTGGAATATGAAAGCTATTAGTGGTAGCATTGAAAGGAGCTTCAGAAACGGGGGTTTTCTGCCAATCGGTGGGAACAAATTCGTTAAATCTATAAAGAATTCGCCGTTGAAAAGTAAGGCATTAGGAAAATGAAGATTGTTAATAAGTAAATACTATATAGTAATATTGGGTCCTAAGCGCCGCGTATTCAGCTAATAGAAGCGCAACGAGCGTCGAGGAAATGGGGTGGGCAGCTGTCGGAATGGGGTGTCCAGCCAGGGTGGGGCTCTTCGACGGAATGGCATCGATGTCGCCGCTGGCCAGCGTGCCCAGCCGCGAAGCCACGCCCACTAAAGGGGTGGGCAAGGCAGAACACCTGTGCACCAAAGGGATCCACCGCTGCAACCACGCCCAACTTTTTGTGATGGGAAACAGTTGCTTGGTGGGGTCGGTTGGGTACCAATCTTCTGCTTCATCACAATTTTTGGTGTAACTGTGGAGTTTAAAGACCACAGGGCTTGGAAAACGGAAAGCTTATCGAGCTTCGTGGTTCGAGCCAGATCTGAAAGCTTCGCGAGATTTTTGAAATGTTTCGTATTTTATTCAATAAAAGCTTTAACAGCTTAGGGTCAAGGAGTTTTGAAAGCTTTGCGAGCTTAGGACTCGCAAGAAGCTTTGAAAGCTTACAGAGCGTCGTGATTCGAAGCTTAAAGGCTTAGCTTGCTTGGCTCCTGAAATAACTGGGTCGACTTGAACGAAAAATCAAGCCTTTCCGAGCCAGAATTCCACGCTGTTCTCAATGTGCTTTCCGAATTAATGGAAGAGTGATTTCTTTTCTAAGTTCGAACCGATTTTTTGGCCAAGCCAGGCCCCAGTAGCCCTTGTAGGGGTAAAAACGTCATAACCTTAAAATATGGCTATTCTGCTACGTTTGAAAACAGCGAAATTCTCGTGTAATCAGTGCCAACTTTGCCAAGATAAGGCTCGGTTTTGAAACAAATTCCCACGCATTTAGCATCGACCCCGCGATTTTGTGACCTTGTCACCGTCACCGCGCCGTCGCAACATCACTCGGATGCCCTGGAGCCATGCTTTACGAGACCCCGGGTCATCGAGTCGTGCCGGTGAAAGGGTTGTGATGTTTGTGCTCGACACCTGAGGGCACAGTGGGATATGTTTATCCCCCATCCACAACGGCGGTGACTCCGCACCCTCCTTCGTTATTTCAGGTTGTTGCTGGCACTTGAATTATTTGCACCTATAGTTTGGTAATTTTTGAGTGGTATACTGGTAGTATTTGAAGTAAGAGACAGGCCGATAACTTAAAGGGGCCGGCAAGACAGGCCTGTCGTTGACCTGCTCCTTATTGGAGCTGTATAGTCGGACTTTAGCGCGTATCTGGAGGTTTTCAGCTTTTATATATTCGACGAGCGTTTCACGGACGCCCCCACGCTGCCGAGCTGGGCGTAGATGGCAGATGAAAGGACGCAGGTGCGGATGGTGGACAGAGAGACAGACAGACACGACGGATAGAGAGACACAGCTGTGTGCCCTTCAGCGCTGCCATTCTGCCAGGCGGCGCACATCGCATTTTTGGGTGGGCCAGGCTGGGCGAATTCGAATTTTGGCGATGGAGCACGATTGTTTTATCGTAGAAATTCTTAAATCCTCTTGAAATCCGGTTCAAAATCGGCCGGATTCTGTAGAAGGGCGGAAATCGATCGATTACGATAGGAAAAGCGGAGGTGAAGCCTGCGTTGAGTTCGAGGCACTGAAAACAATAAAAACCAAGCTCCTATAGATTTCCCGCTTTCTAGTACCTTTAACAGACCATAGAATGCAGATTTCGCTAGCAATTCCAAAACGAGCCACGGTGAAGTCTGCATCGATAATTTCGGAACTTTGAGAAGTTGGGCCCCTCGGCGGCTAATTCGTCAAGGGCCCTGGGTGAAGGCCCAATGGTGGGCCCCAGAAGGGGGGCCAGCTGGGACTTCCCCCCTGCAAGCATCTGCTGAATTCAGAGGCCCAGGCGGCGTTCGATTGCGCAACGGCGGAATGGAGGGGGACACAGGGGAGGGAGAGGTCCTTCTCCTTCTTGTAGTACATTTAGTGGTAGTCGAATGTTGACTCTCCGCGCCGGGCACCTGGCTTTAAAGGGGCCGTGACAGGGGGAATCTAGTGAAAAAAGGCTAGCAGTGATGGTTGGAGATGGTCGCTTTACATATTTTAGAATGCTTATTAAAAGGCGTCAAGCTAGCAGAGTTTCTTTGCGGAATCCACCCTCTCTGGGTTCTGGCAGGCTGGCAGTGATCATTTGAGAACTAGTTGACGAAAGAGAGAGAGAGAGAGAGCGATAGAGAGAGAAGGAGAGAGAGAGGGAGAGAGAGCGAGAGAGAGAGAGAGCTAGCAGAGATTCCTGGCAGAACTAACTGTTTTTCTCAGGTAATCCCTCAGATCCGCAATGGCAAGCTAGCAGAGTTGCTTTGTCGAAACAACATCCTTGAATGGACAGCTATCAGTTTTTTTTTGGAATTTTTTAAGGGCGGGGAAAGCTAGTAAAGATTTTTGCGGAATAGCCCTATTGTAAGGTAAGTTGGCCCTCAACTTCATAACCATAGGTGGGCCATAATTTGCATGTGACTGATCTCGAAGAGAATGATGGATGGATGGATGGGTGGAAAGTTAGGGGCATGAGGGGGTCACCTGGAATGGCAATGGGAAGAACGGTGGGGAGGGCGCAATGAGGAGCCTTGCGTAACTCGTCTCTCTCTCTCTCTCTCTCTCGCTCTCTCTCTCTCTCTCCTCTCCACAGCACACCTGTGGACGCTACGAGGGCATGGTATAGAAAAGGGGGCGATTAGTGTCGGGCTAAGATTCGATTACATACCGCACCTGCACCCCCTCTAATGTTATGGGGCTGTTTTTGTAGATTTTAAAGGGATTGAGAAGGCAAAATCCTCGCCGATCCCTAAATGAGCTCCGCACCAATACGGTAGGTTGCGCAAGCCGCACTTTTTGCAGATGTCATTAATGCAAGATTTTGGGCGGCTACGCAGAGATATGGTAGAACTTCCACATCTCGAGTACCATATTCCACGCAAGCGTACGATAGGCTAGGAAACTGTACGATAAGCTACGCAACTGTACGATATTCTACGCAGCGGTAGGATAGGCTACTCAACTGTACGATAGCCGACGCTATTGTATGACAAGCTACTCAACTGTACGATGGTCTACTGGATGGTACGATAGCCTACGATATTGTACGACAGGCTACACAACTGTACGAAAGGCTACGCATCGGTATGATAGGTAACGTAACTGTACGGTAGGGTACGCAAGTGTACGATAGCCTACGCGACGCGACGATAGGCTACGCAAATGTACGATAGGCGACGCCACTGTGAGGCAAGTATCCCTAGCCAGCAAAAAAACCCGCCATCAGGCCTTGCTGGTTCCTTTAAAAAGCCACTCTCCGGCTGCTGTTCGCCTATTTTGCGACCTTGGACCGGTACGGTGGCAGCTCTCTCTCTCTCTCTCTCTCTCTCTCTCTCTCTCTCTCTCTCTCTCCCACAAAAGACCCAAACAGTCTCCCGGGTGTCCACAGTATTTTTGTGGAACCATCCTTCCCGCCGCGTTTTTTAGTGCCGGGCCATTTGCATGTGGGTCAGTGAGTGCCCAGGTGGGGTGGATTGTCTTCTTCTTCTTCTTCTTCTATGGCCACCACTCCAAAAGGGCTCGTTTACAGGGGGGTTGCCTCTCGGAGTTGCCCCTCCCCTTAAATGAGCAGCCGGAAACAACGGGCCGGAGGAGCACGAACACGTGTTCCGCCAGGTGCGCCTCCGAATTTCCGTGCTGAAATTCGAAGGGGAAAATTCACCTCAAAAATCCTGACAATCCGGAAAATTTCAAATTCCGGAGCGATACTCTGATTTTACCAATTCCAATTACAAAAAATTGGAAAGGAAAAAGCCTGCAAAATTGGAAAAACATATCGAATTTTACCCGATTAAAAAAATTAACTTATGCGCTCTGGCCTAGTGGCTAGCGCCGCTGCCTGTCAAGTTGAGGGTCCGGGTTCGATCCCGCGAGAGGAAATACGTTTTGCTTTTTGGGTTTTAAAAGCTGTTGGATCCTTTAAAGGGGCTGTAAAGCCATATATCCACTAGATTCTGTCACCTTTTGAAAAACACTTTTTTGTTTAAGCCTGAGATTCGACCATGGTCTAGTGGATAGTGCTTTTGCCATCCAAGCTGAGGATCAGGGTTCGATCCCCGGATAGCATTTTTTTGCTTTTTGGTTTTTAAGGGTCCTGTGCTTTTAAAGGGACCGGCAAGTCTGAAAACTTACCTAAATCGCTGGATTTTCGGAAATACATGATAAAATGGAGCTTCAGGATTTCCCAGTTTTCCTCTAGACGCACACAAATTTTCAAAAATTTTCCATTCAGCTCACGAACCCCACCGGAAAGTTGCCGGCTGCACCCACAGCTGCTAATACGGAGAAATGGGAAGGGGTGGTGGGAGGAGGGCATCTGCCCCTCTGGGCCCCCATCTGGGCCCTCCCTGGGCCCTCTCTCCAGCCCTCCACCTGTCCCATCGACGGATAGAAGGAGGAGAGGAAGGGCCAATGGCACAGCCCCACCAGCTCATCTACCACCACATCTGCAACACAGATGGCCTCGCAGGCGGATGGACGGGAATATTCACCATTTGCGTACCGGCCAGCCTGGAATGGAGGCTTTTACAAAAAGCAGGCCGCATTGAGCATCAGCATTGTATAATTTTCCCAAAGGATCATTGCTAGCTTGCGTGAAATGTGCTTCATCTGGCCTTCTAAAGGGACATTGAAGTCAAAAATTTCGAGAAAAAGGATTAGCTTTGACTTTCCTAGTACCATTAAAGCCGTTGCTTTGGGGGAGGTCAGCTAGCAAAGATTCTTGAGGAATCTGACGGGAGATCCGATAACCTTCTGCGGACCTCCGAAATGACCGGCAATTCTGAAATTCATGGAAATCTAAAGAACTTTGCCTTCACAATCGCTTTAAGGCAAAAATTTCTGGTAAAAGCTTCTGGTAAGCTAGCAGAGATTCTCCAAGAAAGTGACCCTAGCTTCCGCTGAATTTGGAAAGATACCATGACTTCTAAGGCCCTTTAAGAGGATTGGGAAGTCTGAGATTTCTGGAAATCTTTAGAATCTTCATATCACCAGTCCCTTTCAAGCAAAAGTTAGCGCGGTAGGCTAGCAGAGATACTTAAGGAAGATCTACTCTCAATTAAGATTTTTTAGCAGATTTCGATTTTCCCGAAAGGACACTGTAGTTATACCACCGTATCAACTTTTGCCATTCGAGAGCCTTTAAAAAAGCACAGTCGCTATGGCCAGCTAGCAGGGAACATTTTAGAGAATTCAAGATTTAAGATTTATTTAAAAAGATCGTTCCAATTTCCGGCCCAAGATTCCGCGACACTCCAATACACGCCATGAGTAATCCCACGGAAAATCCGGCGTCACGTCGATTTGAGGGTCCGATGGCCCATATGGCGGTGTCGGGGTGGTGGGGTTGATTTGTGCCATGTAAGGGGCCCTAGGGGCCCTGGCCAGGGGCCCAATTAGGGACCCTAAGCGGGGAACCCCAAACTGGGCCCCACACCCGGTACCACTCCATCGGAATCCTATCTACAAAGAGGGGAAGAATTTGCGTGATTAAGAGAGGGAGAGAGAGAGAGAGAGAGAGAGGGAGAGAGAGAGAGAGAGAGAGAGAGAGAGAGAGAGAGAGAGAGAGAGAGAGAGAGAGGGAGAGTGTGAGCGAGAGGGAAAAAGAGGGAGTGAGGGAGAGACAGAGAGAAAGAGAGTGCGAGAGAGTGCAAGAGAGCGAACGAGACCGAGAGAGCGAGAGAGAGAGAGACAGAGAGAGAGAGAGAGAGAGAGAGAGAGAGAGATGGCAGCGTCTATTGGCAAATCCCGGTTTCGCACGATCAAGCAGGCTAGCAGGGACCATTTGCGGATTTTCCCCCTTCCTTTCCCTGCCCACCCCTCAATTGTCGAATTTTCATGAACTCAGGAATTCGAACGTTTCTTTCCATCGTGTGCTGCGCAATGTGGTGAGGCATGTGGTTCTGTGCCGTTGCTGTGTGGCGGCTTTGGGTGAGACGGCTTCCAGATGAGGGCCCAGATGAGGGCCCTCAATATGGCCCGCACAAAGAAGGAGCACGAGGAGGAGAAGCAGGAGGAGGAGGAACAACAGCTGCGAGCCACACCTGTGTCCGGGCGGCCTGGGCAAGCAGTACAGTTGCGTAGCGTCGCGTGGTGAGGCTGGTTGTTGACGCATTAATGACGGCGGTAGCCTAGTTTCCGACACGTTGCGTAGCGTCACGTAGCCAATCGTTTTAGAGCGTTAATGGTAGCTTGTACGGACGTAAGGCTGCGTATGGCAGCTGGCCTAACGTTTGTGTGTACGACATTCAGTCGTACAGTTGCGTAGCGTCAGCGAAAAAGTCAGCACACAAAGGCTTGATCCCATTTCGCAAATTCGTCGACACTAAAAAAGTCTCCTTGTCAGGTTAGACGAAGGGCAAGCAAGCAGAAACCCTGAAAATCCCTCCCCGTATCGGTTCCCATCCTTTTTTGCTCATCCGGGAGTTTTTCCGGGCCTGTTTTGCCCTCCTCCTTCTCTGGCGACAGTTTCCCAGCAGCTGGAAGTGCACGCGGTGCGTGTGTGAAAAGAAAGGGGATTGACAGCCCGAACGGCCGGCTACTCTATGCACTTTCTGGACGAAGGGAGAAACAGGTGGGTAAGGGGAGAACAAAGGCAAATCTTTGGGGAATCACAGGTCGCTCGGGGAGCCAATTTTTAAAGGCGCCGGCAAGTCAAGAATCCTAACGCAATACGATATGTTAGCTTCGCGGCTACGCAACTGTACGCAACTGTAGGCAGGTGTAAGAGCATTTCCGAGCCGAAATGGAAATGTTTTTGAGGCAAGGAACAGAACTTGACTCCCTAAATGATTTCTGCTAGCCTACCATTAGGGTATAGAACCGTAACTAGCTGCAAAAAGTTTTTAAAGGGACCTGGAAGGAAAAGTTTTCTATCACCCTACCTTTGGTTTTCTATATCATGTGCCGCTACCGTATACCCACACCTGTGAACTGTTGCTCCCCGGAATGTCGGCGCTCCATTTTTGGGGTGAAAGGGCCATTTGTCAAGTGTCGGCAACTTTCGCCGCGCCGCCGAAAAAGGAAAAGTGATAGAGAGAGAGACAGAGAGAGTGAGCAAGAGGTTGATAAAGTGTAGATGGAGAGGCTCACAGGTGTCACACAATGCATACTTTCGCTTCCCCTTTAAAACAGAGCGAGGCAACGCCTTTTCAGGTTTGGCACCAGGTGGTCGGATCTGGCACTAGAGAGGCAATAACAAGGGCCAAGCCAAAAAAATGGTGATTAACGTGCTTAAAGTGACTGGCAAGGTATGGATGTGGATTTTTAGCTATGAACTCCCGCACGTAAAAAACGAACTCCAGAAGGATCTCTGCTGGTTTGCCTTGTTCTCGTGGCCGTTGATCCGCACTGATGAAAGGCCTGGATCCCGAATGGTTTCTGCTAGCTTGCCCGCTGTTTGATTGGACCCCAGGCGCACTAATGACAGTTCAAAATCCAGGAGCATCCTTGCTAGCCTACCACATAGCTAGCCCCTATGCCTCTCTCGCTCTCGCTATCGCTCTCTCCCTCTCTCTCTCTCTCTCTCTCTCTCTCTCTCTCTCTCTCTGTCTTTGGTTCTCTCTTTGGCTCTCTCCTCCAATGCTTCCTGCTAGATTGCCCATTGTACGGCGCACTATGAATGATGAAATTACCCATCTCTGCTAGTCCGCCCGAACTGTAGCTTGTAGCCCTCCGGAATTTTAACCGTAAATATGTCTCTTCCCTATATGAGACCCAGGTGTTCTCACATCCATCCAGGTGGCGCGGGATGCAAATCAGTGGTGAATTCAGGTGGTGGTTGGGTGGAATTGTGTGTGTGGATGGTAGAGGGGGATTTACTCAGCCCATTCCTCTTCTCCATATACAGGTGCGCCATCCGATCCGTTGAATCCCAAATGACAACTGCCTAAACAAAATATTGGGAGGGCATTGGTGGCTGTATGAAATTGTGAGAAAAATTATGTAAAATTAAAGGGATCGGCAAGAAGGGAAGGAATCTCTCTCTTGCTCTCTGTCGCTCTCTCTCGCTCGTTCGCTCACTCTCTCTTTCTCTCGCTCTGTCCCGCTCCCGCTCTCTCTCTCTCTCTCTCTCTCTCTCTCTCTCTCTCTCTGTCTGTCTCTGTCTCTCTATCCTCTCTCTTTTAATATTCTCTTCTTTACCTTCCACATCCCTTTCAAAATCGACAAATTGGCCTTATGTCTTCCGGAACAATCGAGATGACCGGAAGTCAAGGTCATCCCTGGGAGCGCCAATATGGGACACTAATTTCCTAATTACGCTGATCCTCACTTGTTGCTGCTCGTATCTCCGATCATGGTAGTAAAATTACCGTAATTGGGGTCAATTTTT
Source organism: Mesorhabditis spiculigera (assembly GCA_958295435.1). Lineage (NCBI taxonomy): Eukaryota > Metazoa > Nematoda > Chromadorea > Rhabditida > Rhabditidae > Mesorhabditis > Mesorhabditis spiculigera. The sequence continues at coordinate 38,655 of CATQJA010000858.1, forward strand.
GGTGTGGGTTGGCCTTCACGCACTAATGACAAAATGAGGAGCACAAGTTTTTGGTCTAGCTCCCTAGCAGTCTCTCCCCGTCTCTCTTTCTTTATGTCTCTCTCTCTCTCTCTCTCTCTCTCTCTCTCTAGATGACCCCCAAGTGCCAACAAGTCACCTGTAGAGAGTTGTGTTGTGTAGTGAAGAGTAATCTGAGAGCCTCTCAATCTCCCCCCAGGGGGTCCAAGAGGCCAACAAGTCTTTCTATTGTCTATCATCGTGCTCCCGCTGTGGGCACCGCTTCCATTTGACAACAAATTGCGCAACCGCCGGCCCATCTATGAGCAAATTGGCATTGCCAACTTGGGGAATATTACCGTAGTCAAGGTCTTGAGAATTTGAAACTTGATGGAGAGCTAGCCATCACACTGAGGAAGAGAGGGAGGGAGCGAGAGCCAGAGCGAGAGAGAGCGAGAGAGAGAGATAGGGTGAGAGAGGGTCAGTGAAGAATGGGTGAAAGATTTCCCCAAATGTTATCTGCTAGTTGTTGTGTCGATGTGTCAACATAACAATTTTCTGGATACATCAGTAGGGGAAAGCGAGAGAGAGAGAGAGAGAGAGAGAGCGAGAGCGAGAGAGAGAGAGAGAGCGAGAGCGAACGAGAGCGAGAGAGTTACGGAGAAAGAAAGAAAGAGAGAGAGAGAGAGAGAGAGAGAGAGAGAGAGAGAGAGAGATAGCTCTACCACCTGGCACCATCCCAATTATCGGCTCATCATGATGAAGCCGGCACCGGAAACTCTCCAATTTTGACGCCTTGACAACCAAGGGATGCGCATCAGCCCTATCGCCACAATAATTTTAGCCCGCTTTCAATGGTCTGCAGATAAACGATATTTTCCTCAAAACAGCTTTCTTTGTTCACCTGAAGAATCTTTGCTGGCTCAAAATTCATATTCGAAGGGACCACTAGGGGACGTTCCCATGGACAGTCACGGCGATTTCCCTCAAAAAATTGAGCCGCAAGCGGGGCAGCTGGGTGGGGTAAGCTGGGCTTGGGAATGTCCTCAGGATCGAGTTGAAAGTGGCGGAAAAGTGTTCTGGGTATCTCTCTCTCTCTTCTCTCTCTCTCTCTCGCTCTCTCTTTCTATTTTCCTCTCTTTCTCACTTTGCTATCTACTAACCGTTTACTATAGAATTCAAGATTACTGAATTTTTGCCAAAACCAGCCCAGCATGCCCTCCATGTGATTGCCAGAGCCATATCCCTGCTCTCCCAGTGATTGCCCGTAAATGGGTGTATTGCGTAGTGATGGGGGGATACCGCCAAAGCGCCCCAGGCTATTTGGCCACACACGCAACGGGAGGGGGGGGGACAGCACCCATTTCGATCGAAAATATTGTGATCGCGGCGCCTTTGTGGGGCCACAGAATGAAATGGGTTGTTGGGCGGAATTGACGGGTTGGCGCAATAGATGTATCATGGAATGGTAGGCCGACAATAATGGGATCGGATCACAGCTTTGATCAATTTAGGAAAAATATTCTTTTCTCTCTCTCTCCCATGCTGGCTCTCTTTCTCACTCTCTCGTTCTAATTTTCTCTCGCTAACTCTGACCCTCTCTCCCTCTCTCTCTCATAATCTCTCTCTTTTGACAATATCCTCATGCTCAATACCTCTTCTACTCTGTAATGGATAAGAATTACCTTAATTGTATACTTAACTCCCAAGAACTCAACCTACATTATATCCCATTTTCCGCAACGCTACGCTACGAAACACACTTATCGCCGGGACGACCGTTGACCTCGGACGATCCAGTGGATGAGTACTGTTTGTGTGTGCCAAATACCCCCTCGGGGGGATCTGCCTGGAGATCGGAATATATTTGGGAGAGCGGATCAGCCGGTGTGGCAGTGACCCGTCAAGTGTAGCCCCACGTAGCGTCTTCTGGATTATCCTGGAACGATGGTGGACACAGGATTGGTGTGAAGGCGGGAGTGGTTTAATGTGTAAAATTAGAGAGAGAGAGATAGAGATAGAGATAGAGATAGAGATAGAGATAGAGAGAGAGAAAAAAGAGAGTCTATTCTGCACCCCTAGCTACCGTAGCCCTGTGTCACTCTCGAGGCGATAAATCACAAATCGAGGGCGCCAATTATTTGGGTGTGAAGGGCAGGGAGCAGGAGTGAAAAAGGAGAAGGAACTCTCGCGTTGCGCAACGGCGCCTCCATTATACGCCAATTCACGCCCAGGTGACTGCCAGGGTCAAACGAAGACCCCTCATGCAAATTATGGAACTCGAAAGTTTGGGTCTAAAGGGACTTGGAAGCGAAAAATTTATTTTTTTGATAAATCCAAAAGAACCTCTGCTGGCCTGCCCCTTTGTGTAAATTTTGCTCAAAAATATGTGGCAGCCTGTGCGCTGAAGTCGAATGTCCTCAAGAAACTCTGCTAGCACCCCTCTTGAGCCAGAATTTCCTCAGAGTTCTCCGCTGGCCTGCCTCCTTAAGAATCTCTGCTAGTTACCGTATCAGTCAAATTCTCCAAAAAATTTTCCTAGTATTCCACCTTCATTTCGTCACAATTTCCTCACGAATCTCTGCTATCTGGCCCCACCCGGAGCAACATTCCCTCAAAAATCGCTGCTAGCATACTAGCTCTTTTTCCGTCTTTGTTCCTCAAGGACCTCTGCTAGCCCATCGGTTTCCCTAACAATAAAATGCAAATTTCCCAGCTCATTTCCGGCCGATACCTAATATCGTCTCTAATCCCCGCCCCTCGGTTCGCTAATATGCATGGCAATTGCGCAACGGATTGTACCGTACACCTGTTCTGTCTCGTAGTGATTGTCTTGCTCTCCTCCCCTCGTTGTCCCCATTTCCGGATTAGCCACGCATCTCCGCGCAGTCAGCGAGTCGTTCGGCGAACAGCCCCCACAGCCAGTTGCATAATGATTATCCGGGTGGCTGCGGGGACTCGATTTCCGCCTCGATGCGGTTTAGAACGTCGGAAAATTTAGAAAAATCAAGCTCGGTGTCTTAAAAATCGAAAAACTAAAAGTTTTCAGAATTTTCTTTATGGCTTAGTGGTTAGCTATCTTGGTTACCAAGCTATGGGTCCGGTTTCGAATCCCGACATGTGCAATTTTTCTGCTTTTTGATAATTTTGCTTTTTACAATGTTTCGAGACCTGCAGTACTGCCAAAGAACTTTCCAATCAAGTTAATAGAAATTTTCTGACCCTAGGGTATTTTCCGGGTTTGAATACCTTTCACAGGTAAGAAGTTGTGGAGGGGAGGAAGGGTGGGGCTGACTGGTTGACAATTCCGAGACACTACCACTTACACACTCTCAGTGACAGCCTGTAGCCCCTCGGAAAGTCTCTAGCCAAGGCCATGGCTAATGAATTGAGGGTGGGGGGAGAGGGGATGGATTGGACCGGTTGTCCAACACTTTTTGCATCACAAATGAGCGAGTAGCCCGAGGGGGGGGGATTACGGTATGAGTGCGATTAAAGGACTTGGCAGGTAAGACTACAAGTTCTAACCAAATTCCTTAAGAATTCCTCCTGAATCGCTGCTAGCCTGCCCATTGATAACCAAAATTCTTTAAAAATCTCTGCTGGGACCCTATGTAATCCGAAATTCCTCAAGGATCTCTGCGAGGCGCCGGCAATTTGCTCAAGATTCATTGTAATTCTGCAATTCTGCAAACGCTAGCTTCCCTTTGAGGCTGAGCTTCCCTACGAATCTCTGCTAGCCTGCCGGCCGCCCGCTAACAAGTTTTGACAGGTAAGTTCAGACTCGAAAACAGATTTTCCACAAAAATCTCTGTCAGCATCCCGTAAGCTGAAATTTCCTCAAAGATCTTCTATACTCGTGTAGGAGCCAATTTCCTCAATAATCTCAGCTAACTACCCCTGAATTTCCTCAAGAACCCCTGCCAGCATGCCCGTATTTCGCGGACTACACCCCATTCCTTTGTCCACCCCAAAAAGTGCCAATAGTCAACACGCGTACTCGATTACTGGCCGACAATCTTGCCTTTCTGCGGCTTTGTTCGGTCGGTAGTGGATGAACATGTGCGCGCCAACTGTCACCCCCCACCTGCCGATCCTCAGCCACCAGCCGGACCCCACGAAATTTCCCTTTCATATGGCCCCTTTCACCGCAAAGAAAAAGACGAAAAAATATATAAGCGCAGCCAGGGTGCCCAGATGCAACGCATATGGTCCTCATTCCTCGAATCGAGCTTGGTTTTGGGGGTTTTAAAGGGCCGGTGAAGGCAACTAGGGCTAAAAAGTTCGATTTAGGCAAAAAGCAAAAAGTTTGTGGCGGGCGGGGCTCGAACCCGGGTCGTGTGGGCGAGAGCCTGTAGTTTTACCATTCAGCTAACGAGTCGAAGTCTTCGTTAATTTCAAGAGCAAGACGTTAGGTCTTTACTATATGCTCAACGGTCTCTGCAAGACCTCCCCAATGGTCTCTGCTAGCTAGCCTCTCCACATCCTTAGCTTTCCAAGTGACCCAAAATTGGGCGTGATATTGCCGGGGGCACCTGTCAACTTCCGGCAGCCGGTCAGACGGTTCTGAAGAGAGAGCAAGAGAGAGAGAGAGAGAGAGAGAGAGAGAGAGAGAGAGAGAGAGAGAGAGCTAGAGAGAGCGAGATACAGTCCGTTAGACACCTCCACCCAGTATAAACAATGGGTGATCAGCTTGCACACCCCTTCCACCACCCCCAGGTGATTTGTGAGGCCAACAGAACGCTCCTATAGATGCCAATGGCATTCGATTGCTGGGGGTGTAAATTATGGGAAACACTCGCAAGAGGGTGCCCACGGCAAAGTAAACTTTTAGAGGGCAGTATTTGACCGTTGAAACGCAAGCTAGCGGGGGTTCTTACAAGGGAAGGGCGAATGCGCGATCTCGAAATTCGAAAAACGCTCGCGGCTACCCCCAGGTTATCGACTACGGGGAACACGATGGTGTTGTCAGAATTTTCCACCGAGCCCTGTAGAGCGTGATACGGTACTTCCGAAAAAGGATAATTTGCATGCGAGAAATTAGAATGTTCCCTGAGGTTTATTAGGAGCTTCCAAGTATCTACCACTGTCGGTGAGTTAGTCGAGTGCTAACGGTCTCGCTTTTTGAAATACCAACAAGAGTTCCGATCCACCCGTAAATTTTTATTTTTGCTTTTTTGGGGGCAATTTGCAACATGCGATTACCGGTCGCCAGCTTTCAGTGTGCATATTTTGTTTTTTTTTTTGTTCTGGAGCTCGGAGCTTGCAAACAAAATTATTTGAAGCGTTGGGAAATTACTGGCAATGCCAGGCAAAAATAGCGCTCCAATAAGCAAAAAGAATTATGAGTGGAAGGGAACCCTCGTTGGTATTTCAAAAATCGAGGCCGTTAGCACTCGACTAACTCACCGACAGTGGTAGATACTTGGAAGCTCCTAATAAACCTCAGGGAACATTCTAATTTCTCGCATGCAAATTATCCTTTTTCGGAAGTACCGTATCACGCTCTACAGGGCTCGGTGGAAAATTCTGACAACACCATCGTGTTCCCCGTAGTCGATAACCTGGGGGTAGCCGCGAGCGTTTTTCGAATTTCGAGATCGCGCATTCGCCCTTCCCTTGTTAGGGAATTTTTAACTGTGGGGGTGCTAGCAGAGGTTCTTAAGGAATTTTCGTCAAATTCCGTTTGAATCCACGTCAAATTCAGGGGCTACAGAAGCCCCAGGAGCGCTTTCCCACACTAGCCACTCCCTATTAATTTTATGGTGGCCAGGTGGGGTGGATGGTATCGAAGAAAGACACAACATACAGTCCCTATCTCTCTCTCTCTCTCTCTCTCTCTCTCTCTCTCTCTCTCTCGCTGTCTCTCTCTCCTCCAAATAGGAAAGAAGAGTTTCCCAGCCTCGTAAAGGAGTCACGCACCGTCGACTCCCGGCCATCCCGTCCACCCCTTGAATTTGCATACGAAAAAGATACGGCCCGGAGGGGGGAGGATGTATTGGAAACAGAATGTGGGATATCGAACGTCGGGAAGAATTTCCTAAGTAATCTCGGCTAGGGTAGATGGACAGCATCCCGAAAGACACCATCCCGAAAAATTTGGCGAAAAGTCAGCTCTACTATAGAAAAAGGAGCTATTTTTCTATGCTAATGAAGTTTTCGCATGCAAATTTTTCGGGATGGTGTCTTTCGGGATGGTGTCTTTTCGGGATGGTGTCCATAATTCCTCGGCTAGCCTACCCTTTAGTCTTGAACCAAATCTCCTCAAAAACACTGCTGGCTTGCCCGAAGAAGTCAAATTCCGCAAGAAACGCTATTAGCTTGACTGTTTAAGTCTAATTTTTCAAGAACCGCTGCCAGCTTACCCTCACCAACTAACACTCCTCAAAAATCCCTGCTAGCAGCCACCTGGAAGTCGAATTTCCTCATGAATCTCTGCTAGTCTGCCACCCGACAGCCAAAATGAGGCAAGAGCCTAGGCTAGCTTGCCCTCTAATGCTCTGCCTCCTCAAGAATCTCCGCCAGAGGACGCTCCAGAGCTCCAGAGCTCCAATATTCCTTCCTCATCCCTAAGGCTCGACTTTCCTGAAAAATCACTGCTAGCCTGCCGCCTACCATTGTTTCCCATGCCCTCTGATAATCGGCACTCAATTAATCGGCCTAATTGCCCTTGGGACCAAGTGATGATCCACCCAAGTTTGTGCCCTCGGGCTATTTATTACCCACCAGATAACGATAGGTCGGGCCATAAAGAACTTGATAATATTGGTGATGATATGATAAGGCATTGGATACTGTAGGCTTCCTCCCATTCCTCAAAGAATCTCTGCTAACTTGCCCTTAAAACCCCTAATTTACGATCTCCATTAAAAGCCAAGAAACACTACGTAGATTACGGTAGGCCGTACATAGTAGCCCTCCGGAATTTCCGGCCCTCGACTATGGTATTAGTCAATCTATTATACCCACCAATATTTGCCGTTGCGTAAGAAGTTGTGGGGTGGAAAACTTCGGTTGCAGAGAGAGAGAGAGCGAGAGAGAGAAAGAGAGAGAGAAATGTTTTGTATGCCCACAAACCCCTGCCCCGTTTAGGCTAATCTTTCGCCAAAGCGAGAGAGAGGGTCAAGGCCCTCTCCATCGAGCACCACACCTCGCATAGCTGGCCGATTTTGGAGGCCAGCTAGCAGAGGTGATTTAGAAAAACCGTGGCTAGGTAGCAATGATTCTGGTGGAATTTTCAATAGCAGAGATTCTTGGGGAAACTTGGCTTTTAGACGCAGAGTTGCCGTTTCCCAGGGATCTTTTTTTACTTCCGGGGCCTGCTAGCAGAGATCCTTGGAGGATTTTGGGCTAAATAGACCATTCATGATCGAATCAAACCTAAGGATCTCAAATTTTTTGAATACCTTTCCCCGTTCGATTCGATGAGCGCCACCCGGCCACCAGACCCCCGGGCTACCCCCGAGACTAAAGGTGGCAGATTTCGCTCGGGTTGACGCGTTGACAACGGCCGGGCCAAATTCGAACGGACCGATCGATTACGGGCTGAAAATTGTAGATTTCGGCAATGGAAGTCCTGAACAATCACTGCTTGATAGCCTCTCAGAACCAAAATTCCCCAAAAATCTCTGCTAGTTCGCCCGGAAATTGGGGTATCATCAAGACGCTCTGCTAGCCTTCCGTCTGGCCCTCCAATTTCTTCAAGAGCCTCTGCCAGCCTGCCTTTTGACATCCAAATTTCCGCAAAAATCTCTGCTAGCCAGCCTTCGGAAAGTCAAATTCCTCAAGAATCGCTGCTCGCTTGCCTTTCAGCCGCTGTCCTCAAAATCGCCACTACCCAGCTGGAACATCCACTTTACTTCTCTGGGTCTCCCAATTCAGCTGGTGATTTTTTCACCACTATTAGTAGGTCCATTTCACGCTATATTTTTACGCACTATGCTAGTTAAATTACACGCTCCTCTAGCCAATTTTAGTCGATCCAACATTCCAAAACGTCGAGCCGGAAAGGATGGTGGCAGATGTTCGGGGGAGGGTCCTGAAAAAGGGGCGGGGCTTGATGGGTACACCCCTCCCGCCCCCTTTAACCCCTCCACACAACCACCCTCCATACCCCAATCATTCCATCTATATATACACCACGGACTGCTACGATTATCGATATTTTAATGCGTTTTATACATATAGATTTTTCTCTTATTTTCTCTTCAACGGGCCTTTAAAACCGAGCCCTACGTTCAATTCTTAATTTTTCTGGCTTGCTGTTTTTCTGGCTGTTTTTATGAAAAACTCTTCCTCCTCTTTTCTGAAACATGGGATTCCTACCGTATTCAAGAAAATATGCAAATCAATCCTATGTTTTGCCTTCAATGGCCCTTTAAATCGTAAATTTCCTCGTTTTTCTCGATTTCGCGCACGATTTTCATGGCGTAATCATCAGCGCGGGCCTTTAATGCCAAAAATATTTTTAGTTTGCTGTATCCGTAATTCGTAATATGCTAATTTGGCAAGGTCTTTTACTCTTTTGTTTCTCAACGGAAATTTGTGTTTTTATGGTCGATTTTGATACCATAACCGCCTCAATTTATTTTTTTACTGGGACTTACTGTACCTTCAAAATCACGAAAATTTAACAATATTTTCAGCCGCCCTTCCACGCTAAAATGCGAACCATCGCCCCGCGCGTGAGCCCCCGGGCCAACCAGAAGACCAAGCCGACAAAGACGAAATGTGGGTTTTTGGCTATGGTGCAGTGGATAAGTGGTTAGGTTAGCAGGAAAGCCATCCGGGTTCGATTCCCGCGATCGGAATTGTTTTGCTTTTTGCAAAAATATGGTTTATAACAATTTGGTTGCCAAATTCACCTTTTATATACGGATTAAACTTTGATTATCTTTCTTTATTGGGAAAACTTTTTTTTGCTAATTTAAATTTTCTATAGCGATTTTTCACCATGGCGTAATGGATAAGCAATTAGGCTATGAGGTTCGGAACCCGGGTTCGATTCCCAGGGTTGAAATCGTTTTTGCTTTTGTGAAAACGGGTTTTTAATGGGTTTAAATAGTCAAATTTAATCGTCTGATTTCAGCTCAACGACTGAGTGCCGCCGAAAAGATCGAACTGGACCGGCTGGCGGCCATTCTGCCCCCGGTGGCTCGACTCGCGAATCCGGGCCGCGATCCGCTACGCGTCCTCCACGACACGGCCGCCTATATCGACAACCTGGTGCAGCTCGTCGAGGCGAGAGTGGCCAGAGGGACACTTAGTCCAGGTGAGCGCTGCTTTCTGCCTTCAACGGTCCTTTAAACTAAAAAAGTAGGATCTCGCTTCTATGGTTCTTTTAAGTTGTTCCCATTTCACCACCTTTTCAACTCAAATCCCCCCTGGTCAGGTATGTAGGTAGTTGGATGAAGCCCTGCGGGTGGGTCCTGTTGGGCCCTGCTGGGCCCTAAGGAAGGGGCCAACTGTGCGCCATATGTGCCGCAACTGCTCGCACAGCCTCGCACATCCCCTCAACTCAAACCACCTTCTCAATGCTCGCTTTTGCCTCAGAAACAACCGAAATTAAGGGGTTAAAGGAACCGGGAAGGTAGAAATCCATAAGGCTTCATCTCGCTTCAATGGCCCTTTAAAATTGACTCTAAAGGGGTGGTGACTGCAAAAAAATGCGGCTTGCCAGCCCCTTTAAAATGAGTTCGAAGCTTTAGCTCCCGGGGGAGCTATGGATTAAAGGGATCGGAACGGCGAGAATCCATAAGGTCTCACCTCACTTCAATGGTCCCTAAAATTGGCTTTAAAGGGCTGGTGACAGCAAAAAAATGTGACTAACAGGTTCCTTTAAAAAAGTTTGTATTGCTGGATTAACGGTACCGGAACTGCGAGAATCCACAAGTTTTTGTCTGGCTTCAACGGCTCTTAAAATCGACGCTAAAGGGTGGCCGCACTTCAACGTCCTTTAAAATTACTTCAAAGGGACAGTGACAGCCGGCAAAACACCTAGCCTTCCACGCCCCTTTAAAAAGAGACAGGTGGGGCGCCGTGGAATCCGGGGGAAAGTTTGCCATTTCTGGCGTGCCCATAAATTAGGCAGGGGCCCCTGATCGAGGTCGTCGATAGGAGTGGAGTGTAGGGGGATTGAGATGGGGATGCAACCTGCCAATTTACCCGTCTACCACCTTGCCCCCCGGCCATTTAAGGGACCCTTTACGACACCTTTAATGGTTTTTATATGGTCAGATGGATTTGGAAACATTTAGCGAGAGGGAGAGAGAGGAAGAGAGAGAGGGAGAGAGAGAGATAGAGAGACCCAGAGAGCCAGAGACATAGCGAATGAGTAGGCGAGCTAGAGTGAGCGAGAGAGAGGGAGAGAACGATCCAGTCTGAAAAAATTTTTCCTCCAAATCAACCTGAGAATTTGCATTAAAGACCCATTGAAGCCTGGAATAGATTACGCCATGAAATCGCTAAAAATTCATCTAATGAAGTATCTTAGACGCTTTAAAATACCTTTTATACCCCTATATTTCCATCCCCTAGCTACCCCCCGCCCCCCAAATAAGCCCTAAAATTTTGCACCTAGCCATAATTCCTTGAGGGCAGCTGATGCTTTCCCATAGCCTACCGGCTGGACTTTCCCACCATTCGCTTTTTCAAGCCGCCACCACGCTCTCTCTCTCTCTCTCTCTCTCTCTCTCTAGCCCCTTTTTGAGATGCTCACCGACCGTGCGGCGGGTGATACAAATAAGGGTTGAGCACGGTGGGAACCAAACGGGGCGCGCTGTAGGATTCGGGCGGAATTTAAACGGGTGATCAAGACACTTTTATGACGTAAAAATCCGAGATTTTAACTTCATTAGACCTTTAAAAAGCCATAATTTCCATAATAATGGTTTTAAAGAACCAGTGAAGCCAAAAAAAGTCCTAAAACTTCCTTTTACCAGACGTCCTCGCCCAATTCCCGACGGCTCGCCTGCCCCGCGCAACGGCCCCTCGAAAACCCCGGAGGAAAAGCCTCGAAAAGAAACCGTAAGCCCGACTACGGTAGTACGATACGCTACACTACGCTACGATACTCTTGACGACTCCAAACTACAACAATCTGTGATCTGCCCACCTCGGCATTCTGTGCCTTTTTCTCGTGTTGAAATATTTTTGTGAAACGGGTATCCCGTAGACTGGGTCAGGGGCGTGAGTGGGGTACTGTAGTTTCGAAATTTCGTGTAACCCTTCTTTGCGGTACTCTAGAGGGCTTTGCGCTACGCTACAATACGATACCGTACGCTACCGTACCCTCTCGTATTTTACGGTACGCTACAGTACTCTAGGATATGGAAACGGGGGCTACCGTATGCTACCGTATGTTTTAGTACGCTATGCGCTACGGTACGCTACGGTATACGTTAAAGTACTACGCTACAGCACGCTACAGTACCCCACCCACCCCTGCATTCCATTCCTCCTCCACTGTGTATAGCGTTCGCTTGTGCCCCCCTTTTATTGCAAAAGGTCGCCGCCTAGTTCAATGTGATCCCATGCCTTATTTTTTACTTTGTTTTTTTGCTTGATTTTTCGACATTTTCATGCATTATTTCGCTTCCATGTCCCTTTAGTAATTATTTTGTTTTTTCGACTGTACAGGTCTCGCATCTCGACGGCGTATTTATTTGATTTTATGAAAAAGTGATGAGTTTTGGTGTATATAAATATTATAAAAATTCAAATGTTCGAAATCGCATTTAGCAAATGGTCTCGGCTAGCTTGCCAAAGCTTAGAAAATTCCGCAAATTACCTCTGCCAGCATGTTTTCGAGCGGATACTTCCCAAATGATCCCTGCTAGCCTGCTCCCCTACCCTAAAAAATCTGGCTAAAGGTCCGCTCCTCGCTTCGCAAAATTCCGAAAAATTTCTCTGCTAGCTTGCCCACCTGTGAAAAAATCTCAAAGAACCCCTGCTAGCCTGCTTTGTAGCCGTATCTCCTAAATTGCTTCTGCTAGCCTGCCCCTTGCTAGAAATGCACTAATCCTCTCTGCTAACCCGCCTGTCCATAGGAGTGTACGTAGCGGAAACCCAGGAATAACCTACCAATCATTGGAGGCCAATTATAACCATTAAATGCCATGCCCGAGTGGTTGTCAATGGCCCTCCTACTGTCCCATGTTTTGGCAACAAAATGCGGAAATTGCGCAACGAGGGGCTCCTTTGAACGCGGCCGCGCATCTAAAGGGAAGAGAGAGAGAGAGAGAGAGAGAGAGAGAGAGAAAGAGAGAGAGAACGCACAAATGGTGCCCCTTAACGGGGCATGTCAAGTGTCCCGCAGCGCACATGGTCAGCCCTATTAAATGGGTGGGTAAGCATCAGGATCTAACAAAATATTCAGTGAGGGAGCTAGCTAGCAGAGATCTTTTGGTATTGAAGAGCAAGCTAACAGCGATGCTTAAGGAATGATCATGGTCAACTAGCAGAGATTCTTGCGGAAACCCTGCGGCAAGCTAGCAGAGATTCTTTGGGATATCTGTGGGAAACTAGCTGGTTTGGCCCTTTCCCGAGTCCCGATCCGATTGTCATACTGTATCCTCCGACCCCTTCATACCCTAGTATTATCGAATAATCCACAGGTCGACCTCCCCTTCCGACACCTGGGTCATCCATCTGAATTGACCCTCCTCTTCGGTCTCTCACAACAATCCCACTCCCCCTCCCTCCCTCGACAGCCCTGTAATCTGCGGTACAGGCCAATGGCCTCTGCTAGCCCTACTTTCCCCGCCGAAAAAATGGGACTAACAGTGGGCGGACAGCTGCTAGGAGTGCGCGAAATCGGGTGGAAAATGATTGTCTTTGTTCCGGAAATGGGCTCCAGTGGGTCTAGAATTTACTCGTTGACAAAGAATCTCTGCTAGCTTGCCACGGCAACTCTTCAAAATATTCGAAACAAGCAAGCTAGCAGAGATTCTTTCAAGCGAAAACCGTATCCGCCCGGCCGGCTAGCAAACACCCTTCAGAGCGCAGCATCAAAAGCCCAGGTAACCCATCCCTGTCCCATTACCAGCTGGCCATTCTTCAGATGAGACGGCTATTTGTTGTTGGCCTCCTTCTAAGGGCCCCATTGTCATTTGCCGCATAGCGGAATGGGCCCCTCTTTGGTCTCTCTCTTATATGTGGGCCGAGGGGCCCTTATTTGTGTCTTTTGATGACTGTTTGCCCGGGGTGTCATCCCGTATCGGTGCGGAATCGGGGAGGAAAGGGCCCACCTGGCCCTTTCTCAAAGGGGCTTCTTCCCATCCGGGCGTCAATATTTAGGTATGGAGGGGTTGAAAGGTATCGGAAAACGTCGACATTTAGCTCGATTGATTGGCTAAAATCCTAATAAAAAATTCTGCAACCTCCTGAAAAATCTCTGCTAGCTTGCCAGAATACGCTAAAAATCTCTCTTTGCTAGCATGCCCCCGGAGATTCCTAAAGGATTCCTGCTATTTTACCCCGCCTATCCCTAAAAGGCAGACATGGCAATCGGCCGGGCCGCGCGGCTTTTTCGGCCGCAAAAATTAGCATGCGGCCGGGCCGCGCGGCTTGGCCGCACTTCCGGCGCGGCCGCGGCTTTTTTTTCTGTTTTTAGGCCGCATCGCGGCCAAGCCGCGCGGCTTTTAAGGCCGCATCCAAATGAGTTTTGAGTACTTCCGGTAGGTAAATCGGAGATGCAATGGGTGTTTATCTTGCTAACGAGAAATATTTATTTTCGACAACCTTAATTTTCTCATTTCCATTGCCATTTTGCATGAAATTCGCGGATTTTTCGTATGTAAATGAGCCACTTCCGGTTTGCGGCTTGGCCGCAGCGGCCCGGCCGAGCCGCGATGAAAATGCGGCTAGGCCGCAAAGCCGCATTTCCGGAAGTAACTAATTACGGCGGCTCGTAGGGGGCCGCGTGTTTTATGGAAATTAGGCCGCCGGCCCGGCCGCGCGGCTCGGCCGATCGGAATTGCCATGTCTGCTAAAAGGTCTTTTCTAGCATACCCCCAAAGATTCCTACAAGATCGCTGCTAGCCTACCTCTTTTAACCATTTGTTGATTCGCCGCAAAGACCATAAATACCCCCAATGACCGTGGATGGCCCCTGGTGGGTGCTAACAAATTGCGTAAGGCTCGCCGCTGGCCATTTATGTGTGTGTGTGTGTGTGTGTGTGTGTGTGAGTGTGGCGGTGTCGGCTAAAGGGACCGGGAATTCAGAATAAGGGGGGAGGGCAGCTGGCAGGGAGGGGAGGGGGGAGAGGGCAAGCTAGCTAGCAAGCTCCCGTTCCAATTATGCAACAATTGGACACCCCACGGGGAGCGGCGGTACCCTTTTTTGATGTGTAGCGGGGTGATCGGTCGCGATCCGTTATGGGGGCGTCTTTTGGAGCGTTGCGGACAGCCGACAATTCATAGAGCAAATTCATGGAATTGGGAATTGATGGCCGCTGTAGTTTGGTATTGTCTTCGCCGCCCCAAAGTTTTCCTACCAAAAGTTGGTGTTTATATAGGCAAAGCGCTACTGTCGATAAACTACCGTAATCAACCCATCATATCGCCCAGATCGGATCTATCAGAGAGACACGGCAGCACTTTGGCTATCCGGCCGTGGCGGGACCCTTGCAAAGTTGCGCTAATCCCTCGGAATGGGCGAGTAGTACTTGAGAGAGAGAGAGAGAGAGAGAGAGAGAGAGAGAGAGAGTGGACAGGTGTCTCCACTCGACAACTTGGACCGAGTCCCCCGAAAGGGAACAGCATGGGTCACTTCCGGTCGATAAGGGCTTCGAGGCCGCTGGAATACTCAAGACCCCAACCCTTGGTGCTGCCGACCAATTTTAGGGAGACTAGGTTTTAGGTTGTCGGAATTTTCGTAGTCGGTAGTTTGGCTTGTCGGGATTTTAACCTGTCAAGATTTTGGCTGTCGGGATTCTGGCGTTTCCACGTGCGGTTCAACTAGCACGCGGGCGAGCTAGCAAAGATTCCTGAGGAATCTCTAGGGTTTAGCCGTTACCATTAGGGGGCAAGCTAGCAAAGATTTCTGAGGAAGGCCCTCTCCAAGGCCTGCTAGCTGATACTTGATACTTGTTAGGAATCTCCAGATCAGCAAATCCCAAAGCATCTCCACTCTAATCCGACAGGCTTCACCCCAAAATGTCAACAATAACACCCAGCAGGAACCAATTAATCTCGACAATGAGCTGCTGTGATCCCCACGATTTGCGTAATGAGAAGCCAATATGAAGCTCGCGGCGGGATGCCCCTGTCGATTGACATCCCCCCCCCGAGGGGAATCACCACAAATTAGCATACCCAAATTGGCGAGGAGGCCCTCGAGATTTGGGGCCCTGGTTGGGGAGAATGGATGAATCGAGAGTGGGGACCCACAACGGGCTGTTGCGCCATCGAAATACACCCAACCCCGGTGCCGGCCATTTGCATATTGGGACCCGGGGGCCATGTGGGAATATTCTAATGTGTTGAATTATGGCCCGGGGAGACATGGGATGCTGGTATGAGGGACGGAAATGTGGAAAAACCGAAGTTGACGCTTCTAAACACTTAAATAAATATACCTAGTATACCGTGCAAATTGTGTGTTAAAGTTTCCTTTAGTTTTTATGTTGAAAAACCCCTTCTTTTATTGCATGATTAAAAAAATAGAAAATCCGCTGACTTTCCATTTAGTACTCTGTACAGAACGCCGTAATTTGGAATCATCCGTAATCGATTACGCGCTCAAAGCCTGGTTTTTTCAAAAAATTGTTAGGTTTAAACGTTTGGATCCGCAACTTTTCGTTTTACAAATTTTTTGTTTATATTTCGTTGATTCTTAACCGTGGGTTCTCTTCCTAAAAGGTCTTTGCTAGCTGCTCGGGTCTTTGATTGTTAGGTGAATTCTAAACCATTTTTCCTCATAAAGGTATTTTTATATTTATTTTAGCCACAATTTTATCAGGAATCCAATTTTTGTTTTTCCGTTGATACCTACCGGTTAATAATAAAAGTATTTGGAGCTATTGATGTTGGGGGGGGGCATCTTTTTTTTAAGGTTTTTTCGGTCTAAGCTTGTCTCCAAGTCTAAGCTAACCAAGCCAAGCCCAGCCTAAGCGTAACCTAAGCCAAGCCTAGGCTTAAGCCCAATCCTAAGCTAAGTCTAGAACAAGCCTAAGCTAGGGCTGGGCCAAGCATAAGGTAGGCCGAGAGTAAGCCTAGACTAAGCCTAAGCTAAGCCTAAGCTAAGCCTAAGCCAAGCCTAAGCCAAGCCTAAGCCTAAGCCTAGGCCCAAGCTAAGTATAAGCCAAGCGTACGCAAAGTTAAAGCTAAGGCTAGGCCTAAGACTGGGAGCCAAAAAAAAGATGCCCCCCCAAACATCAATAGCTCCAAGTATTTTTATAATGTAAAACATTTTTGGCCAAAGACAAAATTTTTCGAAACTGTTTATAGGTATTCAGCGTATTTAAAATCTATAAACTGCATAGAATTCTATAAAAATGGTTTGTGTTTTGTTCCAGGACCGTACAGGATTGCTGAGAAAAATTAGTTCCACCTGCTAACAGTCCAATGCCCCTAGACATTGCCCTACCCTACCGTAACCACCATAGCCCCTCTTTTTTTGCGAATTTGATGAGGGTGAAGATGAGACGGCGCCTCCCAAAGCCTATTCCCTGCATATTGGCGGCCAATTACGTGGGGACCGGCCTTGAATCGTCTAGTGTTGTGGCCGACGACCCGATATCCGATCCGATAGAATAGGCGGCGGCGGGGAAACGGTTTTTGTGAAAACGAGCGGGTCTTGAAGGGATCCTCCGAAACCAGGACATCCTCTTTTCTTTCCTTCCTTTTCCTCTAGGGGCATCCAGCTGACCCTGAGATTAATGGGCAGAAATGGGGCGGCTATACCTGGATTTCGTGAAATCAGGGGCCGTGGGATTTGCATGAAATTGTGGAGCCTTTTTGGGGAAGGGGAACTTTTTTGGTTCTTCAGTATCGGGCTTTGGCTTAGGCTTAGGTTAGGCTTACGACAAGGGGGGGGGGGGGGGGGGCTTGATCGTTTTTATTAATTTAAGACGTCCAGAAGCCCCTATTTCAAAGTGGAGTATCGAATCCAAAAATTTGTATACTTTTGAAAGTCTAGAAAATATTGTAGCTGTATTTTTCTCTTTTTATTACCTGGGGAATTATTTTTGTCTACGCGCTACATTTTAATGGTTTTAGGGCACACAAAAGATGTGTTGAAGCTATCCGTAATTTGAAATTACTAATTTCCATGGTTTTTTAAAAGACAAAATCGACCGGAAATGCCGCTAATTGATACGAAAAATAGTTTTTCAGCTTTCTAACGTCGAGCCCTTCAATAGAAACATAAAGATTTATCTTAACGCTTTCTTTCACTCCTATTTCGATTCCTATTTCCACGTAAAATCGTCGTTTCTAGGAAAGAAAAACGCTAAGCTCTACACTAAAATACGATACAGCTAAAGTAAGACTTGAAACAGGTCTTTCGCTGTCTGTCCGTTTGCGCGTCTCTTTCTATCTGCCATCCCACCCTTTTGGCCCCAATTAGGCGGCGGTCACCAAAATGGTGTGGTGGTAGTGGTGTCGTGCTGTGTATCGGCCCATTGTATCTGCCACCCCAGGGGTCCCTTTGACGATGACCCGCTAGTAGAATGGGGCATTCCGTTGGCCGGAAATGGCCCAAATGACACCCCTTTCTCCTTTAGTAAGGGGAAACAGGCGAATGGCCTTCCCCCCACCTGGCCGGAAGCGCCAATGAGCCGCGGATGATCGCCGCGAATTCCGGCGCGCCTCGCATGGATGATGATGGCTTTGAAATTGAGGGTCCGAAAAAGCTTGGCTGTTTATGAAAAGTTTTTCTTTTTCATCCAATGCTTTAATTGTGCAAATTTTCTTGCTGATGACGAAACTACCGCCAAAAATTTCCGAATATCCTACTATATATAAAAAAATAGTGTTTGTGTGTTTGGTGTGTGTGTGTGCCACTTTGCATGCAACTTCCGTCAGGGTGTCCGGAGGATATCTCGATAGGGGATGAATTTTAGGGTATGTATGATACGTCATTAGGTGCGTGATGGTCCTGAGATGACTGCACACATGTTAGATTTTACAAAATCAACCATTTTCGACATTAAATTCAAGTTTTTATTAAAAAATCGGCGGCCCTCTTTGTTAGGAGAAAATTAGCATGCCCCGGAAGTTCCGGTGGCCTATATAATGGGGTAGAGAGCGCAATGTTCATTTTTTGCCATCGGAAATGCAAGAATTATGCAAAGTTAAGTATATCGTGAGATCAGACGGGGCCAGGGTTGAAAAGTCGCGAAGCGGCTTTTCAACCCTGGTTCATATTTCAAAAGTTATAACGCGATTTGCCAGGAACAGGGCCAAACTAGCCACTTTTTTGCATCTAAAAAGCGTTGTAATCGCTCAAACTGCAGCCTAGTGATGCAATATAACGCTTTTTTATTGGTTTTGAGTAATTTTAACTATATTTGAAGTCAAATGCGTTTAAAAAAAATTGAAAAATATCTGAAAAATCGACATTTTGGCCATTTTAGGTCGAAAATACCCGATTCTGACGTTCAGGAATCGTCAGACATGGCAACGGGCCCGGCCCCCGGGCTTTTTCGGCCCCAAAAATTTGCATGCGGCCGGGCCGACGGGGCTCGGCCCCACTTCCGGCGGGGCCGGGGCTCGGCTTTTCTCGCCGGCCCCAGGTTAAGCCAAAACGGGGGCCGAGCCCGGGGCCGCAAGGCCGCACGCTAATCAGAAATGCCGGTTGTATATCACTTTCAGTCAAAATATCCATGCAAATTCGAAAAAATTCTATTTTCCAAGGTTGCCATACACCTCCAGCCAGATCAGAACAGGTTCAGACCCATATTTTAGTACTCTTTGATAGTTGGGACGAATTATTAAACAAGTTCAATGAATTTACCAAGACCGATGTCCTGGCTGAACCAACG
>CATQJA010000859.1:0-33760 GCA_958295435.1 Mesorhabditis spiculigera
AACGCTTAGTCAGAATATTGCTCTTTATGACAAAAGGGACATAACATGTTCGAAAATGAACCAGAATCCGACAAATTAATATGGTGACGCCACTTTCCGACCTTTGCGGGTTTGCATGATCAAGGAGGAATTCCGGACATTTCCCGAAAGCAGTTCCCCGAAAACTACTTCCCCATAAACTAATTTAGCATGCTGATTTTTTAGTATCTTTGGATCCACAGACCCGATTTCGGTTTCAAATTAAGGACGGTCGGCGGAATGTGTCGATCCCCCCACCCATCCGAGGGCCCGAGAGCAGCAGGGGAGAGCTCGTTACATTTTCTTTTTCCTTTAAAAGCACTAAAAATTTTTGCCTCCAGACTTGCCCAGAAAGTTTTTGTACAACAAAAAAAAAGACTGAGAACTACATCCAACTTCACCGAAAAATTATGAGATTTCCGAAATACACGGTTGTTAGTATGAACAAAAAAATCGCGTATGGCTAGGGGTCAAAAATTAGCATACTAAATTAGTTTTTCGGGGAAGTAGCTTTCGGGGAACTGGTTTTTCGGAGAACTGGCTTTTCGGGGAACTGGTTTTCGGGCAAATCGTTTTCGGGAAGTGACAAATACCCATCAAACGGCCGTGGATGAGTTTTTCACATTGGTTCCCGGGCCGCGACACACAACTCAACACGCAGCGCTGTACACAGTCTGTCACACTACGCGATACGCGTTGCGCGCGCGACGCCGGGCAGTGTCATTGAATGCCGCACACAACGCAACATGCAGCGCGAGACACACGGCTCAGCGCAACGCTACGCAGCGCGATAGCTTAGGTTATACGCACATCGGTGGGCCAGGTTATACGCGGCGCAAAACGCTAGACTATAGGCGGCCTGATGGATGAGGCCATGCGCAGCTTGATGCCCAACGCCACACATCGTGCGCTACGCAAAGCAATCCGCCGGACTCGCGATAGGCCCGCGCTAAGGCGCGATACGGCACGCGCGACCCGCCTAGCCGTCCGGAGTCGGTGGTAATCTACTATTGTGCCAAGTAAGTGCGGCAGGGGGAAACCCATGATGAGACTTTGGCCAGCAAAATCCATGATCCTACCTTGCCGGTCCCTTTAGTTTGTCGTGCGACTATTTCTTTCATTGTGATTCAAAAAATTTCAATTTCAAATTTCAAAAAAGCCGCCTCATTTTCTCCGAAGCGAAACAAAAATTCGGGGTGGTGTGATTCAGTCGCTTTTTCTTCCTCATATCAATTTTATCCCCTGTCATTAATTAATAAAATGGGCAGTGAATTGCTGTGTCTTGACTGGTTATGCGGCCGGTTGGGATATTCTCTGTCGCTGGTTCGTCGCGAGCTTTTTTGATCGTCATACAGCAACGCGTCCACCATAATGAATAACCTGAAAGTAAACGGAAATAAAAATCATGGAGTAGAGCAATTGTGATTCAAAAACAAAATTCAACTTTTCAAGGAAAGACGACCGCTTGGAACAAAAATCAAAAAAGACGTTTTTGATCGTTTTTTATACTATTTTTTTACTATTGGAAACTACAAAATTTTTCTGCGAAAGACTTACCACCACATTTCACAAATTCCAATAAATAAGCTAAACACGGCTATCGTGATCGCCGATGGGATCATGATTTTTCTGCAAACGTCAAAAAACTTTGAATTTACTAGGATTTTTCCTACCTTCGATGCATCATTCTTGTACACAAATATCCGGCATCAATAGTAGGTAGACGAGGAAGAACACGTAGGAGACGAAGACTAACTAAATCGATTTTATTTCGCAGGAATTCAGCTATTTGTTACCTGCCAAAGAACATGGAGCACATAAAAGCTTTTTCTTCTGTAATACCACGCAAAGAGGGTGACGGCGATAACACGACAAGGGAGCAGACAACGAAGACCGAAAGGCCTAAAAATGATGCAACGTTTTATTAGCCTAAAAATGTGGATTTAATTTGCAATAGAAATGTTACTTAATAGAATCCTCATTTAGGTAGTGAAGAAGACATAGTGTACTCTGAACTCTTTAAAATATCGATTTTAGTAGCCAAATCGCCTCAAAAAGCGCTATAAAGATGTTTTTGTAATGGTAGTACTAATATAGGCATGGCATAAATTGAAGATGGGTCTCTTTGGCTTAAGTTGAACTTTAACTTAATACATCCCATAGGATCTTTTTTTTGAAGATGGCCGATCGACAGTGTAGTACTTTTGAATCCTTAAACGCTAGTGTTTCATAGCCTTAAGTCGCGAAAACTTTCTAAAAAAATGTTTTTGCATAGTAGTCTTTTTCATATTGTTAATAGTAATTAGCAGTAGCTCTGTACCTTTTTTCGAAACTTACAAGCAGATATCCGTTGTCCTCGCCCCTCCAACTCACGCGTAAAAAACAGCACCCCGTCGTTGACCGCAAAATCAATGGCGAACATGGCGCACCAGGCTATAAGACAGCTTAGAAAAGTTAAACCGAAATTCTTAAACAGCAGAAAAAGCATTAAATTACTCACCCATCATAATAATCTCTATCACGCAAATCAGGGGGACCGCATCGCGCAGACTCACACAGCCCAGGCAGCATTTGTGGCGAGACAGCGGCGCTGAAAAACGATGCTAAAAGATCGTACGGCATGGATTAAACTTGCTACATTTTTGAGGCTCAAAAGGTGATTATTTACGTTCTTAATAGCCTATCTATTAATTAAGAAAGTTTGGATGGCCCTAATCAAGAGGTTTTTTCGTTTTGAAAGCATGTGAGGGAGGCCGAATTTTACTTCGTGGTTTTCATAATACCTTCAGGAACATTTTACATTTTTGCTATTATTAAACCTGTAATAATGGGATCTTTTGGTTTATATTATACCTTTGGTAAGAAGTAGTTGAGTTAAAGCTTATGATTAGCCACAGCTCTAATGTTTTTTTTCATGTGCTACCGGTATACTCACAAATTCTCAAGCTCCAGCGGCCCTCAAATTTGGTGTGTTTGTAGTTCCGATTCGACACAGGCCCGATGAAGCTGACCGAATCGATGGTGAGCACTTGATTTTCCATCAATTCTGGCCACTGCTCTTTGGCCATGCGCAGGATTCGAATCGGGGAGTCCGGGCATTCGGGGGCAAGCATTTTCGGGTATCGAATAGGATCCGAAAATGAAGTAGCAGCTTAGAAAATCGGCTTGAAAACGTCGTGACTTCGGCGCTCAGAAAAATCAAGCTAAGTAAGTTGGCTTCAAATCTTGACCAGAAGCGAGCACGCCGAAAAAAATAAACTGAAGCTCAGCTCAAATTCACCCGCGGAAATATGAAGCCGAGAGCAGAAAGTTGCGGCTCAATAAGGCGGCTTTTCTGCTAACATAAAAAACGACTTGAGGCTCAAGGGTCGGCTTGAAATTTTTAGTGCAAATAAGTAAGCAGAAAAGCGACCCAACGTCTTCAGAAGTTGCGAATGGGCTTCAGAATACGTAGAAAATCCCGGAGACTAATAAACCAAGTTGCTACTCGAGTCGGGTGAAATTAGGGCTATTGCAAACACGGGTGGCGGCTTTTCACTCAAAGCTCGAAATCAATTCGCGAGCGCCCGTCACGAGAGCCATCTGGAGTGGGTTATGAGCGCGAGAACTTTTTGCGGGTTTTTGTGTGAACAAACGAAGGGGGCATCTGCTCGATGAACTTCTTACCCAGATTGGATGTCCCGCCGGTTTTAAGGATTCAACCCCCGGAAAAACACGTCAAAGGGCGAATTTTTGATGTGTAAGTATTGTCTTTTTATACACACGCCCAGAGTCCAGGTCCAGGAGTCCAGTCCAGTCAGGAAGAGTTTTGGAAAGGCCAAAAGGTCGGAAATGCCTTTTCTGTCTAATGAGATGGAAGGTTAGGACTACGTGGCATTACTTGGCCACACTAAAATTTCCTGTTCTTTGACCAGCGATGCGGATTAGTTTGGAGCAAACAGTTTTGAAGGATTTTTTTGGTTTCCGAAAAAATTTTAACCGCCCGTTTTCGATGTTTGCCTCAGAAATTCCGATTTCCGGAGACCACAAATCTAGGTCAAAACCTAAAATCTACAGAACAGCTAATAAATCACGCAAATTATTGCATCATAAATGAAACATTGTGTTAAATAATGTAATCACATAAAATAATGCTTTACATAAGCCAATAAAAATACATTTTATAAAACTAAAAAAATAAAAATACATTTTTTATAAATTTTACATGGGAGTAATGGCACTTGTTATTTAAACCGTTCTTTCAAAATTTTGAATTGACTAGGCATCACTTTTATATAAAAAAGCTAGAAAAAGATTCAGCTTCAACCCTCAAAGTTCGCCGGCAAGTTTCCAATTTCAAAGCCTGGAAGCGCCGCGGATTTCTAGGCTCCAAATTGGAGGTTTCGACGCAAGCCGCCCGAAATTTAACTAGATTTTTTCATTGCAATCGATCGAAGCGAGCTGCCTTAAATACCCCCATTATAACAGAAGCATACTTTCAAAACCACTGTAAGTGCTTGGTAACGGTCCAGAAACTTCAAACCCCACCAATTAGAAGGATTTTCCGCAACGACTGGCCGGCTAGGAGAAATGAGGCGCGGAGTGATGACCTTCGGGAGTGTCGTCGATGGTGGAAGGTAAGCTAAAAACAGCCTGTACTAAATACCGAAAAGCAATAAATCAAAAACTCTCAAAAACTGGATTTTAACAGCTTCAAACAAAGACTTGCCTACCCGAGCAGGTGGGAACACCTCCAAAATCGGCAATAACATTCGATGGGGGATAGAATGGAGGCTTTTGGGCTCTTTCTAGGACCCACGCAGCGAGCGGCCCGGGTGAATATTCTATTTAAAACATTCGCTGGTCGGCAATTTTTTGGGGAGTTTCGTGTTCGGGAAGGGAGAGCTCGCAAAGCGCGAAACCGTGAAGTGCCACTTCATGGGGGCCCTGGGCCTGGGATTTAGGCTTTTCTTTAGAAAGTTAATTTTTGGACTTAGACGGGGGTTTCTGAGACGTCTTGGGTGTTCGGTTAAAAGTTAGCGTAGCGAAATTAGATTAAAACGGAATTTACGGATGCGTGATTTCGCCTTGAGTGCTAGTATAGACGATTGGAAGAGCGTGTGTGAAGAATAGGGAGCGGGAGAGAGAGAGAAAGAGAGAGAGGGAGAGAGAGAGAGAGAGAGAAAGTGAAGAAAGACAGAGAAGGAGAGCGAGAGGTAGAGAGGGAGAAGGAAAGCGAGAGAGCCGAGATAGAGAGAGAGAGAGAGAGAGAGAGAGAGAGAGAGAGCTACAGAAAAATAGACAAAACAGGAGCGAATTTTCAAAAATGCACTTTGCTTGCGTCGAAGCGCATTTTCGACCTCAAAACCTTTTTATCCAATTTATTGAAATCCGCTTTATTTAACAAAAGAAACATAATATGTTAAAGCATTCAAATAGAGTAGCGTTTTAGGAAAGATCTTAAGAACCAAAAAAGACAGCAGCCCTGAAAAAACGCTGGCGAATGTAGCAGGTGGCCTCCGAACCGACGAACCCCCCAAGGGACATTCACGACGAGGGGGAAATGCATTTCAGGAAATGAACTCCTTTCCGAGGGTAAAAAGAAGCACAAGGAGTTGTCGCCCGGGACCGGCGGCTGATGGAGTGAATTTGGTGGGGGCCGGAAGCAGGTCTAGTCACCTGCAGAAAAAAAACCGAAAATCGCTACGGGGGATTTTGAAGAGTGATCGTAATGTATCGTCATGATTTCAGTAGAGGTCAAGGAATTTGCGGAAACTGTCCAGTTTCTGGATTCTGGGGTAAATTCCAAGGAACACGGAACTCTGCTGTCAAAAGAACACCTTTCAAACGCTGCAAAAGCTGATCTTGGAGCTGAAAGGGTGTCAAAAGTGAGTGAGGAATGGGGACAATTTCCCGGCAATACCAGGAAGCGTTCCTCACGTTTTGGAGAAAACATAACGAAAATAGATTTTTCCAGATTTTTGGAAATCGGATTTTTTCTCAAATAATTGGGAAAATAAGAGCCAAAAATAGAACACGTTTAGAAAACTCTTAAAATTACCTGCTCTCCCAAAAAGGCTTCTGACGGTCGCGGTGGGTGGCAACCGGATGGGGCCTCAGAATAGCTGTCGTAAGCCTTTCTGCCGAATCCATCTTCCAACATGATGAACCCGCTGAAAACGTTCATTTGTGGCTTTGTGGTGATGCATAGAAAAATGCAGTAAAAATAGGACAGTTGACTCGTATAGAACGAGATGGTGTTTTTTCAGGGGCTATTGTTAGTCTAATTTCAATAGGATTCGAAAGCTAATTTTCAGCAATTTGGCAACTTTCGAAGTTTTCTGAAGGTTCGGAAGTACTGTAAAGTAGTAATTCCATCCCGATGCTTTTAAAAAATAATCATCAAAGTGCAAAAAGATTTAATCAAGAAACCCCACAAAAATAATATAAAAATTCAATCCAAAATCTTTGGCCCCCGATACCCGTTGCTCGGCTGCTGCCAAAATGAGAAGAGTTATGGCTTTGGGCTGCCCGCTAAGGAATCGGGCCCACGATTTTCGGAAGGCCAGCCAAAAAAGGGGCCGTGAAGCTGGCGTGACGGGGGTTGAGGAGCAAAAACGATCCGGAGAGAAGCGAGGCGTGGGCTTAAAGCGTTCCCAAACGAAGAAAGAGTTTAGAGAAGTGGCTGAATTGAGGAGGTGCTTTATAAATAAACGAAACATTTCTGGAATTGAAAAAAGCAGAAGATTGTCATTTAGAATTTTAGGCCATAGTGCCATCGATAGGGCTGCAGACAACAGGAAAATTCTGGGCAATGAAATATAATGTGTTACAGCCACGGTAAAAACAAAACCATATAAGGGAAGGTCTGGTATAGAGTAAAAAAAATATAATTTCGTTGCGCAACTAAAAACTAAAAAAACTCGTCGAGCTACAAATCAGTGGCCCAGACCGCTCCGGCCGTCGAGGATTCCACCAGAGAACGCCATTTTTGGTGATGCAAATTTCATTTTTGGGCCCTTGCCTGGGCCCCGCTGGGCCCCTCGACACATCCCGACCAACACTTCTGTGGCCACCGGGCAAATTGACCTCAAGCAAACGGAAAAGCTCAACGTGCCAAGATGTCAGAGTTCGGCGGCGGAAATGGATGGTAAATAGGCGTTTTCGTTAATTAGTAGAAGTAGCGCAACGGAGTTCGGCTCCAAATGATCAGCCGTCAGAATGATGTGAGAGCACTCATTTTGGGCTTGGTTCAAGGTCAATTTTTAGCAAACAGACCTGTCACATACGCTCTTGTTGATTTTAATGGCGTTCCCCGTCAGCCACCAATGCCACATCCGCTTACGCGCGTCATTAAAAATTCAGGAAGCTCAAAAATGATGTTTTCAGACGACACACTGAGCGTGAAATTGATTCTTGGTTTCCCAGTAAGATTCAAACTCTAACATTTCAAAGACCTCCTAGCCATTGGGACAAAATCAACGGCCACTGGCTGGGCCAAATCGAATGCATAATTCAACGGGTTGGAGGGGGCAAACTTGGAGGGCATTGTGGAGCAGGAGCAGCTGCTGCTCTTTTGAGGTTCAGGACAGGCCGGTGATAGAATGAAAAAAACACATCGGAAAAGCTGACGAAAAGGGAACCCGCGAACAGAATGCAAAATTTAAAAGTGCCTAACGAGGCATTAATCTTGCGAAAATTTCCGTTTTTCAAAGGATAGCGCCAGTCACAGGCAGCAGCATATTGCATACTGTAGCTCCAAGTAGCAATTTTAGCTCATTCAGATTGATAAAAACTATTAAAAAAAGCCATATCCATGCCCCTTTAAAGCCCCCCTCCCTTTAACGATTAAAATTCTCCCCGAGAACGACGGCATTGCTCAACGCATCTGGGCCCCTAGGGGTCGAGAAGGGCCCCCTTGTTCCGCCCATAATTTAATAGGGCCCATTCGGAAGGGGGAAGTGGACGGGCTTCGATTCAGAAGCTTTTCCTCCCCCTATTTTCTCCTCCACCCTCGCTTGGGCCTCGATTTTTCGCAAAAAAAGGAATCGTCAGGCCCACCTGGGTTGTTTTCGTGAGGCCTTCGCTGGAATTTTGGCAAAGGCAAGCCATTTGGATCGTAGCTTAAAAACAATTGAATTGAGCGAAAATAGCTTTAAAAAATCACAAAACGACTTGATAACGGGTTCCTAAACTATTTTCCGGCTTGAATCCCAAAAAGCAAAAAGTAAGCCCAATGCGGGGCTCGAACCCGCGACAACCAGATTAAGAGTCTGGTGCTCTACCGACTGAGCTAACCGGGTCTCGAGAGGGGAGAGAGGGCTGGCTGTTATGAACGCACAGTGGCTTTCAGCGGCGTCAAGGATGGCAGATCGACAGATGGTTGACGATCGGGGCCACGAAAAGTACAGATTCCGAATTCGCGCAAACATTATAACACATTAAATCGAAAGAGTATATTTACAGCTATCCTAACAATAATCTTTCGCCAATGATGTTGTCTTCAATGCTAAAAAAATATAACGTTTAGACGCTCCTTTCGAAATCTTGGCTGCAGCGTTCCAATTTTAGTGTCCGGGACTCCTCCCAGGGCCTGAAAGCCACACGAGTTCCGCTTGGAAAGCAATTAGCCTGGGCAAAATTGTAGGTTATTTTTAGAAACTACGTTCATTCCTTTATTTTTGGAGGGAAAGCCCGTTCAAAAATCCTATCAAAAACTATGTTTTCCCTCAGTTCGTGGGTTAGATTTGGACCAGAAGCTCAAAACATCTTCTTTGCTGAGCACTCCGCTTGGCCAAAAACAGCTTGGCTCGTGAGAAAATCAGAAAAAGCAAGGCGGGATAAAAATTTTGTGTTTTGTTGTGTGTGGCTCTGAATTTTGCGTTTCTTGTTCTATCTAATATTTTTGTTGTGATTTTTGGTAACCCTTATTTTTTGATGTGGTGTTTTTGATGTAATTCTAGTATTTCCAGGCTCAGGTAAAAATTTATTAAACACACATACAATTTCACTTGCCGAGCAAAATCATCAGTTCCACAAACAGGCGAAACAAATAAGAACACAACCGGTAAATCGGAGGAGGAGATACTTCGTAATAATCGTATAAACATGATATATAGGTATTTGTTTTTCCTTGTCGCTGTGGTTGAGCACGGAAGTATGGGGGACAGGGGATCCTTTTTAAGACATTAAATAAACTATAGAAATCTAGTCGTCACTAAAGATCTGGGATTCGAACTCTCCCTGGAAGGTGTCGGCTGCACTCCCAGGGCGCTTTGAGATCTCGTACATGCTGTATTGCGGATCGCCTGAAAGGGAAATTGCAATAGACAAAGGCAATATTTTGCTGGGGTTTTTGCCACGACACGCAACGTGCGCGCAGCCAGAGCACCTGAAACGGCTGTAAACGCTTTTGTACGCGGAGCCAGTCATCGCATGGATTTTTTGGTATGAAAGTGTTGCATCTTTTGGCAAGCCGTAATACACAAAAATAAAAAAGAAGCTGTAAAAGGCGTTTCTTAACCGCTTTCCAGCTTCTGTCCCAAAAAGCAAAAACTAAGCCCAATGCGGGGCTCGAACCCGCGACAACCAGATTAAGAGTCTGGTGCTCTACCGACTGAGCTAACCGGGCGCCGAGATTAGGGAGAGGGCTGGGGTTTATAACGCACCGGGGTCAAGGCCTCACCAGGGGTCAAGGCCTCACCAGGGATGGCAGATTGACAGGTTGTTGTGACGTTCCGACAACCAAAAGCACAGATTCAGAATTTGTGATGGAAGAAGCGTCAAGCAACGAAATGGCAAGCTTGCGAGCGTGGTGCGCCGGTTGTTAAAGGGATGGGTAAGACATGACTATCGATTTTTAAGGAATGGATTGTATGCATAATTTCAGATTTTGCAGTGGGACTTTTCAAAAATTTCGAGTGTCAAAAACAAAAACCATATCCAAGCTTTTAGGCGCAAAATACGTTTTGTTTAATTCTAAGGCAGCGTGCCGGCTAGGAGATTTTCATGAGTTTTTATTAGAATATGAACTGTGAAGTTATTCCACGGCGGTTTTTCTGCAATTATCGGCCGGTATCTCACCTGTAATCTCCTTAACAACATCCATAAATGGGGGAGGGTCGTCTCGCCGACATTTGTCGTGTACGTCTCCAGGATCATGATTTGTCCGTGGGAGGCTGGAGGCAGGGGCTCGACGTAGACGTCTAGAAAAGTAGACATTAGCTAAGAATAAAAACATGATAAATTGTCTCATCTTTCGACCCTGCTCCAGCAAATCGGATCCCCGAGTTTTACGTACCAAGATTAAAGTACTGATTCCCGTATGAAAAACATCTCCTCTGCTTGTGAATGGTGGCACGACCTCGATCTTTCATCGTTAGATACCTAAAATCCACCATGTTTAAGATATGTCTATCCAAAACAACCTCTGATACTCTCGCTCATTAATTTTCATCCTCGTCTCCACCGTCTCATCATTCCTAATATGCCGCGAGGTGATGGTATATGTTGTTCGGTTGTTCTGGGTCCTTGTCCGGATCCGAACCTAAAAATATGTTATGAGATTTTATGGGTTTGTGACACCAGCGAGAAACCCCTGAAATTCTAAAATTACCTGAATCGAATTGTTGTCGCTCAACAAATAATCATGCGTAACTTTGAACTCCTCGAATTTTGGGAAGTGGGAGAGGTCGAACGCCCTGACCAGCCATTTTCGTTTCCTAAACGACACGGTTTGCACAGAAATTTGATAAAGGCGTACTTTGAGTTCTTGTGTAGACGATCTCCAACCGAGATTCCAATACGGTAGCATACCGCTTCGATGAGTTTCAGAATTTTGTCGTCAAAGCTTTTGCAGTTGGTGTTGTCGACGATGTCGACGTAGGGGTGACCGATCCAGACCTAGAAGACATAAAATAAACTTTCACCAAAAAAACAACAGAAACTTTGGTTTTTAACTTCTAAAAACATACAAAAAAGTAGACACCTTGATGGAATTGTCCCTTCAAAAAATTGGCTTTCTGCCAAGACTTGAAGTCGCCTGTCACCACCCCTTTAAAACGAACCTGTCGGGTCAGTTCGTCTTGATTCTTCGCCTGGACAACTCCCTCTTTTCTGGTGTTGTTGTTGGACAAGGTGTAGAATTGTTCAGCTCCATCGGCGGCAGTTACCATGTGCACTACCTGAAAATCATGCTAGAGCTCATCTCTCCTTAACTCTCTCCCTCTCTCTTTCTCATCTCTCTCTATCCTATACCTGATTATAGCGGTCCTCCCGCAGGCTGAACTGGTCAAAGCTGCACTCGTCGAGCATCTTCTTCCAGCCGACCGGGTCTGAAGGGATATTCTCGGGTTACCCAAGGTATCGGGGGCCCTTTTTTGGTCTGAGAACGGCACCGTAATTGGGAACCTTGGGGAATACTTACCAATATATGCAGAAGGGTCCATTGCGCCGCGATCGCAGATGATCAGTACGTTTCGGTCGGCAATTAGAGCGGCTTGGTTGAAGAAGACCTGTAAATATGAAAATTAGGTTAATAAAGCAAGAGAGAGAGAGAGAGAGAGAGAGAGAGAGAGAGAGATAGAAAGAGAGGATGAGAGAGAGAAAGCAAGCGAAAGATAGAGAGAGAGCCAGCCAGAAAGCGAGGGCGAGTGAGAGAGAGCAAGAGAAAAAACGAGCGTGAAAACGAGAGAGAGAGAGAGAGAGCGATAACTCACATCCTCAATCCTGACCAACGTCTTCAACAAGTCCTTCTGGAACTCGTAGGATTGTTGGGTGGTCAATTCCTAAACGCACGATTGCCGTGTTTTTCCTAGATGGTGACTTACTGCAAATTTAACACCACCGCCAAGCAGTACGGTGGCCGTCTCCGGAACTGTGAACACCTTCCAGCCAATATTTTCGAAAAAGGTGGCAACACGTTCCTGAAAAACTCGATAAATGGCTGGAAACGGATGGATAAAATAGTATAAATGGGAGTTTGAGGTAATTTAAGGTATCCTTGTATCCTTTAAGCCAGAAAAGTCACAAATGAGTAAACCATTACTTGTCCAGTCGTCTTCCCACCACACGGCCCGCCAGTCAGGACAAGCTTGTAGACTTTCTTGGCATTCGGCGACTGCGGAACCGAAGCTCCTTCGATGGCCTCATTGCCGTTCATGGCCAGGAGGAGATGGCCGAATTCTTCGGAGGTCCTGCAAGGAAGCGCCAGGTCTATGGAAGGACTTTTTGCTTCGGGGGAGTGGGGACAGGTGGTGGGGCAGAGTTCAACCTATTTTTGTAACTATTTTTGCACCTGGGTGAGAGAAATGACTGGTGGTTTTGAGCAAGAAAACAAAAATTAATCATTGAAGAACAGAGGTGGGAGAGCTAGAGAGCGAGAAAGAGAGAGATAAAGAGAGAGAAGAGAGAGAGAGAGAGAGAGAGAGAGAGAGAGAGAGAGGGAGAGAGAATTTTTGCTTTCCGCCAAATATAATTTTCGATGGAATCAGAAATGAATGGTCCTGGTCCTCGATTGATCTTGGACCCTCTTCCCCTAGAGAATAATCGCATCGGGGTGTCCTCTGCGTTTTTACATCCTGACGGGGCGTGGAGAGTGGGTGGGAAAAGCCACGTCATTTCCTGGACACAAGAGCATCGAGGAATCGATTTGAAATGGGTGGTCGGGGCTTTGATGCGGATGTTATTTTTGAGAGCTAGAGAGAGAGAGAGAGAGAGAGAGAGAGAGAGAGAGAGAGAGAGAGAGAGCTAAAATCAAGCGGAACTCACTTATAAACCGGGCTACAGTACCCGTCGTCCGGCGTCAAGCAACGCAGAGGCTTCTGAACTGTTCGGCAAGCCACCGCGGCACCACCCGGTTCAGGCGCTGAAAAAAAAAATCGATTTCATCCGTCTAATTGCTAGATTGTTGGCTTTGGGAAAGGTCGGAGCCATTAGAGCGGACACACTGAAAATGACTGCCGTGTTGGCCCAGGTGCCAGTCCCTGGCAGAAGCCCCCGGCAAAAAAATGAGATTTCCGTCCGTTGCCGTTACCCCGGGGATGAATGAGTTATCGGGGGGGGGGTGGAGGTGAGCAGGAGGATATTCGCGATGAAAAATGAGGGCGCGTCTTCAGGAGATTAGGGCGTTTCCGGGACTCTTGGAAGCAATTAGGAAGTCATAATCCAGAGGGCGTCACGCAGAAGCCTTGAAAAGATATGAAAATCTGCTAGCTTTTCTGAATGGAAAATTGGCAGAAAATGATGTGTGAACCTGTGAAAAATGTAAAAGCCATGCAAGTATGAAGACAAAATCTGAGATTTGGCGTGACCCCCCTCCCAAAAAAAGGTTCTCAAAATCTTTCAAAAATTCGCATCACTCGAAGAAACACAGCGATCGAAAAAAGTGAATATGGTCAAATTTATGCCTTTTTTGGATACTTTTACGTAATGTTTTATTCGAAAAATCCGATCCCAATACTAATTACGGACGGGCCAATTGCATAAAGATATTCCGAATGTTGTCAATCGTATTTTTAGGCTGTGGAAAATCCAGGATTTTGACAACAAGCATAGGAAAATTCAATTCAAAAATTTTAGCGCCCTCCCACCCCACAAAAGTCGATTCAAAATTGGCACTCGCGCCCGGCGGAATCCCATAAAATTTGTTGTGCCTGGGCCGGCGGTCCTCGGGTCTGCCAGCTGGGCTGTTTTGTCGGCTTAGAGAATTTTAGCGAAATCGATGCCTCGTAAACAGATTTCGTCTTTGGCAAATGGGGGGGGGGTGATGACTATCGCTAGAGCTACTCAAAAAAAAATTGGAATACGCACGGGTGAAGGCAATAGACGAAAATAGCTACAGAATCAGAACCGTACCTTAAAAGCGCTTTGGAGCCTTAAATAGTCTTAACAATAAGCTTTTGATGTTTTTGGCAACCTTAAAAACTGTGAAACTAAAGCTCAAACGCCATCACGGTATGGAAGGCGCGATATAGAACAAAAAAATGCCCTTGAATGTGTTAACCGTTTTTGAAACTAACATTCACAATTTGCATTAAAGATGTATTTGTTCAAAAATATTAGGTTTTACATAAAAAACGTAAAAGTCAAAATATAAACTTTGTATAGAAGCCATGAAGCTTTTAAAAAACCATAAGCCGCCAATAAAAGCTAAAGAAAGGTCCAGAAGCTGATCCTCTAAAGTTTCTAATTTTTAGAAGCTTTCCAAAGCCAAAAACCCGCCAAGAAGCCATGTTTTTTGCGTGGCGGCCCGAAAAAAGCCTGGGGTCCCCTTGGCGCGCAGCCAGGCTGGAGAATGGAGGGGCCCAAATTGGGGAGAGAGTGGCGGGAATTGAGAGGGCAGGGAGAAGCCGCCATTGCAAAGGGATGCGGAGGCTCATAGACGGACAAACAGACAGATCGACATCCACACACAAACACGCACCCACCTACACATTTGCACTCCCAGACACACGACACCCTGGATCTCGGTTTATTTTATGCATTGAGACGCAGTATGGGGGTCATTTTGCAGTGGTGGTAGGGGAGGTGATACGTTTTAAGGAACTGGCAAGGCTGGGGTAAGTTCTTGATGCTTATGACTTTTCAACGAATTTTGCTGCAGCCCGGTGATAGACGCAACGAGCCACGCAACGTGGCACGCAACGCGAAAAGCTACGTGCCACGCAACGCGACACGCGATGCTATAAGCAACGCAATACGCAGCGCGACAAACAACGCAATACGCAACGCGACACGCTACGCGGAACGCTACGTGACAGGCAACGTGAGAAGCAAAGAGACGCGAAACGTCAGACCCATCGCAACCAGTACCGCAGTAACCGTACCCGACGCGGTCGCATCGCAGGCGCCGCACGTTTGCCATAAGAAATCGTGAGCGATTACGCAAGCAAAATACGACGCCAGCGTTGCGTGCCGCGGTCGCGGGAAAAGGCATAAAGACGCACTACCACGAAAATCCGATTTTTTGGTTTTCCACGGAAACTTAAATCCTGTTTTTGAATTATTATATTATCATATTCGCTCTAATATGGATTCCTTAACTTTAAAAGTATTTGCAAGATAATGTAACCAAAACGTTAGCGAGAAAAATTATCTAGCGCAATAAATCAGTATAAACTATCATCTTAGCTTGATCGTATCGACACGATAACAAATGTTGCCCCAGGCATTAGTCAGGGGGTTATCACTTGCGCGCACGGCCCTCACACACAGAAATGCGCCAGAGACCACAAAAAAGCCGATAAATATGCATGCTTACCTCTAGTCTGAAGGGTCATCATCAGAGGCGCGGGCACTCGAATGTGACAAAGGTCTTCCTTTGCTGAAAAAATATAATTAAATGATATAGACGCGTGAAAAACCGACTCGAGGAATAATTAAAACTATCAGATACCTATCAGAAATCATAGAATTGAAAAACCTTTAATAAAATTATTAAACCTCTTGAAATCCTAATTTCTATATATTTTTTCCACTTAATTCAACTGAGAAAATCAAAAATTTCTAGCTTATCTGCCGAATTCATTGCTGCTTGATTTTTGGGAGGTGTGCAGGTGGGAATGTGTGTTATGATAAAGACGAAGAAAAATATTGGGATGACGTGAAAACGGCCAAAATGAAGTGATGGGTTCCATGTTAATAATGGCATAAAACAAGACTAAATCAATAAATTTCATTTCTTAAATCAATTTTAACTTTGAAAAATCACTAAAAATCAAAAAAAAAGAAAAGAAAATCAATCTTACGTCAAAAATCTCGCCCGTAAACTACCGCCAGACCCATAAATCTCCAACTACCATAATCCGCAACCCCCAAAAAGCCGCAGGCCCTCCTGCCTCCACCCCCATAAATCTCCAATCTCAAATCTGGGCGCGGATCTACAGTCTCGGTCTCTTCGCCGACGTCTCTAGACCTTTTCTTGGGAGTCTCAAGACGAGACCCAGCGACAAAAGAGAGGAGGCAAAAGAGACGCGCGATAGTTCACACCCTCCCTGGTTGACCGTTTTTTTTGCCAGGCCCTCATCCATCTTCCGAGCCGACCTCCTCCTCCTTTTCCTCGTCCTCCCCCTTTTATACAAAATTCCCGATCTTGGAACGAGATCTGATCGTGCGCCTCTTTGAATTTTGGCCTGGGCCCAGGGTAAAACCTGGCGCGCCGACCGCTCAAGGCTCAAAAAATTTTTCGGGGTGCTGTCTTTTTGGGATTTTTAGACGAAGACTGGAGTTAGGAGAGATAAGGATCGGGGAGGCACTTTTTGTTTATTTTGATTTTGGGATTAGATGGGAAGATGTAGAGCGAATTGTCGGCAGTTTGACGTAGGTAGCATAAAAGGGCCGAATTTCCTGGATTTCCAAAAATGAAGAAGAATGATTGATTTTTTTGTGTACCTTGATATTTTTCTTGCCTGATTTATTTGCCTAAAAATTACTCTTAGTGTTAAATTCAAAAATCGTCATAGACTTTCAAAACTCGAAACTTCAAAAAGTTCAAAAACGATAGAGAACATCGGCAGAAATAATGCTTTATTTATGTTGGAGGTTGATTAAAATATGTGCAAATATATACAAATATAATAATCTATGAAAACTATCCGGTTCAGCTTAAAAGGTTAGGTCTTTTAAGCGGTCCAGGACAGTTATTTATCGCTTTCGACTCACTTCGGCCCGCCCCGACTAGACTCAAAAAATATTTCCATGTCCTTTTCGACATCGATCCCCTCATCATCAACATCAACAGAAGAGAGGAGAGCGAGAGAGGAGAGATATCTAGCTAAAATTTGCATAAACAAGTCCGGCCCAACCAAGCGAAGTTCTCGAATCCATTCGGCTTATCAATGAACCCTCCCCGAATTTCTGACATTGTGCGAGGCTCGGGCGGGCGTGTGCTAGGTGCTGACTGGGTTTCCTGGGATTATGAATTTATCGCAAAGTCGGGGGGGTTAGGCTGATTTGCTGATTTGCGCCCATGTGAGGAGCCAGGAAGGGTGATGAATAGTTTTTCAACTAAAACGTTGCCAGGCTCATGATACCGGCCAGGGGTAGGCGCGACCAGATAAACGGCTTAATTACGCGCTTCAATTTTTCTGGGGTCGAGGTGGTAAACAAGAAAAATGTTTTGTGAATGGAATGTCGGCACGGATCGGCTAAATATTTTTTAAGAACGGGTTTTGGCGGTTTTGATAAATACAATATTCAAACATCGTTTTTTTTGGCGCTGTGCAGTGTATCTTATCGTACTCCATTGCACAGTAGCGCACTGTAGCGTATGGTAGCGTATCATAGCGTACGATTACAATACTACTAAATAAGAATTATTGAAGAAGACAAAGCTGATTTTCACATCATTACGGCATCAAATTCAGATGGGTTTCTATTTGCTAAAGGCGATAAAAATGAATTCTGGAGAATTTACTCTCTTAAAAATTTTCAAAAATCGAGAATCAGACTTTAAAAATTGCATCAAACCTTATTGGCTGATTATTAATTTAAGTAAGAGAGAAATCACATGAAAATGGCGTAAAAATTGCCCAAGCGTGATGAAAAGCGATTTCACCCGCGAGCAGAACCGGTTTTCAAGACCTAATCTTGCCGGAAAGCCATTATCTCGCGGCAAAATTTAGTCTAATCAAATAACGGCAAAAATCTATATTAATTCATGCCAAAGACAATAACAAAAACGGAAACGTTTTCCGGAATAGCTTTCCGGAAAACCACAAAAGTTGGCAGGAAATTGAGAGTTGAACGAAGGAGTTGAACGGCTTTTTCTATAGCCTCCGGCCTGGGCCATGTGGCCCCGGGTGTCAGGGGGTCGGTTACAGCACTTCGGGAATCTTTGTGCGCTTGTCCGGAACCTCCGGAATGCTCCGGTCTCTGCTCGTCAACCGATTTCTCGTGGATTTCACCCGAACACGAACAGGCGGCCCCCACGTCATGTAGCTGCTCGAAGGGTTTGGGTGCTCTGGAGAAGCGGAAGTGATTTTGGGGACGATTTTTGTGGTAATTTTTGGGGTTTGTATCTTAAGAGGTAACCTTATCCTTATTATTGAAAATGTCGCCACTATAACTACACAAAAATAATTTAATGTACATTTGTAAAAATCGGGCCGCTAAATTCAAGCTCTTCGACGGAAAAACCTATCTAAAATACACAAAAAATGAAAATATGTGAGTTCAGCAAAAATTGAAATTATTGTGTTCTGATTTGCAAGAAAAATTCAGAAGGAGCCGGACCCACCCGTCAATTATTTACCTCGACGATCCCCCCGGAAATTCGCAGCCCCGCAAGAAAAATCAGGAAAAGCTGGAGGGTGGCAGAGGAAGCCACATGTCCAACGAGTTCCATGGGAGGGAATGAAAACAATTTCCGCTGTAACCCCCCGCACAGGCGACTGATTTATGAATCGGCCCAGTGGCGCCGGCAGATACCGTCATTGGGTCAAAACTTGGCGGGAGAGAGACCGGAAAACCGGGGGTCGAAAGTCAAAATTGAAAACTGTTGTTGAAACGGCACTGGCATAACCTTCCGGGTTTTAACGGAATGCGCAAGCAAATAAATAATACGGACAGAAGGACGCTTCCTTATTATATTTTCGCGTCCGCGGCGCGAAGCTCAACATAGCACATCAGATACAAAAGGCACACACAATACGGTTATGAGCCTTAATCAATTACGCCTTGGAAATACCTTCCGCTTGCGCACCAACAGGAATATTTGATGAGAAGCCTGACTCTTTCAGATTTCTTTAAAGGTAATTGTGGGATTTGGATTTCCCGAGGTAAGCTTCAAGGTGGAAATCAGAGCACCAAAAATCCCGACGATTTGATGAATTTACGGTTGAGATTGGAAAGTTAAGTCACGGAACGGGGGATAATCTTCGGCCTGTATCGCTTCCTCTCCCTCTCTCTCTCTCTCTCTCTCTCTCTCTCTCTCTCTCTCTCTCTCTTTCTCTTTCGCTCTCTCTCCCTCTTACTCTCACCTCGCTTGCTCATCGTCTCCAGTATCAAAAGCGGATTGTTGTCTGGGGTCCAGCGTCTGGAAAAGTGTGCGGGATCCGCTTCGCGAAGGGGCAAACAAAGTAGTAAGAAATGGAATGGAAGCAATATTTTGAAATCGATTTGACAAAATAGGTCAAGAGCTCATATAAAAATTATCTAGCGTTCTTGGGGTTTTAAGGTCAAATAAAAGTAAACCTAGCCCAAGACATTATCAAAATGAATTAGACATCGAAATAATAGCTAGGAAAATTAAAAGACAA
The DNA here is from genome assembly GCA_958295435.1 of Mesorhabditis spiculigera. Classification (NCBI taxonomy): domain Eukaryota; kingdom Metazoa; phylum Nematoda; class Chromadorea; order Rhabditida; family Rhabditidae; genus Mesorhabditis; species Mesorhabditis spiculigera. The sequence continues at coordinate 19,254 of CATQJA010000859.1, forward strand.
GTTTGAAAATGTCACCTAAAAACTGTCATCTTCGGGGTTTTTTGAAAATATTTTTTGGACGCTTGAAAAACGCTGAAATCTTCTTACAGCATTTTCAAAAATTTTCCAGAACACTACAGTATACGAAAGGTGCAGACAGTTAGGCCCCAAACTTTCATTGAACTCCCAATCCGCCTCCCAATCCCACCCCGTATATTTACTTTGGCCACCGATAAGTCGATTTTCGTCACCCATCCCTCCTCTTCAAAAGTACAAAAATAAACACAAACACCCGCAGGAATTGGGCAGTCACACGCCCTGCGCGCCGTTCTCCCTAATCTTCGCGCGTGTCTCGACCGGAAAACAAAGGATCGCGCGAAAGGGGTGACAAGGAGGAAAAAGGGGAAAAGTTGCGCGCGCTTTTTCGTTTAGAGTTTTTACTGCTTTTTGAGGGGGCTCGGCTCACGTGGCGCCAAAATTTCATGAGGCTCCATTGAAAAGTGTAGAAAAGCTGGTGAAAAACGATCAATCGTCATTTTAAAAAGAAACTATATCAAAGGAGAGCAATCTTTGGAAAATTTTGGATAGACGATGCTTTAAAAACGACGAAAAATACATTAAATGCCTTGAAAACAACATTTTTTACCAGCAGCAATAAATTTTATTGGAAATGCGCTTCAATAAAAATTTCTTACATTCTTTGAAGTTGCAGGTTTAAGCAAACGTCAATAAAGTCAAATTTTAAAGCGCGGGCCTGATTTTAAATTTCTAAGATTTACATAGACATAAAAACCTATCCGTCAAATAAGGATTATTCTGTGTTTTCGGTCGTATCACCTGATTATATACGCGTCTCTTGAAAATTTGTTTTTGATCCGCTATTTTCGTCACCAATCAGGGTAGTGGAAAAGTTTATCGGGATCAAAAGTGCAGACATTCTAAAGACAAACACACGTGAAAAGAAAAACAGAAAAAAATCGCGAAAAGTGTGAAAGATCACAGTTGAGCAGTTGGTCACCATAAATTGGGGAAAATTCGGAAGGAAACTTCATTCCTATGTACAGCTTTCAAATGTGGTAATTTGAAAATTAAAAATGTACAAATTATGCTTTAGTAGACGCCTGTTCGTAGCCGCGTATCACTTCGTCTTGCCGTACGGCAAGTGACCTGAATAAAAAACGTACCATAATGATTAAATCGTGAATTTTTGTATTCATGTTTTTTCGTATTGGTAATTTTTTTTACCTTAGAACTTACCATCTCCGTTTCCGCTTCTTCCCACCGCAAAACGACAATAAGCAGCAGAGCACCAGCATCCCCGCACCGAGACACATCGATTTGAAGGCTTTCCCGACTTGGCAGGCCCCTCAAAAAGTATTGTTTTGTAGTTTGTAGTGGTTATCACACCTGGATTAAATTTGTCTGCCTGATCACCGCAAGCATCTCGAACTTCTTGACTATCCCAACCGAAAGGGTACAAAACCCCGGCCGTGGAGAGGAGGATTGCTAAAAATTGACTCCGAGCAATTTTCATTGCGTAATCGATTCTAGTTTATACTGTTCTAGTTTTACGGTATATCAGAGCCTTACATACCAGCGATAATTTGAAAAAATCCCACAACCGGCGCGGTGCCGTGAGTGACGACTTCACGAAGGCACATTGAAGGAATCAGGAGTAAAACTGGAAAATACGTTCTAAGCCGAAATTTTGAGCTTCTTACCTAGCATTAATGAAAGAGCCGCTCCAGAAAACGCCGACACGGCTGCCAGTTGCCAATAAAGGGACGGCATCGCGGCGAAGGACTCGTAGATCCCGCATTCTTTCACGAGAGTCACTTTCTTGGTCGTCTAAAAATTACCTTTGAAGTGCCGTAAAATCGCTAAAACAGATCAGTCAGCAAAAAGAAAGTTACCACGTCGTTTCTGATAGTAATCCGCACATTCTCCCCAAAAAGCAAAAATTTTGACCCCTGAGTGACTCGAACACCCAACCTTTCGATCTGGAGTCGAACGCGCTACCATTGCGCCAAGGAGTCACGGGGATGGGGCAGGGGAAGGGGGCTTATCTCTGGTCGGTCCCCAGAGGTGGCCCCTCCCCGATACGAGTGAGAGCAGATTAGTACCCCCGGCTGTTGTTGGATATTGGAGCGAATTCGGGTTTAATACGAGAAAATATTGCTGATTTAATAGCTACATGTATGAATATTTTTAATATATTTTTATTGTTAATTTTCTTGTATTTTTTCGGCAGCGTTTAAATGTTAGCAGCGTTAAATTAACTTTCCTTTTACTGAATCTTGAGTTCTACCCTGACCATGGAAATTTTCAATTATAAAAGGTAATTATATATTAATGTTAGGTCATCCTAGCTTTATTTTTCTTCATGATTTTATGCATAAAATTATTCCTGCAAAATCAAATAAAGTCGATTAATTTCTACTTTTTTGCGTGCAGAAATTTTGTACATGCATTTTTCATGCTCCTCGAGGTGAGACTCGTTTTTCCCTCCCCTACTCTCAACTCACCCGATCGTACACGGCGTAATTGCATCGTTTGTAGGCGCCAAAGTAGGCGGGCATGTGATGGTTGTCGACTACAACCTTCCCGATCAACCATTCTGGCGAGAGCACGGCGACTAAAATATAGAATTAATTTATGACGCGCCTCTAAGCCTACTCTTAAAAGTATACAACTTACCAATAATTAATGCAGTCGCAATACAGCTTAACATCGTCCATGCGAACCCGATGCCGCTCAACCCTGAAGCCATCGATCAACCGGGCGACATTGGGAGATTCTGGAAAGTCCTTGGGATAGAAGCATCGAGGTCGTGAAGCATCTTTGAAAACTAGAATACAGTCCCGAATTGTGTTAGTCCAAGCGGAACTAAGGGGAGAAGATGGATTTCCTGAATGAGAGTGAAAATTGAGTGGTGAATCGGGACGGGTTGCTTCAGGGCGGTGGGGCGGTAAAGCAAAAAACGTCTAAATCGAGCAATAAGGTCGAAATATCGTAAGAACCTATCGAAATATGTCAAATTTTATTATTATTTCATCGAAATATTTTTGGCCCAAGTTTGCGCAAGCGTTTCTTATTTGTAGCGAGAAGCACTAGTAAATTCTAATGTGGAAAAAAGACCATAGACGATGGTAAAGTGAGATTCAGCTTCAAGCTCAAAGAAAACCTCAACAAACCCTTCGACACCTCACAAAAAACCCGAGCCGCTGCGCCCACTTTGCGCTCCAATCGGAACACTAGCGGAGCGCTTTCCGGTGCTCCAAAGACGGGTGTTCGATTTCACGGTTGCTTCAACAAGCCTGGATGTGGTTGAGAACAAGAGAAAGCGAAGGAAAAGGACTAATTGGAACGTTTTTGTGTTGAAGTCTACGGGGGCTAATTGGGTCGAAGACTCGCCTCTCCTCAATATAAACAAAGTCAGGCCATTGTGGCGTTTGGGGCCGTTCTAAGCCAAACAAAGGGCGGTAAAATTGGCTTGTAATCTTTTTACCTTACATAAATTTTTACATATAAGTAACTTTTTAAAAATATAGTTAATCGATTTTTGACAGCTGGATTATTGGGGCCTTGGTGCCGCCATTTGCTCGTGGACAAATAATACTCTAAGGACCAGAGAGAGAGAGAGACAGAGAGAAAGAGAGAGAAAGAGAGTGAGTGAGAAAGAGAGAAAAGGAGATATAGTGAGTGACAGTGAAATAGTGTGAGAAAAAGCAAGATAGTGAGAGATATTAACAACGAGAAAAAAATCCTTGCTATGTAGTCCCGGTGAAAACGAACAAATACGTCCAAATGACAAGAATGTACCAAGACACGTAATTTGTAAACCATCGGAATCCAAGCCGAAAGGCTACATTTAATTTCCAAGACAATGACGCTAGCGGCGGTTTGTTGGCTGTAAGGAGAGTGCCGTGTTAGTGGGAAGTGCGGCCACAACGCGTGAAATCCTAGACTGCACCTTGCGTCGTCTCCTCCTGGGCTATCCGAGACGATACAATGTGTCGGTATAGGGGCAAGGTGACGGCAAAAAGAAGGGTAGAAGGGCTGGGGTGGAAAGTGTCTTCACCACTCCATGACCAGCCGATCGAGCAGGTGTATGCCTAATTTGTTTGTTCCAGGTAGCCACATCCTTGGAACAGCTAGCCGACTACTGAATCGGCTTGGTGGAACTTTAAAATCATAGACAAAGCATGAATAAAAATTCTATCGGCTGTCCATTCAGCTGGGATGGGCTGGGCCCGCGACACACAACGCGCACGCTGCGCAATACCCCTTTCTTGTTCATTAAGAAGTTCCATAGGGGGACACAGTTTCAGCAAATAGTGAGGCCTTGCCCGTCGCTTTAAATTTCTAGGGAGCCGTCGGAAAGTCATAGAAACACTGAATCTGTGAAAAAAGAGGTATCTACGACAGTCTAAGCAGAAAAAATTCCGTTGAAGATTAGGATTTCGTAAATAAGGTAAAATCCGTACCTAACCCACCCTCCTGTCGAGCCTTTGGCGAGGCCCGCGTGCCGCCGCTGGACCCATAATTAAAGGCCATCCCATAAATTGTGGAACGACACACACCCTGGGACAGCTCAGCTAGCAGACACACAGACAGACAGACAGACGGGAAGACGGGATAATGGAAGATCGCGTGTCCGGTTGTCGGCCGGAATCGACGAGGTGGTGAGTAGGGGGGTAGGGTAAGGCAAGGCTAGGTGAGTCATACCAAAAAAGCTTTTTCTGAATGTTCCGGTCGCGAGGCTATACTTTCGGGAATTGCGGAGTACTCGTAAAAAACCGCGAAGCTACAAAATATAAAAATTATGATCTATTATCATTCAGGATTAATAAACCGATTTTTTTCAGTCCACATCGAAGGGGTTGGGTAGGTCAGCGGATGAAAGCCGGCTAAGAAATTTAATAGCCAGCGGTCTTTTCAGAAATTTCTAGGGGCTAGGAAAGGGCACGAAGTTTTGTAAAAACAGAAATTTAAAAGTTACAACCTCTAAAAATTAACAAAAAATATTTCTAGGCGTTTTATCAAGTGAAAACTGCCGTGACAGGAACGGAGATTTACTTCAAAAGCGCCTATCCGAAACCCACAACCCGCCCTTTACGATCGTAAAACAACCCTAACCTGGACCTCAAGAGCGTCACTCAAAAGCTAGGAAAATATCGGAAAGCCGAGGCTAAATTCTTGACTCGCCTGACATATTGAGCGCGACGCCATGGTGTGTCATTAGGTGATCAATACTGGTGAGCGAATAAAGGCACGGTGCGTACCCTGGGGGTATGTTAGGGGCCAGGTGGCACGCATTGAATAACTGAACTTGCGGGTAGTTGCTGGGGGAGGCGGGGCAGGCTTTGATGTAGCTTATGAATTTCGGACAAGCGACATGGCTTACAAGCTTTTTAGCCTAGGCTTAGCTTAGGCTTAGCTTGGCTTAGCTTAAGCTTGGCTTAGGCTTGGTTTAGGCTTGGCTTAGGCTTGGTTTAGGCTTGGCTTAGGCTTGGTTTAGGCTTGGTTTAGGCTTGGTTTAGGCTTGGCTTAGGCTTGGTTTAGGCTTGGTTTAGGCTTGGTTTAGGCTTGGCTTAGGCTTGGCTTAGGCTCAGCTTAGGCTTAGCTTAGGCTTAGCTTAGGCTTAGCTTAGGCTTAGCTTAGGCTTAGCTTAGGCTTAGCTTAGGCTTAGCTTAGGCTTAGCTTAGGCTTAGCTTAGGCTTAGCTCAGGCTTAGCTTAGGCTTAGCTTAGGCTTAGCTTAGGCTTTGCTTAGGCTTGACTTAGCCTAAGCTTAAGTCTTGGCTCAGGGTAGGCTTAGCGAGCACAGGGTTGGGTATCCCTAATACTAACCGACTTCAAGAGTGCCAAGAAGAAATCCGAATAGATGAACCCAAATTAGCCTTGTCTACAGGCGCAAAACGGAAACTCATGAAGCCCTGCCGGGTCATAACGACCAAATGCCCCGGGGTAAGCCATGAGGGTTGGCAGAAATTGGTAAGGAAAGGGATAATGGGCCCTGGTCGGCGACAGCCCTCATGCCTCTCCCCCCACGCCCGTAATTGTTCAGCCTCGGAAATTAGGCATTCAGCCGCCAGGCAGGTTCGAGAATGTAATCTAAAAATTGGAATTAGAAAAATCTGAGAACGCGGAGGGCTCAATTTTATTCAAGTCGCACCAGGACCCAAACAATTAACGTTGCGGTTATTCTTGTTTTTGATCTAATAATTTAAATTCTCAAATAATCTTTGTATTTAAAATAAAAGCTAGCTTCTAGTATTTTTTGGTATTTACAAGTTAATAGTAGAGATTTTTTGGCAACCTTCTGGATAAATAGAGTCGATTTCAGATGAGTGAATCAGCGTGCCTAAAGGGCATGCGTTCTCTTATCTACATTCCGAATGCCAACCAGTACAAACTTACTAGCGACACATGTCTGGAATATGAAACAATTAATGAGATCACTTCAAAGTCCTTAAGAAATTTTTATTCCCTAAAAAATGTTTCAAAAATCAGGATGATGAATTCGGACTCTATTTGAAAAGCGTCTGACGAGGAGAGAACCCACGATGAAACCCGATAAATTCTGCAAAATCAATTTTTATGCCATAAAATCGCTCAAAAAATTTTGTAAAAAATTAATTGCCGGACGAAATACACCAAACTACATGACGGCTTAGCTAGAGGCATCTATCAAATTTTTCACAGTTTCCATAGCAATATTCAAAAGTACGGTTCACCGAAATCTTCACCAACCTAAAAATATTCTTCCGCATTTCGCCTTTTTGCGATCGACACCCCGTCTAGCTATCATTGTTTCGGAAAGGCACCCGACCTCGCGTTACCAGATAAGCCCCCATGCCACCCGCCGCTCGGGCAGCTTCTTTGCCACCGTTTCTTGCCTACCAAAGAACAGCCGGTGTTAAAACGAATTTTACTGGCGCCGGTTCTCGATGTCTAGATATGGCGTTGCATACCTGGTTTTATTGGTTTCTGACGTTCTGATTTCGCCCATTATTTTCAGAAAATTTTATTAAAGTATCGTATCGTCGAATTGGTTTCCGACGTTATTTAACACTTGTTATTGTTATAATTTTTGATTCTAAAATGTATACAATTAGCTACGTATTTTTATATTTGGAAAGCATTTTTGTAGAGTTCGCGATGGCCATCATTAGCCTGAAAACATGGAATATCATCCAGATGGCCCTCGGCATGATGTGTACTTTTATAGCCTCGATGTGCCATTCATTTATCGCAGAAACTGTGGGTCACTTTATACATACGGCCGGGCCAAAAAAAAGCAAAAAAGTTATCAACTTTCAAAACGTTTTCTGGATCCTTTTTGTAAGAAATTTGGCATTCCAAACTGTCTAAGGTAAAAATTATAAAAAAACACTTAATTCCCAATTTTCTACCTAGAAAATGATTAGAAATACTAGTGCTGAACCATAAAAATATAAATAAATCAAATGATAACAGATGAAAGCTATTATTCTGCAGATTAAAACAATTTTCAGGTAACCGAGAATCGAAATAAAGACGGCGGAAACATTAGCAAACATGCTGGATACTACGCGTGAGGTTTTACCTTTGGATTTTTGTGTTTTGCCCTGTTTACCACACGCATGGAAACTGTCAAATTGTTGCCGAGGGGCAGATTTTTTGTGATTTTCCGAAAACCCGAAAGCGATAGCCGGACCGCGTGGGTTCTGATAAAAGTGACCTGTAACGACATGGGCATCTGGTCAAAGATCAGCTATGAATAAGCATAAAATCATGGTACGAAAATAAATTTTCAATAATTTACACTTTTTACCGGATAAAAGGACCGATGAAGCCAAGTCCGAGTGGGTTTTTGTACGATCAAAATCTGAATCCAAAATCATTAAGACCGTTGCTCATTGCCATTTTAGGACTTTTACGCTTTTTAAAAGCTTACCAAACTATTTTAGAGCATGCATGGTCTACGCATCTTCGTTAATTTCTAATGTTGTGGCCCCACCTATCGTCCATGTGATAGGTAAATCATTAACGCTGTTTCAATTACCGTTTTCTGCTTTTTTTTTCAGGCCTCCGAATTTCCCTGTTTCTCGGCGGGTTTATGTATGCCGTGTATATGTCGGCATTTTTCCACTTGACAGAATGGTATTTGTATGGTGGAGCAATAGCTGATGGTTTGGTGGCAGGACGTAAGTATTTCTCGGTCTGAACTTGTGTATCTACAGGGTGTCTCAAAAAAAAACCCTACCTAACGGTCCGCAGTCGATTCCGGTTTTTTACGATTTAGGTATCTATCGAAAGCTCTCGAAAAGGCGAGAAAACAAAGAGGGTTCATGTTCTTTAATATGCATTTTTATTCGCAAATTATACGTCCAAAAACCATGAGAACTGCTAATTTCTGCAGGATCTGCATGCTAATTGCGAAATTCTTGTTGAACAAGTAACAGTTTTTAGAAAAAAAACGTTAAATATCGATGGAATTTGATTAAATATTAGAAAACGAAACCCGCTTGTTTTCTCGCCTTTTTGAGAGCTACCGCACGGCGTTCCACGGAGGCATGGATAGGACCCCCCGGGGCCGCGGCGCAATCGGTTAGCGCCGATCCCAAAGCTCGAACAAAGGGTCCGGGTTCGACCCCCGGTACCAACGTGCAACCGCTATTTCTCCCCAAAACCTTTGCCAAGCTTTTGCGTTTTGCTTAAAAACTGCGCTCCAGCCATTGAAAACTGCTAAAACAATAAGGATCTGGAAAAATTAACCCGATCAAAAAGAGACGGTTGATCCACTGGCGCACATTTTCGCAAAACAGTCACTTGGAGCCATTTTAAGCGTCGATTTCACGCAGTGGGGGCTAATCGACCTTAATTTTACCAAATCTAGGCTCAGATTTCAGCGACAATGCTTGGTTTCTGCGCTATTTAAAACCGCACAAAATCCTGAACTGAACTTCAAAAGGCCATCACAAAAAAGTACCAGAATAGATTTTCGATAGTTAGGTCTCAAAATCTGCGCCTTGGCGTCTAGAATATTTAAATCTAATTGAGTTTCTAATTTTTCTATTAAAATTTCGAGAAAAATCCAGTTTTGTCCAAAAATTTGTTCATTTTCGAACAAAAACGTAGCGAGCGCGCTGTCCCCTTGTGCAAGGGAACCTGCCGTAGCCCAAAAGCTATCCGTGCCTGCCTGTTAAAGCCTGGAATGGCGTGATCGATAGGTAGCTAAATCATAAAGATCGGACTTGAATGCGGACCGCTAGGTAGGGGGTTTTTTTGGGACACCCTGTATATCAAGAATTGGTACTCTTCAAATAGCCGGGGGGAGTTAGGCGGGGGGCAATCTGCGTCTCTGCGCCCGCCGTACTCTCTAGGCACCCCCTCTGCCTATAGGCCCACCTCCCCCCCCCCGCCTATTTGAATTGTACCCAAGAATTAAGAAAATTTTGAAACCTATTACTAGGAATTAACAATGAAAGCTATCAATATTTCGATATTCATAAAAATGGCTTTTAGTCATGTGGACGGCCGTCGGTCAATACATGGCGATGAATTCCGATGAAAAGACGGTTGGCAGAAATAGTAGCATGATGTACATGATAATTATGTCGGGGTAAGTATGTTCTTATATCGGAGCGTAATCGAATTAGGTAACGGGCCATTTCGCGACCTGGCGCCCATTTCTACTCTATATTCTTTTTTCAGAACCCTCTGGGGAGGCGGGTTCCTCCTCGCAATGTTTGGAGGGAAAGATGATCGAGAAATTACAGGTACGACCATTAACATTTTTTTAATATCGTTTTTAACAGAATCTACACAGTACGTCCTCTACGGTGTTTTTACTGGGGTTTCACTACTTGGAGCCATTATTCTCTTAGTGCTACCAAATCCCCCGACAAATCCAAGCGATGAGAAGAAGCTTGAAGCCGATGGGGAAAAAAATCACTGGGGAGAGGTGGCGGAAGAGTTGTGTAAGCTAAGCTTGTTAATAAAAATTAATGAATTTTCCAGATAAATCCGCTCGTCTCGTCATTACATTTGATTTTCTACTTATTGCTATTCCATCGGCGTTTACTGGCATTGAGCTATCGTTTTGGTAAGCCTGGCTTAGAATTCGTTTCTTTTATAGATTTTACTTTTTTTGTGAGCCCTGATAGTAAAATAAATCAATAAGTCTATATTAAAATTATTAAAACTATTAAATCACAAAAATTGAATTCACAGGTATATAAGCATTTCAAAATAGGGAAAAGGCAAGAATGGGGCAACCCTAAGAAGCGTATTTCGCTCATTAGCGATCATTTTTCAGTCTATCTCTTTCAGGTCCGGCGTCTACCCTACCTCCCTCTCGTTTACGAAGCAATTCCATAGTCAAATCAACACAAATGTACTGATTGCGTTAAATTGTATAGCCGTAGGATGTGGTGAATTACTGGGTACGCATTTTACACCTTAAAACTTAGTGATTAAACCTTATAGGTGGTCTTATTTTCGGTGTTTTTGGCCGAAAGGGTGCTAAAATCGGCAGATCTCCTTTTATGTGGTTTGGGACTATTTTAAGGTAAGTGGAAAATCGTGAAAAACGAGCCTTTTACTAAAAACATCATAATTTTCTCAAAATGCCTTATTTCAAGTCCATTTTAGTATAATTGCTTATATTCTCGTATGGCTAAATATACCTGGTCCGGCTTCAATTGATAAGACCTATGAGGTCTCTACGTTCCATCCAAAGTAAGTAGTAACCTCACGTAAGGATCTTCAAAAATAACCACTTTTTAGTGTGCCAATTGCGCTAATTTGCGGGTTCATCATGGGCTTTTTTGATAACTGCATTAATTCGATGATATATGCGTATATTGCCGTGCAATATGAAGGACAGACCAAGCAGGCCTATGCGCTTTCGAAGTTTTTCCACGTAGGTTTGGTTACTATCTACGTAATAATGATAACTATATACAAAGTTTGTCGGGAATTACTCGGATTTTGTCGATTTTTAATCATATGACGTATGCATTAGGAAGTGGAATTTTATGCAAATTTTATAGCCTAAAAGGTATTTTTTTTTGTGTCGATCCTCGGGTTTTGGAAGAATCTTTACGCCACTTTTTCCATTCAGCACCCTAATTTACTGTTTTGTCTTTTTATTTATCTAGCTACCAAGATTTAATGCAATTTAATTTTCCTATACAGGGTGTCCCAAAAAAAAATCCCCCCAGCCGGCCGCAGACCTGTCGGATTTTTACGATTTCGGTATCTATCGAAAGCTCTCGGAAAGGCGAGTCCAGCACGTCTTTTGGATTCTCAAAGCTTTGAAATTTTTCTATCATTTACTAATGTTTTTGCCAAATGGGCGGATTTTCTGATGTTGTTCTGACCAGGATGTTTTTTGCAAAAATCGCAATTTGAGAATTTTTACGCCTTTCCTGGCAACCCAGCGACAGTTTTTTTGAAAGCCGTTTGCCAAATCACAGCTTGGACAGCTCTTAGACCGGTTATACTGCGCTTTGAACAAAAAAGTCTGTCCTTTTGGCATGAAAAATGCCAAAAATCGAGCAAAAAATTCCGACACTTCGCAAATCCGCAAGACGTGCTGGACTCGCCTTTCCGAGAGCTTACGATAGATACCTAAATCGTAAAAATCGGACATGTCTGCGGCCGGCTAGGGGGGGGGGGATTTTTTTTGGGACACCCTGTACGGTTTCAGTCCCTGCTCGGCGCCGTGTGCCTTTTCTACGGCGGCAAATTCACGATCCAAACCCAACTATCGATATTGTTAGTTGGGACCGTCGTCTCCGTCATTTCATTCCAATACGGCGAGCTCCGATTCAAACGGAAAAGGCGGTTAGCGGCAGCCACAATTTCTTCAGACAACACGGGTGAAGAATGGGACAAGTTTTAAGATGCCCATTTGCATGTTTTAATAAATACGTTTGACCTAGTCGTTATCACATGACACAAACACCGCAATAACGCGTATAAAACAAAATATACATAAAATGCTAGGAATATTCTCTGGATGAATCTGACGATTTAATAATTTTTTTGAAACTTTATTGAAAGATTAAACGTTTTTACGTGATTTTGTAAAAACTATGTAAAATTGTATATGAAGAAAGTGGCCTGCTAATGAATAGGATTACACGAATTAGTAATAGATAAAGGAAAATACTCAAAATTAACATAATCCGCCCCAAATGCAGGTCTCAAGTTATCTACAGTATGCTTTTTCGGGGCTTTCTTTAAAAAAACTAAGATTTTCTCTGAAGCTGTTTCGTTTAAAAAATAACAATGATAGCACTTTAAAAACATGGTTTAAAGTATGGGGAAAATATCGAAATCACAGTAGGACAAAATTTTAAAATCTGTGGTATGCGAGGCGATACAGAAGTACAAAGTTATTACCGGTAAGACTCGTAAGAAAACCGTCAAAACCGTACCCGATTACTGCAACAACACATTTTTCAAATTCCACAGCAGCTTATCGAGCTAAATATAGCCACCTCCCCCCATCATATTAGCCTTTGATTTTGTGGCCGGCGGCTGTTTACCGGTTTCATCAATATGTATCAAAATTCCCCCAAAGGACAACAACCAGGCGGCTGAGAGATTTTGGGGAGGCGGACCCCCATGATAACGATGCCCTTATTTACTTTTCACCCTATTTATTTTTTAAGGGCGAAAAATTGTGGTTGACCGGGCGGCACAAACTAGTTTTCTATATCTACTCCTACCCCTCTCCCCCCTTCAACCTATTATCTGGACCACCGGGGCAAAAGGGTATGCAAAGAATAGAAAATAAGAAAAAGAAGAACACGCGCCGTGCCCTGGCCGTGTTGATGGACCGGACGAACCGGCAGCAGCTCAAACTATTCTCATTTTACCGCGTACATTATTGTCCTCAGTACCCCTCCCCGACTGCATTAAATGTGGAAATTTTCACAGATTTTCTTGACCAGTTTGTGTCGAATCTTTCTGATGGTTTTTTTCGACGTTTTGCGAGATAAATTTCGCCGTACTCTTCCATCATCAAAAATATACGAACCCAATCGTGATATACTCTAAAATATTCAATTATTTTTGGTGCTCACTTGAACTCCTAAGCTGTCTTAACGGCTGGAATTGATTTTTCATCATTTTCAAGGCCTTTGAAGGAAGACGTTGCTTTACGCTGGCATCGGCCGTTCTTTTGCGAGCTCGATTAGGCTCGGAATTGAAATTCAAGTGCATAAAAATTTAGAGCGGGGCCTTGCCGGTCCCTTTAAAAGCCCGCCCAAGGCTTCCCCAACGTTTTAGCCTCCCTTTCCAACTTCTTTTCGGAGCTCAAAAATTCAGAAATGCTAAATTATCTGCGAAACTATCTAAATTATTAATAAAATAAAATTCATGCTTGTTAAATAAGCCACTGGTTCAAAAGTTTTTTCACGATAAATGCAAAGGCTAGACTTTCACGTCTACTATCACAGCTAGCTTCCAACTGAATGGGCAGATTTTCCAATTTTGGCGTATTATTTTCGACACATCGCACTATCCTACCTTTCACGCCTACGTCTCCCACCGCCCACCCAATTTAACAAACCAGTCCGGATTGGTTCCCGGTATATCTGTACTCTGAAAACAACCCAAAAGCAATCCCAGACGATTTTTAATAGTAAACCCCCCAACAATGGACGGCTTGTCTAACCGGGCAGCAATAGACGCGCGATTCGTTGACCCGGTGGAGGGGTCTTATTTTTGCATAATCTGGCATGATGTTCCGCAAAAAGTTGGGGGTTGGTGTAGGCTTTTGCCTTGCAGCGGTCACAGGGTCCAGCCGGACCTTATAACCCCAAAAAATAGAGCGCGCTCCGTTTGGGTGTACCGAATTTGACTTTGGCATAAAGGCAGACGACCTGGCGGAGTTTTTACACATTTTCTCTATTTATTTTCACGGGAACCGCTATTTTAAAGTCCAGGCCAGAAAACGGTAGCATCATTTTCTTAATGCCCAAATACCGTGAAAAAATTTCGATTTGGAAGCTGGCCTTGCTTTCCGGTAGCAAAAGGACCTCTCGGTATTTTACTCTTTCTCTCTCTATTTCCCTTTTTCTATAGTTCTCTCTCTTCCCCCCTCTCTCTCTCTCTCTCTCTCTCTCTCTCTCTCTCGCTCTCTCTCTTTCTCTATCGCTCTTCTTAACGTCCCCTATAAACAATTTCTATGAAATTTCCCTACCTTTAGTAGTAGAAGATGTGGGACGGGTTCTTATGCTGCCTGTTGGCTTCCATCTTGTTTGGTAGCGTCTTCGTCCCAATGAGAAGACATCCGATGGGAGATGGTAGGCTTGAAAAAACCTTAAGGTCTATAGAGTGCTTTAGGCTATTACGCGCAGCTCTTCTTCTCGCTCGGCGCTTTCCTGATCACATTTCCGATCGGCATCTACTACCCGCCTACCGTATACCACTCTCGTCATGTTCGGGGAGCGTTGTGGTGCTTTAGTAGGTTTTTCCATATTCAACAGTACTTTACTTCCTTACTTTGTAGTTTATAGTTTAAGGT